>JAVYIG010001209.1:0-368825 GCA_035222895.1 Strongylocentrotus droebachiensis
GAAGTGGTGCTAACTGTTTGCGTGAGGTATAGGGCCACAGAGTCTGGCATCGGGAAGTCAATGACAGCAGAGGAGGAAGATCAAGATGTTTAGATAAATTGTAGTTTACTCCATCTTTAAAGAAGGAAATGACACTGTGATATTCTTCTTCTCTAATGACGAATTACTCACTAAGCTTAAAAGTATAACAATTTTGTCTTGATATTTTTTTTTTTTTTTAAGCACTAATATTTGTAAAGATGTTTTAGATTTCATGATTGGTATGTAATTATTTTCACTGAAGTTGCCCAAGTGTTTGCAAACTTTTGGCTTTTTCTGTCCGTTTTGAAAATTATTCCCCAAAATAAATATGATGGCAAAATGTCATGTCAATGATAATCAAGATGATTTTTTTTTTTAGCCTGGATCAGTCTAGGAAAGTGAGTGAGAACGGGGTCTTATACACAATCTCAATATTCATATATCCATATATGCAATTAAAAACTAAACTTGCAAGTATGTGAAACATTGATTTGTCCTGATTAATGTTTCTTGAGAATGTGATATATCAAAAATTACATCAAAAGGTATTCAACAAAGGCCTCAATTCAACCAGTCCACATTTCATTCTTGAGTTAGTTACATGAACACAAAAAAACATCTAATTAACAAGGGATATGAATAATTTACATGTTAACTAGAATTCCCCAAAATCTATATTATGTGGTCTTGGTGGGTTTAAAAAAGAGAGACTATTATCAACTTTAAATCGGACTTAACTATGGCAGGCCTTTCATGCCACTGGTTGCACTTACCATTGGTCTCTCAATTGTGATCTTTAGATAATATTTTTTTCTTCAATAATGAACTATCAACAAATGTAAATATTGTAGATTTGTGACCATGATTTTATATGTCCCTTAAAAAACCAAAGCCAGGAATGGTTAGAAGAACTAGTGGCACTAACAGCCTGTCATAGTTAAGTCCAACTTACAGTCGATCGTAGTCTTTGTGAAACACTCTCCTGGATTGTATTGAAAAGCTTCAATAGACCGGTTGTTAACATAATCAAATTGTATGCATACTTTTTAAACAAAGGTTGTTCTTGACAACCTGAAAGCTTGTCCGAGGTTGACTGACATAGCAACTATTAACAAATGCAGACTGGACTCTGATTATTGTAGTTCATTCGTCAATTACAGGTTAATGGAATAACTCGTCACTATAGATCGCCGGCAGAAAACATCCATAAATAAGGCCATTTTCGTAATGTAACCAAATGTAATGCATACGTCTTTGTGAAGTGCCTCAATACAAATTGTTTCATTCACCTGTTAAGAATAATAGATTTTCAATAGACAGAATCCTAACTGCATCATTAGTTGTTGCTAGGTGGGACAAACATTATTGCTTGACCTACCTAGCAACACTTAATATATGCATTTTGCATTCTGACTATTGAAATACTATTATTCTTATCAGGTGAATGAAATAATTTGTATTCAGGCACTTCACAAAGACTTATGCATTAAATTTGGTTACATTACGAAAATGGCCTATTAGAATATGTCAGTAAACCAGCCTATTTGGAAACAACTACTCACTACAATAGAACAAGTAGTCCCCTTGATTGAGAAAGTAATCTGGCGATTCGGACTGTGACGACGCTAGGAGTGTACCGGTTAGACTGTCTGGTGTGGAACACTCCCCTCCACTGACTGCCCCTTTGATGGCGTAGACTGACAAATAAATGTTACAGCTGCAAGCTAGGTTGTTGTTTGATAGGTCCCTGCATAATCAATTGAAAAGAGATTATTCGGGTTATTATTCAGTACACCTTGCCGCAAACTGGGGTGGATATGAAAGAGTATGCGTCAAAGTATGCAGCAATGCTGCCACAGGTCTGCTGCAAGTATGCGGCAAGTTGGCGGCAAGTATGCAGCCGGTCTATTTATATAACATTCATGAATATTCATGATATAGAGTATGCGGCAAGGTTGCAGCAAATCTGCAGCAAAACTAATTTTCATGTGAAAAATATGCACATTTCTTTGCGATGGGATATTCAGTTAGACTTGTCGGTGTAGCAGATTGTTATGGTATTTGTTGTAATATGATGGAACACGCTCCAAGCTTTTTTGTTATTTCTTAGGTAAATAAATATTTGTACTTAAATAAATAAAAAAATGCTGTGATCTGATTAAGAAAGACAAGATCATACTTACACTGACGAGACGCGCTCAAGCTGACTGAAGGCATTCTCTCCCAGCGTTCTGATCTGATTGCCGGACAATGATCTGTCAAATAAAGCATACAATTCACATAAATTCTAAATCAAAATTAAAATGGGTAGGAGAAATATTGCTATTGTTATAATTATTGATAAAGTTATATGACTAACAATGATATAGGCATTTTTAATTTTGATATCGATACAGTGAAAACTGTATTTAAAGACTCAAGGGAGACATCAAATGTCGTCTTTATGTCCAGGTTCCTTTAATACAGGTATCAATGAGTAACCCTTTTTCAAGGGAAACCAAAATATGTGGTCTTTATAGAGAGGTATAGTGGCTAAAGCAGGGCCCGTCGCATAAAAAGTTCGCATAGGTGGTAAATTTTTCATTAATGATAACTTTCAGGAAAAGCTTCATTTGATTGGCTGTTGAGTGATGTTGTCATGGTTGATGACAGCAGGTTATGACAGCAGGTTTGACTGTACAAGGAACATTCATGTTCTGATAGAAGCAGGTTTGACTGTACAAAGAACATTCATGTTCTGATAAAAGCAGGTTTGACTTTACAAGGAACATTCATGTTCTGATAGAAGCAGGTTTGACTGTACAAAGAACATTCATGTTCTGATAACAGCAGGTTTGACTGTACAAAGAACATTCATGTTCTGATAAAAGCAGGTTTGACTTTACAAAGAACATTCATGTTCTGATAACAGCAGGTTTGACTGTACAAGGAACATTCATGTTCTGATGAAAGCAGGTTTGACTTTACAAGGAACATTTATGTTCTGATGAAAGCAGGTTTGACTGTACAAGAATTATTCATGTTCTGATGAAAGCAGGTTTGACTGTACAAGGAACATTCACGTTTTGATGAAAGCAGGTTTGACTTTACAAGGAACATTCATGTTCTGATGAAAGCAGGTTTGACTGTACAAGGAATATTCATGTTCTGATGAAAGCAGGTTTGACTGCACAAGGAACATTCACGTTTTGATGAAAGCAAAGAGAGAGAAAACTTACATAGTTCCGAGAGCTTCTAGAGCACTAAAGGCTGGGAAGTGCTCGATCCGATTGTTAGCCAGGTAGCTGTATTGCAGATGGTATCATAGGTAAAGAGAGAAAATAATTAATAACATTTTATCAATTACTTGATGACAGAGAAGCGTAAACAATACCTTTTATCTTGCGTATGTGAAACGGTGTACAGGTGTGTTTAGACATCGTGTATTCTTAATCTCTTCTAAATTTGATTTCTCAACTATTTGCACATCATTAATATAAACCATGGCCTACCACATATGAGACAGAAACACTCTACTTGTGACATGAGTTGACTTTGGTAATCCACCGTTTGTTTAATCTGTCTACCGAACCCACTAAAGAGCTAAATCCGTGTCTCTCTCTCTCTCTCACTGTCTCCCCTCTCTCTCCCTCCTCCGCTCTCTCTCACTCCCTCTCTCATTTTCTCTTCATCCCTTTGATTCTATCTTTCTTTAATTCTTCATTGAAATATTTCTCATATCTCACTCTTCAACTTCATAAATTTGTTTCTGAACATATAACCTGTCTATGTCTCTCCCTCATATGTATTTAATTTGTGTTATTTAACAGTTACAAATATACTCATACACTGATGAATAATCCAGTTTTTCATGACTCTTATTGCTCTCTTTATAACATAATTTACGTCTCCTCTCTCCACCTCCCACCATCCCTCTATCTCTCCTTCCTTTCCCCCTCTTCCCTCCCCCTCTCGTACTCTCTTTCTTACCCCACCCTTTCCCCTCCCTCTCCTACTCTCTCTCTTTCCCTCCCCTCCCTCCTATCCCTACATCCCTCCCTCTCTCATTCCCTTCCCCTCCCTCCCTCCCTCCCCTCTCTCCCTTCCCCTCCCTCCCCTTCCCCTCCCTCTCCCTTTCATTCTATCCCTTTCCTTCTTCCCCCTTCCCCCTTCCTACCACTCCCTTCCTACCTCCCTCTCCCTTCCCACCTCCCTCTCCCTTCCCCTCCCTCCCTTCCTCTCTCACTACCTTACCCCTCACCCCTTCCCCTTCCTCCACTCCCTTATCTCTCTCCCTCCCTCCCCTCACTCCCTTACCCTCTTTCCCTACCACTCCTTCCCTCTGTCTCTCCCTCCTGTCCACCTGTGCCTATATACTCACATCCTGACAAGGTTATCCAACCCATCAAAAGCTCCATCATCAACTGATGAAATGTTGTTGTAATTCATATTCCTAAGAAACAAATCACACCACATTAAACAAAATATAAAATTGTGTTAAATGCCGCACAAAATGAAGGCTCACATTACAATCATACAGTGTTGCCCATAGAGTTGGAATGACTTTTCCTCAGAGCATTACCGTCCAATACAAAGAGTCGTTGCAATTGATCAGTAAAGGTCTGAGAAGAAACTAAAGTATCAAGAATAAATCTTACTCTCACAATCATTTCATGAAAAGAGACAAGAAAAATATATTCCTTCTTTTTGGGCACAAATGTACGATAATGAGAGAGAAAATACAGCTAGAAACATGATAACAACGTTCATTTCCACATGCTTACAAATGATAGATTAAATCAGGCAAAAGCAAGGTAATGGTCTTCACATAAACATTTTAATTACATTGATAGGTCTGTACTGAAGCGTTCTAAGGAGTCTCTACCCAAAATGCAGTAGAATATACGCATGCATACAGTAGCTTCACAATGTAAATCAATTACTTTATCATTATTTATCATTATTATCATTATCATCTTTATTAATATTATGAAGATTGATTTTTTTTCACAAACAGAAAGTTAAAGTTACTTACAATTCTCTGAGATTAATTAAGGGACTCAGTAATGTTGATGCGATCTCAAGAATCTGGTTGTTCTGAAGGTTGCTACAAAGAGAAAAAAAACATAGCAAAAATGATAAAGTCAAAAGAAAGGGACTACAGATGGTTCCGTCCACAAATCTTCTGAAATATGCTTCTATAGAATGTCTGATAACATCAAAAAATATGTGTATGCTACTACCATCCCTTTAAAGATTGATGAAGAAAGAGATCCAAACTATAAATATATATATATATTCGACAAGCACCATGTAAAACATGAGCACTATACAAAAACTTATTACAAATCGGGAGTGTCGTGGTCGAGTTTTTTAAGGCGCTTGACAGGACATGCGAAGGTCGAGGGTTCGAATCCCGACACGGCACTAATATCCTTTGGCAAGATATTAACCTGCACTTGCTACTCTCCACCCAGGTGTTAAATGGGTACCCGGTAGGATGCGACCGTCATTGTTGGTCAAACAGTTTTTGAGCGTCAAGTAACGCCTGGCTGGAATGCTCCCCAGGGAGTGGATTGCACTGAATACAATGACCGGTGTAATAGTATATTTGTAAGGCGCTTAGGGACATTGTATTACGCGCTATATAAAAGCTAAATATTAATTAAACATTACATATAATTCGATATTGCTACAGAATATGATTGCTATATACTTCTCTTAGAACACACCTAGTGTATTGATTAGTCTATGATTACTTCATACAAGAGAGAAAAGAATAAAGTGAAGGAAGGAGAAGGTGAAGAAGGAGGAAAAAAACAACATAATTTACTTACACATATTGAGTACTGGTAAGTGAATGAAAGGCATCAGGGAATAAAGTAATGATCTGGTTGTGCGAGAGATCCAGGTAATACATAGACTGTGTCGACAGAGCCGCGGTTGGAAAGGCTGTCAGCTTGTTGTTGGTCAGGTGGCTACGTTAGGAAAAAAATGATATTCAAATTGGCAATGCAATGTAGACAAAGGAGTCGCAAAACTTGTCATCAGTGACAAATGACAGCTTTTGTTATAAGCTACTGAAATCCTTGCTTCTGATTGGTTATCAGCAGATTTGTCACTGATTTTTGTCATTCGCATTGAAAAAAGGCTTTGTGAAACGCACTCCAGGGGGGTGTTTCACACAGATCCTAAGTTGAACTTATCATTAAGTTGGACTTATCAATTATGGAAAGCCGTTAGCATCATTGAAAATATTTTGTAAAAGCTATTTTAAAAGGCATAAAATGTTGATTCAAATCATTCATATTGTCTATTATCAAGGAGATATCATGTTCTTGATGTGGAATTTATGAAAAGTCTAAAATACTTCAATTTTTGCTTTTGAATATATTTTATTTTAAGGCTTCAAATGGCTCTCCATAATTTTTAAGTCCAACTTAGAGTTAAGTTCGACTTAAGATCTTTGTGAAACACCCCCCAGGTCTGCCGAAGGTCATGCGGGTGTTAGCTTAGTGTTGATGGATGAAATTGAACTATGCACCTTTCTCCAGGCTCTCAACAGATTTAAGATGATCTGGAAAAAACACCCGCACATGAACAAATCTTTCCAAAGATCTCAACAAATCAACATTCCATTTTGAAATATGCAATGCTTTAATGATTGAAATCTCAAGTAAATTCATCATTTACAACCAACGGACCTGTACGACTAATGGACCCGTGCGACTAATGGACCTGTACGACTAATGGACGTGTAAGACTAATGGACCTGTACGACTAATGGACCCGTGCGACTAATGGTCCTGTACGACTAATGGTCCTGTACGACTAATGGACCTGGGGGGGGGGGGGGGTGTTTCATAAAGCTGTTCGTAAAGTTACGCATGACTTTACGAACGACTTGTATATGAAAAGCCAAATGGGATGCTCAATCATTCTTGATTATTATTTATTAAAGTTCAACTGTGCAGATGTAGATTAACATTTTTATTCTAACAAACATTTTTTTAATGCAAAGCATATTTTTTGCCATAATTTAATTGAGGTTATTGGAAATATCAGAAAAACTTTGGGCATCCTATCTGGCACTTCATATACAAGTCGTTCGTAAATCATGGCAAAAAATATACTTTGCATTAAAAGTGATTGTTATAATAAGAATGTTAATCTACATATGTACAGTTCAACTTTAGTTGATGCAGTTAAAAAGGATAAAGCATCCCATTTGGCTTTTCATATTCAAGTCGTTCGTAAAGTCATGCGTAACTTTACGAACAGCTTCATGAAACACCCCCAGTGCGAATAACGGACCTGTGCGACTAAATGGAGGTTTGCGACTAATGGACCTCTCATGGACATTTGCGACTCATGTAGTACGTGTGCGACTAATGGACGTGTACGTCTCATGGACGTGTACGACCAGACCTGTACGACTAATGAACGTGTAAGACTAATGGTCCTGTACAACTAATGGTCCTGTACGACGAATGGACCTGTGCGACTAATGGACATGTGAGACTAATGGTCCTGTACAACTAATGGACCTGTACAACAAATGGACCTGTGCGACTAATGGACATGTGAGAATAATGGTCCTGTACAACTAATGGACCTGTACAACAAATGGACCTGTACGACTAATGGACCTGTGCGACTAATAGACCTGTGCGACTAATGGTCCTGTACAACAAATGGACCTGTACGACTAATGGACAAGTGCGACTAATGGACGTGTGTGACTGATGGTCCTGTACGACTAATGGACCTGTACGACTGATGGTCCTGTACGACTTGTGGTCCTGTACGACTTATCGACGTGTGTGACTGATGGTCCTGTACGACTAATGGATGTGTGCGACTGATGGTCTTGTACTACTAATGGACGTGTGCGACTGATGGTCCTGTACGACTAGTGGTCCTGTACGACTAATGGACTTGTGCGACTGATAGTCCTGTACGACTAGTGGTCCTGTATGACTAATGGACGTGTGCGACTGATGGTCCTGTACGAATAATTGATGTGTGCGACTGATGGTCCTGTACGACTAATGGACCTGTACGACTGATGGTCCTGTACGACTAGTGGTCCTGTACGACTTATGGACGTGTGCGACTGATGGTCCTGTAGGACTAATGGATGTGTGCGACTGATGGTCTTGTACTACTAATGGACGTGTGCGACTGATGGTCCTGTACGACTAGTGGTCCTGTACGACTAATGGTCCTGTACGACTAATGGACTTGTGCGACTGATGGTCCTGTACGACTAGTGGTCCTGTATGACTAATGGACGTGTGCGACTGATGGTCCTGTACAAATAATGGATGTGTGCGACTGATGGTCCTGTACGACTAATGGACGTGTGCGACTGATGATCCTGTACAACTAATGGACGTGTGCGACTGATGGTCCTGTACGACTAATGGACGTGTGCGACTAATGGTCCTGTACGACTAATGGACCTGTACGACTCGTGGTCCTGTACGACTAATGGATGTGTGCGACTGATGGTCCTGTAAGACTAATGGACCTGTACGACTAATGGTCGTGTACAACTAATGGACCTGTGCGACTAATGAACCTGTACGACTAATGGTCCTGTACGACTAATGGACCTGTACGACTAGACCTGTACGACTAATGGACCTGTAAGACTAATGGACCTGTACGACTAATGGACCTGTACGACTAATGGACCTGTACGTCTAATGGACCTGTATGACTAATGGACCTGTACGACTAATGGACCTGTACGACTAATGGACGTGTAAGACTAATGGTCCTGTACGACTAATGGACCTGTACGACTAGACCTGTACGACTAATGGACCTGTACGACTAATGGACCTGTACGTCTAATGGACCTGTACGACTAATGGACCTGTACGACTAATGGACCTGTACGACTAATGGATGTGTAAGACTAATGGACCTGTACGACTAATGGTCCTGTACGACTAATGGACCTGTACGACTAATGGACAGGTGCGACTAATGGACGTGTGTGACTGATGGACGTGTGTGACTGATGGTCCTGTACGACTAATGGACCTGTACGACTAATTTAGCTGTACTACTAATGGATCTGTACGACTAAGGACATGTACGACTAATGGACCTGTTTGACTGATTATCATACACACATGATGCAGAAAGTTAATATTGTAAACAAAGACTAGTTTTGCATTTTTACTTCAGACTGCATGCCTCAAGATTTGAAATCTATTTCCTTTGAAATATTTTCTATCGAAATATTATATGTTTTGCTTTATTTCACAATCAAGAGTAATTAATGACGGTTCCAATAATGAAGTTACGCATGTATTTTAAAGAAAAATTGAAATAAAAAATAAAATTTAAAATACAAAATTAAAGATGAACTTACATCCTTCTTGCATAGACGTCTTCAAAGACATTTGTCGGAAGAGATGCAATCAGGTTATTGCTCAGATATCTTCAAAGAGAGATGACATATGGGGGATAATTTAGAGAAAAATTCTATAAATGAATGCAACCTTCACTTGTCATTCATTTATTTAATTTTACGTCAAGATATAAAAATGAAATTATATAGTCTTCAAAATACGAACATATAGATAACGAAATATCTGCAGTGGGAGGATCATAACAAGCACATAAATGGCTTCATAAAAATGATTCTCACATAATCACTAGACTGAGAGGGTGCGTATATGTGTGTGTGTAGATGTGGGCTTCTCCACACTTCTCAATCGGGTTTACATACATCTGGGACTGAGTTCAGTTTATCACCCTAGCTGCGTAAGATGCGACTCAATTTCAAACTGGGGATCCATCATAATTAGTTTGTTGGCGGAGACAGGAGACTCAGCATATTACTGACGTTACAGCTAGAGACATTTATAGTAATAATTTTGTTACCCTGGGATTAAGCCTCAGCAGCATTAATGTTCTTCTCCCTGAAGGCCCCCGAAAATGTTACCATGGCAATTGAGAGTGGCAAAGGTTGATTAATGTCTTGCCAAATGACGTAATTGCCGGGTTTGGAATTGAACCCACAAACCTTGGATTGAGGGGCGAGTTAATGAACCACTATACTATCCCCGCGTCCACGAACACAAAATTCATCGTATAGTTATCTCGAAACGGTATAGCTATACCGTTTTTGGATAGCCATACGATGAAATTGTGTGTGTGCACGTTTTTACTAACGATACTTCGTATAAAGAAACGTCGTATAACGAAACTATTGATAACGAATCACGGAGTGTTTTGTATGTGCATGGACGTATAATCGAACTAGAAAGGTATAACTGGGCGGGGCTTAACGTGACCGCACACTCATGATTGGCCGGCTGTCATGTCAACCGATCTCATCAAAATCAGATTCTTTATACATTTCTTTACACGATGTTTCTTTATTGAGTTTTGGGATACACACTGCATGACTCCTCCACATCTCCCAATTTATAGTGAGAAGGATCCATTTTGAAAAAACCTAGCAGTAATAGCATTCTACCGTTACAGACATGTCGGATGGTTCAGTAGAAAGGTTTTCTGGTTTAGTTGATAGGTCACCGAGCTGCAGTTCACATGTTTCAGGGTTTGAGGCCTGCCAAACCACTAATGTCCTCTGGCAAGATATTAGTCTACATTTCCCTCTCTCCACCCAGGTGTAGTAAATGGGTACTTGGTAGAAATGCATTCCTTAAATGCTTTAAGTGCCGCAGGGCAGCTAGGCTAAAGCCAGGGTACTAACATTGCTAATGGGGCTTTCACATATACACTCCGGGGCCCGTACGGCGAGTAAAATCAGACATTTTGGGAATTTTCGGCCGGTGTCCGGTCGGCTACCGTAAAGATCCTACGGGCGCCGGGACAGTTTTTGAAGCCGTACGGGCGCCGTGGTGCTGGGTCGGCTGCTCCCAATTCTCCCGGCGTTTTTAGGCAGTAGAGAGCCCGTGAAGGGCACGCAGGGCACCTTACGGGTTCCGTGCGGGCTCCGGGCGGGCCCCTCACGATTTTTTGGGGTCAATTCTCATGAACATTTTTACGGGCACCTTGCGGTGCTAAAGGGTGCCGTACGTGTACCCTACGGCTCCCTCACGGGCCCCTCAAGAGCCCCGGGTAATATGCACAACACCGGGCGTCTGCCGTCCGGGGGCAGTTTGAAATGAATATTGCCCGTGCGGGCCCCTCACGGCAGCATCTCAAAATGTACAACGCAGCTTTAAATACAGGTGCGGATGTCAGAGGACACATAGTTCAGTGCACCGCACGGGACCCGGCCGGGCGCCTTGAGGACCCCGGCCGGGCCCCGATAGGGCACCTTGAGGACCCCGGCCGGGCTCCGGCAGGGCACCTTCCGGGAGCCACGGGTGCACCTGCTCATCGGACGGAGCACGTAAGCTTACCGGCCGGGCGCCTTGCATTTCACCCGACCAATTTTCTCCGGGCACCTCCCGGGCGCCGCAGAATATGTGACCACACATGCCGTAGAAATGAAAATCGGACGGTTCCCGTACGGTCTCTAAATCCACGGCAAGCCGCCGGGTACGGAGAATCGTACGGGGCCCGGTTTATATGTGACCTAGGCATTAGTAGGTACATTGAGCATCCCCTCGGTAAGGAAACCTGTACAATATATGTCGCTATTATTAATTAATTATTATTTTCGTACTTACATCTCATCTGCCGAGCTTGTTCCTCCAAACATCTTTCCTTCTATAGTATCAATCCTGTTATTTTCAAGATGCCTAAAGAGGAATTAGGAGAAATTATGAATATTCGATTTAAAAAAAAAATACATACAAGGTTTCATTAGTAAGTAGAACATTTGCCCTTCATTCTATGATATCTTTGATTTATGTTTCTTAGCCTCTCTAATTTTTTCTCCACATCGTAAGTAGAAAATATATCATGTATACCGTATAATATTTTGCTATACGGCATGCATACGTATACAAGCCTAGCTAGACCTTGGCTTTTAAATGCCTGCCCCTTTTCCAATTTTATTTTATCTAGTAAATTTTGTTGTTGTTGTTGTTTGTTTTACTTTCAATTTCTTAGAGCTATTTCTTTTTGTATAGTTTGCATCCATCAATATTGTGTACTTTTTTATATTTCTGTTCATTTTGTAAAATTCTTGAGTATTTAATCGGAAATAAAGACAAATTGAATTGAATTGAATGTCATAAGCTATCATAGACGCCACATCTTCTAACAACTGTCTCAATTGATCGTGAGCCCGGCAGCCACTGAGCAGCGCCAGATGGACGTTGCTCTATCCCTTATTGTTGAACGCCAAACAAGGTAGCAACAACTCCCATCTTTTAACGTCTGTTGGTATGACGCGGCCGGGGATCGAACCCACGACCTCCCGGTTGTGAGGCGGACGCTCTACTGAATGAGCCAACACTCCGCGGTATGCATGTACTCACAGTTCGTAGGAGCCTCTGACATCATAGAATGCTTCATTGCTAATGAAACTGATCTGATTATTATTCAAGTTCCTGGAATTGCCAAACAAATAATATAATAAAAACAAAAGCACAATTTAAAGCAAAAGATGGACGATCAAGTCAAATTATTTCTTTCTCTGTTTCTGTCTCTGTCTCTCTCTCTCTCTCTCTCTCTCGCTTAGGGGAAAACACTTCGTTTCTCAGACTAGAACATTAAATAGAGGCCCAGTGTGTAGTATAGTAATTCCCTATGCACCTTGATATGCTATACTTCTCTCAAAGAGCAAGGTGTGAACCTGGGGGTGTTTCACAAAGATCCTAAAAAAGATCTTTGTGAAACACCCCCAGTCGAACTTAACTCAAAGTTAGACTTTGCCATTTATAGGCTTAAAAATAAATATATTCAAAAGCGAATATTGAAGTATTTTAGACTTGTTATAAATTCCACATCAAGAACATGAAATCTCCTTGATAATAAAAATATGAATGATCTGGATCAACATTCTATCCCTTTTAAAACAACTTTTACAAAATATTTTCATAGATGCTAATGGCTTTCCATAATGTTTAAGTCCAACTTATGGTTAAGTTAAACTTAGAATCTTTGTGGCTGCATACAAAGACTGGAAATCTTTCTAAAGATATTTTGGTGATATGCTGCATATATAGCCCTTTGAAGATAATAATAGAAGACCAAATGACTCTTTTCATACTTACAGGTATCTTGACACACTCAAGCCATAGAACACATGCGTTGTGAGTGATGTCAGATGCTTACCGCTAAAAGACCTGCAGTAAAGTTCAAAGGTGATCAATAGGTTAGGAATTAATCATTTAATCTGGTCCAAACTTTGCAGGTATTTCTCGTCATATTGTAAATAAGAGAGTATTGGACGAGCAATCCTTTTCAGGAGACATTTCTACCATGATATGCCTGTCAACCTTTCAAAGCAAGAATTAGGAATCCCTCAGGAAAAATTAGGAATACAGTCATTTTGTACACTTTTTACACAGAAATTTCAGAACAAGAAAGGAATCTAGGACTCATAACATTAGATTGAGGGCCAAAAATAGGAATGGTAGGCATTATTGATGTTTTTTATGTAGACGGAACGAGGACGCATACGAATAATCTTCAAAAAGTTCCGCTTTCTCTTTAACACACAAAACGTCAAATGGATTTATGAACTTCATCTTTAAAGCCTATCTGAATTAGTTTGGCCAGGAGGGATTATACGTCCGTGCATGGTCACTGACAGGTGGTTATATCATCAAATCAGCCCTCAATTACACATAAGAAAAAGGGGAATATGGGGGACCAACGGTCACCGCTAAGACATTGTTTGCTAAATAGTCTAGAGGGCGCAAGTAGCTATAAGTAGTGCAGCGGGGCTTTAAAAGGAAATGAAACTCAAAACATTTTTGTGACAGCCTTACAAAAAATTAGGAGCCAGTTGAACACATCTTGATATTACTTATAATGGAGTGTTAGCAAGGAAAACAATCTCTCCAAAGTTTGCCATTTTCTTGGTAGCCTTTTTCCCATAGAAGCTGCCATTTTTATTACAATGGCGCAAACCTTTGAGAAGTTGTTTTCCTTGCTAAGTTAGGAGTAATTTCTAGATATGTTTAACTGGCTCACAATGCTTAAATAAGGTCATCAGCTAAAGTTTGTAGGGTTTCATTTTTCCTTTAATATATTCTAAGAAACTGTGGATACTCACAGGTAGGAAGTCGAAGTGTCCCGGAAACATTGTGTTTCAAGATGCTTCATCGGATTGCCACCAAAGTCAATAGTGCTTCGGAAGACAGAATAGGTCAAAGGTCATATAAATAACGAAGGAGAGGTACTTTGAGGCGTGCTTCTTTTTTAGATTTTCTCGAGGTGATCCAATATATAATTGCTCCGGAGGCATGGCAAAATGAAATGTATTGTGTATAGTGATAGGCTTAATAATAATCATAAACTCATTCAAGCCTTCTCTAAAGACTTACCTGTTCAATATTACAGCATTTCATCATTCCATTCATTTATATTTCCTTAGTGTATATTAAATTATGTCAACTTATTATACTGTTTTGCTCATATTATAACCATATTGGTCATGAACTTTGTATTGCGATTTACTCTGATTATAGTTTATATGGCACTTTACAAATAGTCATTATTATCATTGTTATTACTATTAAATATACAGATATAATATACAATTTAATCAATATCCAATGTACATCAGACAAATATCAATACGATTAGGTAAAGCGATGGGACATCCACGGTGAGTCTACCTATTTAAGGAGGACACTGGAACGAACAAATGGGAAATGTTATTTAATACTTGGAAAATGAAATGCAAATTAAGAAGGCTACACGCACTACTAATAAGGGGCAGGATGCTAGAGACAATGTTTGCCCTTCTCCCTATCCCTAATTTATTTTTCTTTCTTTTAGAATTTTTCAACACCCGATTAGGGGCACGTGACAACCCGCCTCTTCCACGCCATTGTTTTCTCATCATTTTCTTCGACTCCCTTTCACTCCCTCTCTCTTTTCTTGATTTCTCTTTCTTTTGTTCTCTTTAACAGTCTATTTTTTCATTTTTTGCCCCTCTCTCCCTTTCCTTTTCTCTTTTTAATCCTATTCAACATTTTATTAGGGGGCACGTGTCGACACCCCCCCCCCCACACACACGCCACATGTAGGTACGCCTTTGTGTACAGTAAAGTAGCATCTATTACATACCTGCTTGTCACCCCTTCGAAGGCTCTTGTTTCTATCGTATAGATGTTATTGCCACTAAGAGAACTGGAATGAAAAGTTATCGAAACGTACTTTGTCATTCAAAGGTATCATTTGCAACGTATCATGAATTCAATTTCAACTTTATTCCATAAATGTAAAGCAGATACAAAATATTTATCAATACATAAATGAACAATAAAATGGGCCATTCCAGTCTTACACGGAAAAGAGAGAGAGAGAAATATTTCTCGTCTCATTATAATAATTATATAATTGTACATCTGGCTGCATAGATATGTATTTCATTACAGCTGTACTTGTAGAAAAACGCACTAAATACATGTACAACAGTTTACAAGAGACACATTCCAATGTATAACTATATATATTTCCTCAATTGACTCTACCGCAAATGCGATGTTTGACAGTAAAAGGCGGCCTTCCTCGCACACTGCAAAGGTCAGCACATGCGCAGATTTTGGGGAAGATGATGAGACATTGTTCCCTCTGGCTTCCATAGGTTTCATGAAATCCCCTGATGATTTGATGAGATCTATGTAGGCACCATCATAATCTGTTACTTATAGTTTATTGGTTCTCAAACTATAATTTGTAACAGATTTTCCATTCTCGACCAATTGATTGTATTTGTATGGGAACCGGAAGTGCCTTTACCCAATATACCCATGGCCAGTAATGCCTTCTATGGCCAAACACCCTAGTTGCGGTAGCAAGAATTATGATATCATTCCTACTTTATAAAATTGTTTCCACAGTATACTTACATACTTGATGCCACAAAATTCGAGAAGGTTCCAGTTTTCACTATCGTGATTCGGTTATTGCTTAAATGGCTGTATGTAAGACAAAAAATATATCAATATTCATTTAATTAAGTTTTTAAAAATTTAATTCAATCAAGGTTTACTAATGATTGAAAGCATGTAGCACAAATAATTTTACAAGAAAAGCAGCCGAAACTGGATAAATTATGTTTACTTCTAATATTGGCATGATAACATCATAAAAAGGTAAGAATATATTTTTGAAAACAAGCAGACATTACACTTTAATATAGCATTGAATTGTCGGCATGACGAGTGAAATACTTTCCATATTCTAGTTTTATGATGCCATTGAATTACAATTATACACATGTATGTATACTGTCGCTCATATGGTTAGAATATTTTTTTTTACCTCAATTTATCGAATTATTTTTTGACAATGATTTATTCCTAATAGATCTAGATAATAGTATACATTCTCAGATGTTATTGAATAATAATTTGCCAGTGTTTGTTTTGCGTGACTGCTAAAGCATGTGTGTGCAGCTACTATGCTTACCAACTACAATTACACCTTCATAGAGATTATTCTAGCCAGTTTAAATTCCAACCACATTAAAGGTACTTTGTCCCATTTGCAGGCCAAAAAATGAAAAAGTTAAATTCCAACTGCATTTGAAAGATAATACTAATTTAGAACTTCCCTAAAAAAGGTGGGGCTTGAAAATGTCTTCAAGTGGGAAAATAACTCCTATTAGTTGTCAAATCGACTTTAGGGCTATAGAGCCCAAAAGTAATAGTCTTGATTTTCAGACAATTGTACCGAATGGTCATACGTTTTATGCTGCGCAAAGATTTAATCAGTTTAATCTTGGCCATCACAAGAAGCGGGTTATTGATGTAGACAAATACTCATGTACCCTTTACAACTCTTTTCATGTATGTTATTACCAAAGAAGAAAAAAGCCAGTCAGTCACTCAGTAGTGTCTGACAGTGAAGTCTAGCAAGTAAACGGGTTTCCTTGCATAATTTGAATATGAGGACACTGTTAACGTTTAAATTTCACAGATAGGACATACATGACATATTCATAATTCCTGCACAGTTCTACAGAATTTGAGGTTGGCTGCAAAAGGGACATAGTACCTTTAACATCGCCTTACTACCGGAATTCAAAGTAAAATTAAATAAACTAAACTGAAATTGGAAATGATATTTGATTTGATTTTGAACTTACACGTTGCCCAACGTCTTGTTCACAAAGGTCCCACCCATCGGTATATCGTTGATCTCGTTGTTCTGAAGATAGAGATTACCGATGTATGTCACGTTCGCGAATGTTCCATCCTCGATGTAGGCTATCTCGTTGTTTTGGAGGTTAAGTTGGGAAGTCAGAGGACAGTCCTCAAAGTGAGTGGCCAGGATACGACCGATCTTGTTATTGCTCAGATCCCTGGCCGATAAAAAGGTTCAAATTTGGTACAGAAAACTTTCATTGGTTGGGGTAATTATAACATGTATTTTAAGCTTCAACCAACCTCAAAGATACACTTAGCTCTGGTAAAAAAGAAAATGGATTCTCACAGAATCAAACAAAACATACACTGAAAAAAAAATTGGTAGCAAATAAATACTGGCTGAGTAATGAGCATAGAAAGATAAGGAAATCAAGGTAAGTAGCCCCGACACCATTTATGCAGTGCCATATATATCTTTCTGTGTACAGTGCTTGTTACTTTACCAAGACTGGGCCAAATTTATTATGATTTTGATTACTCAAGAACCTTGCAATACACACCAATACTTACATGCTACATTATCAACTTTTTCTGATCCATTCCACACCTTTTCTTTCACAATGCAATCGCATGACGAGGACTCAACTTTATCTTTAAACAACATTTTGTTTCCAGATGATTGGTATACTTTAACCTTCCTTATCCTTGGGTAGGATAAGTGGTGCCTACCCAAAGAAAAAGATATAATTTAACAAAAGGGAACCAATACAAATTAGTAATTGTTTTTACCCAAGGAAGCCTCATCAGTATCAAAGTTGTTCTTCTTGAGGGCCCTTCAACAATTATTATCCCATCAAGTGTCATGTTTCGAATTACATCTAGGTGGAGAGTGGCAGATGTGGATTAAAGTGTCTTGCCAAAGGATGTTAGTGTCGGGCTGGTATTCGAACCCTAAATCCTTGGATTGAGTGTCAAGTGAATGAACTATTATACCTTGACACCTTCATAGTTGTTGATCCATAGCATACAAAGTGACTTACAGATTTGTGAGACTGGTGCACCCATCAAAGGCTGTCTCTGGTATCTTATCAATGTTGTTTGAAGGCAGAGAAAGGGTACCAAGCTGGGAATGGTTGGTAAACACGTTATCATGTAGGAAATGAAATTCATTGCTAATCATGGATCTGCAATGACAGAAAAGATACAAGATTATATTAGATTAGATTAGATTAGATTAGATTATTTATGCAATCAGTCTGTCTGTTCGGAGCCACAATGGTACTAGTTTATATAGTTTGACACAGATTTAAAGCCCCTCTTAAAGTGTTTGGAGCCCCAAAAATTTGATGGCAAAATTTTACTTAAATTGTATTATAATGTGAAAGAGGATGTCATTTGAGACACATTTCTGCAAGGATTTTCAGAACAAATGCGTTTGAAGTCGGATATAGATGAAAGAATACAAAATTGAGGTTTTTGCGTACACAACAGAAAACTAAAAATATGTAAAGAGTGATATTTGGGGGTCATTTCCCGGCCCCCTACTCAGTGTTATTTAGGGTGTCAGCATAAGTCCCGTGTGTAAAATCATTACGGGCAGATCTTTTTCTTTCTTTGAGCCGGAGATTTGGGGAACACGCATGCGGTCCCTCCGTTCCCGGAGTGGGGGTTAGGATGGTGCCATGGTGGTCATTTGTACCAAAGCTGACGACAAACAGATCTATTGGGGGTGTTTGCTTACTATTCTTTTGGCATTTTAAGCAGAGGCAATTCTGAGAATCGTTGGTGACATACTTACAGGGTTTGTATGTTATCTGGGAAAGCACCATTCTCTATAGAGATTATGCTATTATAATCCAAAGTCAATGTGCTGAGCGTGGTCAGGTTGAAGAAAGCACCGTCTAACAGGTACATGATCTGATTACTGGAGAGATACCTAAAGAAAGAGAGAGTGGGAAAGAGAGAGAGAGAGAATAAACTGAATTAATAATTATAATAATAACAATAATAACGATTATAATAATGGTATGGTAAGGTATATTTTATTTATTCGCGGTTAAAAACAAATACAATAATTGTGCCCGCATTCAGCAAAAGCTGTTTTTCAGCAAGGCCGTGATTACATATAATTAGAATAGAATATAAAACAATGAAAATACAATTTACAAACAAATATGCAACTTATTATAAATGAACATATTTACAGAAATGTAAGTACAAAATAGAATCATAGTGACAAAGGGATGGTTAATATTATACAAATAATACATCTTTTCCACTGAATATCGCTAATGTACGAGCTAAAAACACGTATTATTTGTTTTATAAGATGGGTCTACAATATGAGTAGAAAGGCGAGAAATTGAAGGTTGTTATCAGTAAAATGGACTCCCTGTGCATACACGTCATCCATTGGCTATACATTCCTGAACCCATTTTATAATATAGTATTAATGACTGCTTTAATATTCGAGAAATAGTTGTTTGTATACACTCAAGGGGAGGTTACAATGGGCTATTTCCCTCGTCACGCCTCGGGCAATAGCACAATTGTAACCTCCGCTTGAGCGTATATAAACAACTATTTCTCGAATATTAAAGCAGTCATTAATACTTTTATATGCCGAAAAAGAGACAACTTACCAATCAACTGGTAGAACAGGAAGAGCAGAAATAAATAGTTGAATAACTCGTTGAATAACAGTAACAGTACAACTCCGTTAAAACTCCGTAATTCCGTGCCGGGATTTTACCGATTTACTCTAGAACTATTACATGGGTTTGGCATTTTTTACGGGAATGGATCAAACCACGACTGCAATTTCGACCAATTAGATGGCTGGATTTCTTAAGTGAGGTATATAATAGCTTTTCATGCCATACTTACAAAGTTGTTATAGACAAGAGTCTCTCCTGGTACTGTAAAGCTTTAGGGACGTGGTTGAAGTAGTTTGAATCAAGATGCCTGTCCGAAAAAATATAAATCTAATGATAACAAGTATATAAGATATTTATATTACTATTACTATTCACAGGTTTGTAAAACGAATTGGTATTACCCGTATCCTTGCATACAACTTGTACTACCTAATTGCCTAACATCTTTTAAAGAATTTATGTCTGTAAGGTGTTCTTAAACTTGGTCCCATAAGATGTATTTTGACATATTTGTCAATCCCCCTTTAAAATTTATACCACTTTCAATACAATTTTGATTTTGGTGGTATATGAATTGTTCATTGTGTCTAAGTTTATGCTTATTGCAGACTAGGCGACAAAGAATGAAAAAAAGAAGAAGGAAAGAATCAAGACAAGTAAATGTTGTGTCATGACAGTTTAAGGTAATATAACCCCTATAAATATGTATGGAATACACATTTCCATTGGCCATGCAAGGCGACAATACATGTTACAGGACTATTCCATTCCATTAAGGGGGTGGCATGTACTTACAAAGTTCGAAGTTGTGTGAGGCAGTCAAACGTGTGTGGATCCAATGTATGTTCATCCAAGCTGTTGAACTGCAGTTCTAGAAGAGTAATACGTGGCATCCCACATAAGTCCCCTTCATTTAATCCGTTGATGGCATTATTGCTAAGGAATCTGTTATGGACAAAAAGAAAAGGAAACAAGAGGTTTTTTTTATATTATACATGTTTTTTGTGCAGAAACAAAGGGGAAATAAAATATGTCCTCGGCCCTGTTTTATAAAGAGTTGTAATTGATCCTAATCAACCGCAAGCCTTTTAGTGGGCTCTCATGGGGAATTGAACACCATTCAAGTATTTACCTACCAAAAGGTGTTCTCAGTCACCAGGATTAACCTTACGTTTTATGACCAACAGGCTTTATGCAATGCTCTGTCTTGTCCCAATATCGCTAAGTCCTTATCTTCAGTAGCTTATAACAGTCACTGCCATTATAAAAAGAACCATGTTAACCATGGTAAAACCGTGGTATAACCATGGTACTCGTTACCGAGGTAGTCGTTTCTTACCACGGTACTACCATGCAAGAACCATGGTATTACCATGGTTTTTAAAACAAGAACCATGGTAACCATGGTACTGCCAAATTTGTACATGGTCACTTGCGGTACTTGGCAGTTGTATGGTTCAAATACTATGTTTGTATGGTTCATCCTTGGTTCAGTACCATGGCTGTATGGTATTAACATGGTACATGTATTTTTCGCCTTTTGTTTGCAACTAATTTCCATCGTGGGGAAACAAATATTGATGTCATTTCATAGTCCTCTAGTTTTCTAAGGTTTTATTTAAAATTGAAAACTGAAATTTCAAAAGTACAGCTAGGAATCTGACTCAACTTTTTAATATTAAGAATTGTTTTATATATGTGCTAGATTTGAGTTCGTTTGAAAAAACGCTTAAAAAGTATATAATGTTTCCATTGTTTTTTGTTTGTGAATCACAGTAAAGTAAAAAGTTCGATTTTATGATGTTTGATGCGATATATGATCATTCGACAATAATGATCATTTCAACCTCCCCCCCCCCTCCTCCTAGTTTAAGCTCTTGTCAAACTCTAACATGATTGTGATTTATTTTGTTAACAGATTTTTGCGAGATAAGTGGCTGAACCTCGAGAAAATTGATAATTGTGTTGAAAGTGAACTTCATGCCAGCTCCTGGCAATTCGTGTTTCTACTTCAAAGTTCAATGATCAAGGGCTGGCAGATTTCGTGAGGTATACTGTGTTGAAAGTGCATTAACGTAGTACATTTCCAAATGATTAAAACAAAATCAATCAGGCAATGTAATCAATGCTATATTTTTATTTAGCTACTTCAGAATGAAAAGGCGACTGTGTACGTGCAGTAACATTGTAGTACAAGTTCCATGGTAACCTAGGTACGGGAGAACCGTGGTAACGAAAGGTACGGGTAAACAATGGTAACCATGGTACTGCAAACTATGGTAATACCATGTTTTTTAAGGGTGTAACTACAGTTATTGATGTTTTGTGAAACAGGGTCCTGCCTCTGAAAAGCTGTGTGGATACTTACACTTCAAGAACATTAGGCAAGGTCGCGAAAGGGACGTGGGAAGCCTTTAGCCTCAAGTAAATCTCATACGTTCCGCCATCATAAGCATCATCAGAATACAAGGTCATGTTCGTGAAGAGGTTACGATCAGCATGCCTGAAAATAAAGAAATTCCCCCTATATAGGTGAATGGAATGGTCTAGGACATGTATCAGGAAGTATATATGAATGATGAATAAGGAATACTCCATTTAACCTAGAGGGGTAAGGGTTTATCTGAAAACAAGGTGATGTTCGTCAATATGTTACTATCAGCATGCCTGTAAAGAAACGAATTCCCCTACATAGGTGAATGGAATATTCTAGGACATATATTATGAAATATATATGAATGAGAATAAGGATTACTCCATATAAACTAGAGGGAGAGGGGTTCCCTGTGAAATATGTCAGATTAAAACAATTGAAGTTGTGATATTCATATTTTACACTAATAATAATAGTAATAATAGTAATACTGTAAGCACTTTGGTCAGTTAATCGGAAAGCGGAAAGCGCTACATAAATACACTGAACATGATCACAAAGACATTTAAGGAACAATTGCATGGACAATATCAACTACCTATTGAAATCATGTTGACATTATGTATTGTATTCCACATACTAAGAATGTTGCTCTACGATTGGTCAAAAGTAAATCACGTGATGAAAGAAAGTTCGCCCATCATTGATGGGAGAAGAAAAGTTCGTTACACTGTGTAGATAGTACTACTTTCTTTAGTGAAAGTGCGTTGCACTGTACTATCCACATATAAAGATAACTAACCCCGATCGCCTCGGAAGTGATAGTTTGTCCCATCACCTTCACTAACGGTTATTATTTGCTTAATGTTATTGCATTTCTATAGGTGATACCAAGGCTATTGTAATACAATTCAATATCTTGAAGGTTTTACCATGAACTATCAATATGGTGGGGGGGGGGGGGGGGACATGTCAGAGTATGCAATGTTATGTAATATTATTGCATATTGAAAGATGACACCAAGGCTATGTGTAACTATCTAATTAATTCAATATCTTAAATTATCAATTTGTGGGAAAAAATGAGGAAACTAATATCCCACATGAACTTGATTTATCATTCCAATTTTGGCAGCTGTTACCATACATTTAGTGGAACAATCTGCAATAAATGTGATATAACACCTTTCTTTTACGAACATCTCCTCAACAAAATATGCATGTACAGCTAACAACTAAATTATTAAAACAATTTCAAAGTTTTGTAATTTAGTTAGTATGTCAACTATTCATTTGCCCCGATGTTGGTTTCTTGAGAAAGTGACATATTAAGCTTACATTTAAAAGTATTCAATTACGTCCCTTATTCAAGCAGTCCACCTTTCATTTTTTAGTTATGAAAAACACAATATAAATCAAATTTACAAGTGGGATGACTAATTTAGTTATCAGTTGTATTATGTATCTGAACATTTACATACAGAAGAATACAATACATCCAATAGGTCACATCCTTTGGAGGTACTCACAGATACAGGAGACTTTCATACTTCTCCCTAGAGAGGGCAGCATGCGGAAAGTGGACCAGGTGGTTGTCACTGATGAAACTATATCAAAGCAATGAGATTAATGTGTATAATGAGATTCTTATGTATATTTGTGTATAGTTAAGTATTATACCATCAACTAATGAGGAGAGCCTCTTACAGAAACTTAATTTCTTTTGGTAATCTCCAGGCATTAGTTAAATTAAAACAAAAATATTATTGTAACTGCTATTAAACTTCATTTTCTTGTATTCTTTGATATAATTGTGATACTCCTTTATGTTCCTGGAAATGAAATAAAACAGATGACATTATTCATCATTAGGACCTGAGGCAGGGGCCCGTTTCATAAAACTTTTTATCTATAACAAATGACTAATTTCCATGATAAATTTGCTCTCAGCCAATCAGATGCCTTGATTTCAGTAGCTTATAACAGTAGCTTCTAACTTGTTATTGATATCAAGTTTTATGAAACAGGGCCCTGAGTGAAGTGGTGATCCAGGAATGTTTTCAGCATTATGATAAAAACAAAGGATCTTTTGTTTTCTCTATTGCCCATAAAAATACATAACGAAATATAGTACACAGATAATAATTTCATCTTAACGTGAAAATAGTTATTTGAAAATAAATGAAATGAAACAGAGCAATAAACAAGTAAAAGATGCTGGTATTCTAAGGAGGTACATACAGTCTTTCCAGGTTACCGTTGATCCCTTGAAATGCATCGTGGGCGATAGTGGTCATCTCATAGCCAGACTTTTGAGAATGAAGACGTCTAGGGAAAATACAAAATACAAAATAATGAATAAATGAGTGAATGAATGAATGAATGGATGACTAAGTGCAGAGTGAATGATGGATGAATGAATGAAGGAATGGTGAATTAATGAGAGAATAGATAAATGGACGAATGAATGAACGGAAGAATGAATGAATAGGTCGATGAATGAATGAATGAATGATTAATAAATGAATAAAGAAAGAAAGAACATAAATAAACCAATGATTAAATCATGTTTTTTGGCCCAAACAATTCATGAATATACAACCTAGACCCTGATATCCGTCTATGAGGATTTCCTGTTTTTCTCTTCTGGTTCTAAGCAGTTTTCCTACAAAACATATCAAGAAACTGAATAAAACAATATAGAAACCTTTAACATAAAGGCTTAGTTCGAGGCACAACGACAGTGAAGTAACTGAAAAGGAAACTAATCACAGACTGGAATTTTTCCTAACAATATGAAAATAAATTGTGATTATACTTACAGTGTTCTCAAAGACGGCAAGTTGGTGAATGAGTTGCTTCCCAGAGATGCGAGCTGATTGTTGTTCAGATCACTGAGAACGAGATGGATACAAGGTAGGCATAAAAAAGGAGAAGCATATTTCAGACATATGGCACGGCAAAACCGGCAAGACTGACCAAGCTGTAAAGGTACCTCTCGACCAACTCACATCTCCCTACTAGAAACCGGTCTATTGTATTTCGTTCCACTGATGAGCAATGAGCAACTTGTACAGTAAATAGTGATTAAAAATGAAAGGAAGTCTATTAATTACTTACATATGAAGTAGGTACGCCATATCATCAAACATCTTTGGCTTGATGAGGGACAGGGAGTTCTGATGGAGCTCTCTAAAAAGACAACATAAAAATGAATCTAAAGATGAAAATGGCTGTTTTTACAAATCAATATCAATTATTAAAATACAAAACAAAAAACAACAAATTGTTTTAAAGTCTTTAGCCCAACCCTGCATTATTGGAAATGGTACATACTATCTTTTAACAGTAGTTTACAGATGAATTATACATAGTAATAGTATGCGTCTAGTCAGTGGCGTACGCAGGATTTTTTCGGGGTACGCATGGTTCTCAAATCGGGCCCAAAATTTCGCAACGACTCAGCCAGCCGCTGAATAAGCGGGGGGGGGGGGGGGGGGGGGGGGGGGGGGGGGTGGGGGGGGGGGGGGGGGGGGGGGGGGGGTAAGCGTACACTTTTTTTTCTTTCTGGGTCTCGAAATTTGAAAATTTGACATTTTGTCCAGGTGGGGGGGGGGGGGGGGGTAAGGTCACCTTTTTAAGGTCAGCCATTGGCAATTTTATTTTTTTTATTTTTTTTATTTATTAAAAAAAAAAAATCTCAAAAGGGGGGGGGGTTTCCAAAATAATATACATAAAACATACACATAAAAAAAAACTCGAGGGGGGGGGGGGGGGGTTTAACCCCAAACCTCCCCCTGCGTACGCGCCTGCGTCTAGTGTCTACGTCAAAAGTACGCGAAAAATTAAATATGTTTATTTTGTTGCGTCCGTCTCGCGTACCCCTTTGCGTCCATCGGTATATAGTTACGTAGGGTAGCGTACGCTCGGCGCTGTCAATACGCAGCACTACGTAACTCTACATATGGCCCGGTGTGAAGGTTTTTTTTTTTACCTATGCAGCGGCAGGGTAACTGGCAATACGTGGTAAATCTGTACAGACAAAGCAAAATACAAATTCGCTGCTAGATCGTCCAGCCGTTCAACGCACGCAATACGCAAACTCTCAAATCACGGCACACGGTAAAACAGTACGAGCCAGATTTGGCTTTAAAGAAATAGTATTTATAAAAATGTATTTAGTCATTCAGAATTTTCAAAAATCAGAATATTCAGATTTTTTAGGTCCTCAAATTTCAGAAAAAGATAATATTTTGATTAAAAACAGTTGGCAGGTATGCAGATTTGCTGTTTCATATCAGAGCGAGCCCCAATGAAGACTTACAAGATCTTAAGCTGCTTGAGTTGAGTAAGAGCCCTTGGAGCAAGATATGTGATCAAATTGTTACTCAGGTTCCTATGTCAAGAAAACAATGATGAAAACAATTTTAAGAATCACAGTTTATATATCAGCAATGAACGCTAAACATCACGTTACCCAGTAACTTTGATGGCTATTTTTGATATACATGTAACAACATCATCAATAAGTATAAAACAAGAAATTCCAATAAAATTTATTTACCTTTTTATCATTTCAGCTTGCCGAGAACCACAGTAAGTTTTAAAGGCCCACAGTTTTGGAATGACTTGCCAGATAAACTCAAACAAATCTTAACCGATCTTGAATTCCGAAGAAATATAAATCTATTTTTTTAATAATGAGTAATTTTAATCTATCTAATTGCCTTTTATGTGATTTATGTAATTAGTTATGTTGTGTTTTATATGATTATGCTATGTTATATTATCTGTTTTTTTATTTTTCTAAATATTGATTTATCCTGAAGTTAGGTAATATAGGGGATTAGCCTTAATAGGGAAATGTTGATCCATCGCATCCGCCACCCTTCATCCTACTTTTAAAGTGCCATGTACATAAATGTTGTTATTCTTAGCCTATATTGTTTAATTTATACTGATTTGTTTGAATATCTTCTAATGTGTTTTTAAAAAGATGTGAAATAAAATTGAATTGAATTGAATTGAAAAATAGGAAAAGAAGAATTAAAAATTGGATGGAGAGAAATGAGAGAGAGAGAGAGAGAGAAAGATGAGAGAGACATGAGAAGTAAAAATCTTAGGAAGATGAAGGGTCTGAGAAGGAAAAATTCGACTTCTATTTTTCTTTTCACAGGGATTCCTCTGAAAATATTGAAGAAAGAGAATCCAACTTACAGATGTATGAGAGGACTATCTTTGAAGACCCCTAGGTTTCTCTTGGAGACTGAAGTGATTTGATTGCCATCTAGAGACAGGAACGTGAGATTGGACATACTCTTGAGAGAGTCCGATGGGAACGATAACATCTCATTCATGCTCAGTCCCCTGAAAACAAGCAGATTAAAATAATTATCAAAGTGATCTTTGCTAGGCCACACAAACAGATTCTTTGGCTCCTAAGTTATAAAGCATGACATATTTAGTAAACTGGACGAAAGGAATGAAATATAGATTTACTATTCGATTAGATAGCTCTTACAGATACGAAGTTGTGATTGGTCCACAGCTTGTCACATGACATATAGCTCCGTTTAGTCTCATTTGAGAATGCCCCCTATCGTCAGAGTCCAGCAGCCTATAAACATATTAGCCTATGGACTTTTACCCCCCTCCCCCCAACAAAAAAAATCGTTAAAAATTCATTTTTTTTGTTTAAACGAAAAGCATATCCACCCCGACGTTTGTTGACACTAGCTCTTTCATTGGAACCCTCATGTCCCATTGACTTTTGAAAGTTCACCCACCGTTATTTGATCAAAATAGGTCGCAAGCTCGCCATTGCATATTATATAACGCATGTGTAACTTTGGACGCAATTTACCACGCGATTGTAAGATTATAGGTCAAGCACACGAAGGATAAGAAGCTTGAATTACCATAGATCGGTTCTGCTTGGTTCATTATTTTCACTTCAGCCAACCCCCCACCGTAATCTTTCCATTTAGTATAAGCAAACATTTAACCGAGGTAAGCAAAACATGAATATTCATGACACACCATGCACTATTCGATTATTAACAGGCTTTCAGTCAAGTATTTCATTGTATTATGCAGTTTGGTAGGTTTATTTTACTAACTGTTTATTAATCAGATATCAATGATAGTTTAAAAATATGGAAAAGGTTCTTGTATTTTATATTTAGCAAAGCAATCTCACATACAAAATCACTATCAAGTGTCGTCTGATCCGCCGATTGCCGTCTGCTATATACGTTCTTTCATAAACCTACTACAAGTTTATGGTTCTATAGACGGTGAACTAGCTACGTTTGTACGGGCGAAAATGAGACAACCGGAGCAATATATATCGACTGTAAGGATCGTTATTAGCATATTTCACTCCCGGTTTTTTTCAATGTGACATTGAGCATCCGGTCAAATACGTATATATTTTGCCGTCACACTGTATCCAATTAAACATAAGCGCAGTAGCACGTACCCACAGTTTGCATTTGTTAACCCATTGCTTGCTGGAACCTGGTGGTCCCTGTGTTAATTCTATGGGAATTAGATAATTCAGTAGTCAACAGGTTAAGCCGCGCGCATTTGAAGTAGAATACTAAGTGCGGGGCAAAACAAGAGTGAAAAGTATATTATTTCGTAAAAAGAGTGTAATCAAGGCTATTTGATATAACATTATTATATTGACTGGTAGGGTGTTTTATATAACAGAATTTTTGGAGAGCAAGAGAGTAATGTTTTCTTCTCGTGACATTGTTCCTCACGCTGTGCGCTTCTTTGAAATATAAATCCCTTCAGCGGTCCAAAAACACACCCTACCAGTTAATATCTGTATATCATTATGTGTTTCTCATCAATTGTCCCTGGGATGTACAGTGAAGTCACATATCTACACTTTCAAATTCTGGTATACATATGTACTCACAGATATTCAATGTTTGTTCCCGAGAAGAGCCCTGGAGGAACCCAGTCTATGTTGTTCTCCATCACACTCCTATAGGATAGATCAGATAAAAACGAGACATGCATTGAGAAATGAAGGAAGAATATATTTAAGTATTGTATTGAAAGGTTGGTCTTAGTGAAGAAGACGCTCAAGACAAGAATATGAGGGAGGGAGTGCCATCATGGTACAACAGTCAGTAACCCCTTGGAAGAGGGGACATTTTGACTTTAATAAATGACACTTTTTATTTTACTACTTTTAATTTAAAGCCGTGAAAGGTTCAATTAACCACCTTCCTTGTGATTTATAAAAATCCCTTACTCCATCTATACCACCCAACAGGTGAGGACAATTCTCAAATTTGTACTAAATCAATCTAGCAAGATTATACAGGACCTTTTTACATACAAAATATCAAGAGCTTCAGAATTTATGTTTCAGAGATACCAAAACGAACTGTTACTATTTTTGTCACGAGAGTTGGTTAACAAAATTATAAATACATTGTTTCGTGGACATCGATTCGTTAATATTTCATGCCGCTATAAAGTCGGTCAGCTTGAATTCGGGAAAGTTTCAGGTTGTGTTAGTTTCATGTTGCGCTGGTTTTATGTTTTGAAATTTTCATGTTGCGAAATGTTTATTTTGAGAAGGTTTTTATATTTCGAAAGTTTCACGTTGCGAAGTTTTCATAGTCCGGCAGCCATCTCGATATACCTTGTTTAAGGGTCTATAGTGTTTTTTTTTGGGATTATAGTTCCTTAGACCATCAATTTGAAGAATCCGATTGCTGACACTCTGTCAGCATTGAGCAATTTGAGATATGTGACGTCATACAAAATGGCCGCCAAAATCCCCTTGTTAACCAAAATTAATGATATATTACTACATTAAATGGCAGTCAAATATCTTGATTTTTTCTAGAATCATCACTAAATAAAAAAAGGTACTAGATTCTTCAACATCGATGGAATGATATCTCCTAACTTGTCTACATTGGCAGGAACATCAATAACAGTTCGATTTGTGAAGGGGCGTCTCCATGGTCATTGGCGTTTTATAAGTCTGTCATGTAGATAATGATGCAAAAGTAGTACGTAGACGTCTGTGTCATCCACTAGGACCCTAACATACATCTTCTCATTAGCAGCAATTCGAATCGCTTGCTGTACTATGATGTTGCCTGCTTCTTCATAATTATGTTGTGGACAGACCTTTCCTTGGCATGACATCACTGCCTGGAGTCACTTCAACAGGAACCTCATCTTGACGGTAAAGACCTGCTTGTGATTTTGCCTATTTCTGAGCACCCAATCATCCTGCAGACTCGCGCATATAATTATGATGTCGATTAACTGTAGTTTGTTGTCATGAAAAGATAGTGAAGTTAGCAACACTAGAGACACGTTTCAACAACTTCTCTCCCTAGCTTTATTGATCATTCCAAAGCTTTTGACTGCGTACAACATAAACGCATATTGAAGATTATGAGCTAGATCGGCTTTCCAGCACATATCATTCAACTCATCCAGTCGCTCTACCAATACCAAGAAGCAACAGTAAGAACAGAGAATGGCTACACCGAAAGGTTCACTATTGGTCAAGTTGTCCATCAATGCTGCATCCTATCACCATAACTTTTTAACATCTATGCTGAATTCATCATGAGAAAGGCTTGTTATGGTCAAGTTTCTGTTGTTGGACGAACGATCACCAACCTAAGATACGCCGACAATACAACACTCCCTGGCGTATTGATGGGGAAGGGTTGGGGGGGGGGGGGGACAGTTGACCCCCCAAACAAAATTCAAACTGTTTTTTTCTATATATTCGATACCAGTGGTTTACAAATGTCGCTGAAATAACATGATTTTCCTCACTTTTTAGTAAATTATTATTTGTTAAGCGTATGTTGGAAAATGACAAATCCCTAAATTCACAGTCAAGCAAAAAATATGCTTATTTAAAAGCCTACATGTCAGGGTCCGCGGAACGGCGGAACGGCGGGGCTCGGGACTCGAGCCCCCTCACTTTTTGTATAAAGTATGTTAAAGAGAACTAGAAAAAAAGAAAGAAAGTGACCCGAGGTATCAAAATATGCTAATTTTGCAGTTATTAAATGCCTTAAACCCTTGAGCTTCCGGGGGCTGTGCCCCTTGAACCCCACGCCAATTTGCGCCCCTCTCTTCCTGATCGTAAATACTTTACCCCCCCCCCCCGCTTTCAAAAACGTTCCGCGGGGCCTGCATGTAACATGTATGAGTGGTGGTGATGCAGATTATTTTTCTGTCCCTCTAAGTGTTTTTGCTCATTATTCCACTGACAACACTTATAACAAGAACACCAGAAGAACTACTAGGACTCCTTAAAAAAGAGTGAAGGATGCAAGTGAACAATTTGGACCCTACCTCAATGTGAAAAAGACCAAGATCATGATTGATGGAAATTAACTACATTCAACAGATCATGGTGGTTGATGGAGAAGAAGTTGATCAAGTGAAAACTTTATATAATGTTCTTGGGTCAATGATTGTCAAGGAGGGTGGAAGCTCGGCAATATCTGCCTTTGAAATGTGGTGTTGGAGGAAGCTACTTGGGATATCATGAAGAGATTACATCACCAATGGACACAATTAATGTCCATCATCGGAGATCAACCGCCACTTGCTACAAGGATTGACAAGTACAAGCTACAATAGTTTGGTGACGTTAGCAGAAGATCAGGAGACAACCTTGACAAATTATCATTCAAGGTACCTTTGGAGGAATACGTAACAAAGGAAGACTCAAGCTCAGATGGAGTGACGACCTTAAGGAAATCACTAGCCACCCTCTAAATACTAAAGACACTCTACCGGATTGCAGGAGACAGATGCCGATCAAAAGGTCTCATCAAACGGGTCACAAGGGTGAGCCATGATCTATATGACAACGACGACGACGACGACGAACGAGAGATAGTTTATTGGAGGGCAGCAGTGACGCGGGACTCAGTTGGAAGACTCTCGACCCGTTATGGCCTCTAGATACTCTTGGATCTGTCAAACACCAAGCAAACATCATCAGATTTTCACCCACAGTAGAGCACAACCATCAATGACTGTACAAGGTTGTTCCAGTGTCTCATGCCTGGCTGACATCTCAACTTTTGTCAAATTTTTGTCAAGTCCGCCTTTGACATGGGAGTGTTCGTTTCCAGAATCACCAAAGAGTGCTGTTGGGATTGGTGAAAGCTGTTATGACAAGATGTCCTTGACATTGACCTCTCTTGAATTTGCCTGCAGTCCTATTACTCTGGAGTAGATCAACTTTTCATAGACTTTCGTACCCCAACATTAATTGACTTCTTCATGGCTGCCATGGTTTGAACTTTCTTGGAAATTGTGTCATAGAATCCACCAGGTAAGTTCTTTTGAAACTCATGCATCTGTCTAGTATACATGTAGATGTCAACTGCTTTATCCACATTCACTGACGTTGGAGCAATGCTGGTCTAAATAAAGCCTATCAATTGAATAATAATATGTGCCGTAAAACCACTTCTCACCGATTCGATGAAAAATTAATTCTTTCATAGCCATTTTTTTCTTGACATATGTAGGGTAGGTGTGTAGGGAATTGGATACCACCAAGCTTGAACCCATCACTGTCTGTCCGTGTTGGCTCCAATATTGATATAGCGACATTATGTGGCCTTTAACAACACTACTGCATATATCCAATTCATTTCGAAGACTACAATGCGTTCTCTCTCCGAGAAAATTGGCAAAATTGACCAAGATAAGCAATTTTGATCGTAAAATGTTGCTCTGATATAAAAACACAATTTTCACTGAATGTTGTGATGTATGCAGATATTTAGGGGTGACTCTTAACAATTAGTTTTAAAAGGAAGTTTATGAAGTGTGCCAACCATCGGTGATCACAGAAAACTTATGGCCATTGTGTGTTGTGAATGGGTGTTGCAATTCACATTATGAATGGTGTCTGATCAGAAATGTGTGTAGGTAATGGGGGACACCAGGTCCAAGATGGGGGCCTACTTCTCCCCAGTTGTCCATTTCATGTTGAAAGGCACTATCATGAAACATATTTGGCTGTACGTGTCACCATTCTAATTTGAATGCATTTCATTTTAAGAAGTTGTTTCTATGCTGGGAGTTTGATCAATGTAAAAGTCATATTGCCAGAACATTATTCTGAAAGTATGTAAACATAATTGAGAGCACCTTTATTACTGTAAACAAAAAACTACAGAAATATTTTGGGCCACATTGTTTTAAAATCGTTTCAAAATTACAGTAAGTTCATTGACTGCATGTATCTCTTTCAAAAAGTGTTTAAACTATTAACTATAACAATCCCATTTTCATTCATATTGTATTTAAAATGTCTTGATTTGTAACTGTCCCTTATTACCTACACATGTAGGTAATGAGAGACCTTTGGTGATGACGTCATTAATGATTGTTATCTTATTAATCAGTTACATCATGACCACAATTTTGTTACCAAATAAAGAGAGAAAAAATACTAAGGAGAATACAAAACTTTCTGTATGTGTAACATTGTTCATGTTTATGTAAATTATGCAAATGTGCTTAAGGGTATCCAATTCCCCACACCTACCCTATCTAAATTTGGACCAAAAAAGATGAAAGATTAATGCAGCACAACTGCAATTGTTGCCAAGAAAAGCATTTAATATGATTTCAACGTGACATAGATTTAAGAAATTGGCATTTGGCTGGCACACATATTTTATTCAAATTAATATGTTTATAGAGGGCGCTATTTCAATATATGCAAATAAGCTGGTCATCTATGGCCATGCAAAATCACAAAACATTTTTTTAGTGATGGTCCTAGAGAGATACAGACATTTGGCTGCCCAAAATTGTAGACAAAATCCTTATTATATATTTATTATTCATTTTTAAGGGAAAATCATGTACTTTGGCGGCCATTTTGTATGACGTCATATATCTTAAATTGCTCAAGGCTGACAGAGTGTCAGCAATTAGATTCTTGAAATAGAAGCTTTAGGCAATCAAAATCCATTGAAAACAAAACTATAGACCCTAAAACAAGGTTAGGCCAATAATCTGGATTTGGCTGCCGGACTAGTTGCAAAATGTTTACGTTTCGAAATTACGCTGGTTTAAAGTATACTTACACTTGCTTGAGGGAAGCTGGAAACGTGATTTTTGAATAAGTGTAGACATCAAAGTAAATGTTATTCCTCATCACATCTCTGTAATGTAACAATACACATAATCAAGTCAGTGTCATTAGGTCAGCAAATTCACGTAATTTTTAATGAATATCGAACTCGTTGCGGTGGAGATAAACTACACCATACATAATCATATCATTGTTGCATAACTTTTTGGTATTCACCACTAGCTCTCCCTGTTTCCCCTTTTCAGTCTTTTCTTTCACTTCCCTTTCATTCTTTCCACAACCTCTTGCTGGCAGGGCTCCCACTTAGCCGAGTTGGAGCCTCGAGTTGTGGCAAGCTGGCGCGAGCTTATGGCAAGCCGTTTTATCATTAAAACATATTTCTTGATATCAAGAAATAATTTTACGTTGTAAAGCAATGGTAATTCTTGATATCAAAAGTTGAATTCTTGATATGTTTTAATGATAAAACGGCTTGCCATAAGCTCGCGCCAGCTCGCTACAACTCGAGGGTCCAACTCGGCTAAGTGGGAGCCTTGCTTTCGGCAAAAAGGAATGGCCGCGCGGTACATTTTTCCTGACAGTCAGGCTATTTTTCAAGATGGCCGCCGGTATTTTTTTATTAAAAAAAAAAAAAAAAACAGAAATGGATCATTTTTTAAAAATTTTAGCAGTATGTTTTTCATGTTTTAATTCATTGAAGAAAATAAAGATATTAAAAATAAAAATAAAATAATACAACAAAAATAGGAGGGCGCCCCCAAAAGGAAGCGGGCGGGGACGCTAAACATGTTTATATTTTAAAATGGTCTTACTTGGCATCTTTCAAATACGAGGGCATGTGAAGAGCCATTCTTTTCAGGAGACATTCCTTCTATGATTCGTAAAGCTCACAAATCCCTCCAACCCCTCTTTACTTGGCCTTCATTGAATCATCGGGTCATCGCGTCCAGTCGTGTGGTCGCAAAACACGACCTTTCTTGAAACTGAAGTGGAAGATGACGCTACCTTTCCTAGATTTGCTGTTGGGTTTTCACAAAGTGTTGGATACATTTGACCAGACCATTTCTGAATGACAGGGGTTTATTTTATGCACATAACCCTAAACGTTTCATGGGTAAAGGGGCATGTTTTCCCAAAAGGTTGGGTAGTGCGACCACCCGACCAGACGCGATGACCCTATGAATTAAAGTAAGGCTTTTACTTACAGTTTCTCTAGGCTGGTACACATTGACACATCAGGGAACGTCGTGATAGGATTATATTGCATTGTGCTGGAACAAGACAGAAAAAAGCACGAAAGCTTGAATATCAAGAAACGCAAACAAAACAATAATGAAACATGTGATTTTTCTCATATTCCTCTGTAGGGCCATGCATTATGGTTCAAGGCATGTCCACATAGAGGATATTTTTATGTTGGGGGTCGGGGGCAAAATGCAATTAATTATTGATAATTTATCGCATTTTCTTTGTTTTTTGTATTTGTGGGGGCAACGACGTACCCTAGCCCCCGCTGCGTACAGTCATGATTCATTGGCTAAGCAATGCCCTCGTTTCTGTGAGCCTCCAGGATCTAAACCGTGTCGATGTGCTATATTAGTGCCCTTTTGTGAGGCATTAATCCTCATTACTGTCAGTTATGACTTAAGGACGTATGTCCCCTAGTTGATTAGCATAGTACCATACACTTGCTTTAGCAGTCACGTAAAACAAACACTCACTAATGATTATTCAATAAAATCTGAGAATGTATACTATTATATAGTTCTATTAGAAATAAATCATTGTCAAAATCATTCCATAAATTGGGGTAAAAATACTTATTCCACCATTATGACCAACAGTGTAGTTTCCCATATCATTTTCAATTTTTGTGCATAACTTATTTGTCTTATTGTTGATTGTATTCATTGTTTAGTTTTACTTACAGTGATGTTAACTTGGTCAGATTGCGGAAGGTATCAGCAGCAACTCTCTGTAAAATACCGCCAATGATAGTACTGGATGACAAATATAAATCAATGTGAAATCATTACTTTGATAGTAAGCACTGGTAATTCTCTCTCAATATAAACATGATGGACAAAGAAAGACGACACAATATACAGTTCCTCATTCTACCCTCAACAATTGCTGTGGTAGACAAAGGAACACCCCTTCACTGCTATTATGTAAAAAATATGTAGAACAGGTGAATATGCATGTGACATATTTATATATTTTGTCCTCTTTCTTTGTCCGTCATGTTCATAGTGTCTATGGCCACTACATTGTTAGTTGCTCGTATAGGGCAGCAGTTATATTTGACAAAGGCACTTATGTGTCCCGTAACAAATATAATGGATTGTGAACTGGGAAGTGCAATAGAGAAATGATAGTTTCAGAGCCAATAGAATATAAGCAACACATTTTGATGATGCCTACATAGAACGTGTGAAATCATCGGGGAGTTCATGACATCTGAACAATAATTTAAAACTAAAATCAAGAATTATTTGCACTTATCGTCTTCCCCGCGGTATTGAATCTTTGCATGTGCTGACCTGCCCAGTATGGGAAGAAGGGCGCCCTGTACTGTCAAACATCCGAATGGAGATCGGTTCAATTCACATTATGTGCATCATCAACTTCTAATTAGCATTTATCACAAAAGGTAAGAATAAAACACAGCCAGTACGCAAGAAAAAAAGAACAATTTATGCATTCTCTTGAGGTTTGTACATACGTGTACAATCTTGATATCAGTTCTGCATCTATCTTAAACTTGCATGGGGCATGCCCACGTTGCAACAGGTTTCATAAAACTTGTTTTCAATAATGCCAAATCTGCTTATAGTCATTTAAATGTCGTCATTTCAGTAGTTTATACAAGCTATTGTAACTTTTTATATCAAGTTTAATTGAAACCAGACCCTGAATTGGATATAAATGTAAACGTATTGCAAAAAGGATAAGCAGAGGTGTCTAAAATATTACAAAAAATATTCAAAGTAAAGTGTAGAGAGAGCAAAGAGCAAGTAGAAAGTAGATATTAAATAAGCAGGGTCCTGTGTTACAAAGCTTATTATTAATAACAAGTTACAATAACGTTTATAAGCTACTGTTATCATTTGATTGGCTAAGAGCAAAGTTTTTTTGTTATAGAAGTTTAGAATTTGTTATTGATAACAAGTTTTATAAAACAGAGCCCTGATTAAATTTCTTGTGAGGTACGCCAGCCTTACTTACATTTGTGTAACATCCTTAGAAAATGTGGAAGAAGTCAAATTCTCAAATCTGTAACCATGGACGTATCTGTTATAAAACAAAATGAAAGAATACAAGAATTTTAGCACTTCTCAAAGACAACTATTATATTAGGACAATCGTTTCTTCAACACCCGTCAGCTAAAACACTTAACAGTTGGCTCTCTTTTCTCGTTCAGGCGTTTACCCAATAACAGGTGTTGTCAATCATCAGGATTATCAATCAGTTTTATGACCAGCAGACCTTATGTAATGCTTCGCTTCTCCCTCACTCAAAAACTCTCCGAGAGACTAGGGGGGTATTTCTCGATAGGACTGTGGGTTCGCTGTGGGCAGACTTGTACACCCATCCATGGTATTTCCACCAAGTATGGCGTCAGCGAACTATGGCCTTCTGCACATGAAAACTGACGAGCCACCCATTTTAATTGATGGTCTAATATCCAGTCTATCTACTACCCATTTGGTCATTTAGTCTAATAACCAGATAGTCTTAAATATTCCCCGTTTGTCTACAATCCATCAAGTTTAATGATCATTTGTTGACTATTATAACAAATGATTAAATGATTATTAGACCATATGGACATTTGACCGAATTGCTATTACAGTATTACCCTAATGGTCATTAGACCAAATGATAAGTCGACAACATGATTATGAGACCACGTTGATAAAATACTTACTGTGTTTAGACCATATGGGAAAAGGCCAATAGTAGACGAAATGGTTTTAGACCAAGCGGATATAGAGCCTGACATTGGACAATACGAGCCACTCAACCTGTTATCAAGTCAGTCAATCTAAATTTCAAACATTATCGTCACTGACTAAATTCCAGTTTTTGAAAAAAGGTTTCATACTGTACTCCGATAATCATAAAACAGATCAACTCATGATGGATATAAGCATGAAAATAACTTTAGAAGTTGACATGTCCTAAACCATGACAAAGGAAAAGGTGAATGCACTGTGTTTACACAAGTACTATCACTATGCACATGACAGACAAAGAAAGCGGACAAAATATACAGTTCCTCAGGGAGACAAAGGAACATCCCTTCACTGCTATCATGTAGAAAGGTGAATATGCATGTGACACCTGTTCTACACATTTTTACATAATAGCAGTGAAGGGATGTTCCTTTGTCTACCTGGGGAACTGTATATTTTGTCCGCTTTCTTTGTCAGTCATATTCATAGTGTATTCACTATTTCTAACTGAGATCGAGTACTATATTTCCTTCAAGATATTACGACATTCTGCTTTTTTGTGAAGGGAACAATATTTTTAGGGTATTAAAAAACTTACACATATGTTGCCGACGAGCAATCGATAGTCAACTTCCCCTCGTCTATGATGCATCCTGTATTTGATCTACCACTGTTGTAACTTTCACCGTAACCTCCTGACCAAAAGCCGTTGAAGCTGTCGCTTCCAGCTGGGGAAGAGGGGTTCAGTAAGAGTTTTAATAATAATAATCTGGATTTATATTAAAGCATTTGATACGAAATACCATCTCTAGCGAAAGAAACAATGAGAGAGGGGGGGGGGCACAAAGAGAGAAAGAGATAGAGAGAGAGAGAGGCACGCACACACACACAATCAATACAGAGAGATAGAGGGATATATGGTGAGAGACAAGAAAGAAAAAGTGAGAGAGGGGGAGACAGAGATACAGAAGAAGCAGGGAGAGAGAGAGAGAGAGACAGACATACAGATACAGAGACCGACAGGCAGACATACAGGAGATAAAAGGAGATAGAGGGAAACATGGTGAGAGACCAGAAAGAAACAGTGAGAGAGAGTGAGACAGATAGAGAGAGAGAGAGAGAGAGATAGACAGACCGACGGGAGAAAATGGGATATAGAGGGACTTATGGTTAGAGACCAGAAAGAAACAGCGATTAGTGGAGAGGGAGAAAGAGAAAAGGAGCAATAGACAAACAGAAGATATGCAGAGAGATGGAGGGAGATATGGTGAGAGAGAGAGAGGGTGAAATGGAGAGATACAGTAAGATGATGGAACACAAAGAGACAAGGGAAGATATCGAGACGCAAACAAATTACAAGTAGTAATAAGTGGTATCTGTTATTATTACTATGATTACTAGTAAGTAGAAGTAAAGTAATGATGTTGTTGTTGTCTTTGTTGCTGTTATTGTCATTATAAGTATTATCATTCTAAGTATTATTGTTATTATTATTGTTATTATTATTATAATTATTATTATTATCATTATTATTATTATTGTTATCATTATTACTATTATTATTATTATCATCATTATTATTATTATTATCATTGTTATTATAGTTATTAATATTATTATCATCATTTGAATTATTATTATTATTTATATTATTATTAGTAGTAGTAGTAGTGGTATTATCATTATTATTATTATTATTATTTTTATTATTATTATAATTACTACTACTAGTACTATTATTATTATTCACAGTATTTCATCCATTAAACTCACTCTTGTATTCGATCCCATAGCCACCGTACCGCTGATTCCAATATTCCGGTCCAAATGCTTTACTCACAGACAGGCCGGACAGGACCAATAGAAGCACTGCATAAGGTGATGATGAACCCATCTTCATTGTGATGTCATTGTTAGGATCGTCAACAATTCTGAAGAAAGAGAGAGAGAGAGAGAGAGAGAGAAGATACATGTAGATGAAATGCTCTCTTCCGTCTGCAAATAACCATGATATCACCTTTCTGAGTTTTAGGCTTCTTAATTTCGACTCCATAATTTGTTTTGATAATAATAAAATCATGTTAGTTTTAATAATAATAATCTGGATTTATATACCACTAGAGCCTATAATTGATAAGAAATACCACCTCTAAGTGCTTTCCAAATATTATTACCCCGGTCATCGGAATCATTCATGCACAATGTGCACCATCTCCACTCCCTGGGGAGTATTCTTACCATATGGTCACGGTGAGGGCATATTGCAATTACTAACACAAAGGCTTTTGTCATCCTACCAGCTTATCTTTTATTCCCTGGGTATGGAGTGGCAAATGGAGATTAATGCCTTTTCAAAGGTCATTAGTAACATGTCACGGATCGAACCCACGACCACTGCAATTCAAACCAAGTGCTTAAACTACTCCAGTGCGATACCCCCTTTTTTTTTTCTTTTTACTATAATTTGTTTTCTAATTTTCTATCCAGCAATGGTACACAAACATTTACAAAGTATACTCTATTATATCTCACATACTAAGGATCTTGCTCTACGATTGGTCAAAAGTAAATCACGTGATGTAAGATAGTTTCGACCATCAATCACCCTGCGGTATTTTGTGTTTCGCTGATCTCCCAAATTAATAGTTTTGATCCATAGAGTAACATCGCGTTTCAGATGTGGGGGTATAAAGCAAGCCTACTGTATCTAAAGCTTATCAACATCTTCATTGTGATGTCATTGTTAGGATCGTCAACAATTCTGAAGAAAGAGAGAGAGAGAGAGAGAAGATACATGTAGATGAAATGCTCTCTTCCGTCTGCAAATAACCATGATATCACCTTTCTGAGTTTTAGGCTTCTTAATTTCGACTCCATAATTTGTTTTGATAATAATAAAATCATGTTAGTTTTAATAATAATAATCTGGATTTATATACCACTAGAGCCTATAATTGATAAGAAATACCACCTCTAAGTGCTTTCCAAATATTATTACCCCGGTCATCGGAATCATTCATGCACAATGTGCACCATCTCCACTCCCTGGGGAGTATTCTTACCATATGGTCACGGTGAGGGCATATTGCAATTACTAACACAAAGGCTTTTGTCATCCTACCAGCTTATCTTTTATTCCCTGGGTATGGAGTGGCAAATGGAGATTAATGCCTTTTCAAAGGTCATTAGTAACATGTCACGGATCAAACCCACGACCACTGCAATTCAAACCAAGTGCTTAAACTACTCCAGTGCGATACCCCCTTTTTTTACTATAATTTGTTTTCTAATTTTCTATCCAGCAATGGTACACAAACATTTACAAAGTATACTCTATTATATCTCACATACTAAGGATCTTGCTCTACGATTGGTCAAAAGTAAATCACGTGATGTAAGATAGTTTCGACCATCAATCACCCTGCGGTATTTTGTGTTTCGCTGATCTCCCAAATTAATAGTTTTGATCCATAGAGTAACATCGCGTTTCAGATGTGGGGGTATAAAGCAAGCCTACTGTATCTAAAGCTTATCAACACTAGTGTGACAAGGAGGGATTAGACCACACAGCGAGGTCACTGACAGGTGGCTATCTCATCAACTCAGTTCTCAAATAACATAAGAAAAAGAGGATCATGCGGGATTAACAGGCACCGATTGGGGAAGTTTTCTATATATAGGGAGCAAGTAGCTACAAATGGGACAGTGGGGCTTAAAGCAAATAATCCCCTTTTGGTTTCAGGCGATGGCAAACTACCACTTCCTTGGCGATCCGAAAGTATAGCTACATCCAGATCGCCTCGGAAGTGATAGTTTGTCCCATCACCTTCACCAACGGTTATTATTTGCTTACTATTTACCCCACTTGACTCTTTATTGTGAGGACCATTGTCATGATTTCTCTTATTTTTTGTGCACACACAAAAAAGAACATGCATGCATGCTAATGATGATCTACTACACCCCATGGGCTATCACGGCCAGGGGGTTTATGGAACTTTGTATAAGTTTTACATAAAGTCTGAACCTGCAGACTACTTACATACGTTAACATGAAGCAATAATATTTCTTTACTCTAAACTCTAATAGCAACCATTTCTCTTCATCTATAAGGCCCAAAAAAAAAAATCATTTGGTTGTCCTCGACCGCCCGCTCCTCATTTTCGAGCCGCTTGTATTTTTTTTTTTAAATCATTTTTTCTGTTTTTGTTTTTTATTTTTTTGTTTTTTGGGAGCAATCTTAAATGCCAAACATACCATTTTATGCATTTGCAAGGATCAAAATGCGTCCCGTTGCCAGTTTTGTCTTTTCAGTACGCAATTAGGTATTTATTAAACTTGCCATTTTTATTTTTCTATGTCAAAATGCCGTTTATTAAAATCAGGTTCTGAGCATTCTTAAACTCATTTTAAAGCCCATCTGTACTAGTTTACAGGAGAGATTAGACCACCCTGCAAGGTCACTGGACAGGTGGTTATCTCATCAATTCAGCTCTCAGTTAATATAAGATAAAGAGGATCATGGGGGACCAATGGTCACAGATTAGGCATTGTTTGCTACATAAAGGGCGCAAGTAGCTATAAGTAGTACAATGAAGATTTAAAAGGTGCTGTATTTCAAAGCCCAAAATACTTTCTGTGTTGGTCTTGATATTCATTGTACATTAAACTAGTCTTTTACCATATTAAAGTGTTTTATAGACTTTGTTTGTTTAAATGCTTGACAATCCCAAAGATTTGTTTTTGTTATGGGAAAAAAATATAAAAAAAAAAAAAATGGGGAAAAAAAAAAAAAAAAAAAAAAAAAAAAAGACACACAAAAAATGAGGTTTAAAAAAAAAAAAAAAAAAAAAAAAAATCCGCCCGCCCCTTCTCCTTACAAAAGCTGCATTTACATGGCAAGCGAAAATCCTTGATTTTGCTGCTCACATTCGAATGTTTCTTCGGAAGTTGCTATTAAAGCAACTATACAAACAAACTTGAAGACAAAAAGATTTTCGGACAATTGTGAAAAATTGACCTTTAATTCGAGACCCCCCCCCCCCCCCCAAAAAAAAAAAAAAAAAAAAGGCGGTGTCACACACAATTTTCCTGATCCAACTTGAATTATCTAGATAATTCACTTACGTAGGTGACATACATGTGACAGACAGGCTATGAATTATCTAGATAACTGGCTCTGTCTAACACCGCCTGTTCACCCCTAAAAATGGGAAGGGGTTTCGAGGCTTGAGCGGCACACCCCCGTCCAAACAAAATATGAGTCCCCTCCCACACCCATCTTTGCTGGCCTGGTTCTCTCTTATTTGCAGTCAATAGGGTTTTTTAGATTTGCCGAACAAAAACGTGGATTGCTACGATCGACGTCCTTTCAATGCACTGCCTTGAATGGACGTCATACGTAAATCAAAAAGTCTCTATTGATAAAGGACAGGGTCCTGATTGAATACAGTTCACCAGCACCTCATCAATAGCCGATTTTTTAATTTTTTTAAACAAATGATGTCGCTTGGAGACCTGCGTATTGTGTATTGTATTCTGCAAAATACTGGAAGCGTGGTAGGGGAGTTGTGAACTATGATTCATAAATGTATACAATGCATGTTATGAATATTCTTTGAATTGTAGGACACATTGTGTATTGTGTTCTGCACGATATTTAAAGCGTGGTAGGGGGTTGTGAATTATAATTCATGAATGCATACAATGCATGTTATGAATACTCTTTGAAATATAGGACACAGGAGGATTATATATAATTGCACAATAGTAGCACAGGGAGTTGTTCAATCAAATCAGTTTTAGCACTTAACTCACCCCCCATTCTCTTTACCCCCCTCTTTCTCTCTCTCTCTTCCTCTCCTCCCTATCTCCCTCTCTTTCTCTCCTCTCTATCTCTCTCTCTTTCTCTCCTCCCTATCTCCCTCTCTTTCTCTCCTCTCTATCTCTCTCTCTCTCTTCCTCTCCTCCCTATCTCCCTCTCTTTCTCTTCTCTCTCTCTCTCTCTCTCTATTCCTCTTCTCCCTATCTCCCCCTCTTTCTCTTTCCTCTATATCTCTCTCTCTCTTTCTCTCCTCTCTTTCTCTCTCCGTGTCTCTGTCTTTCTCTCTTCTCTATCTCTCTCTCTATCTCTCCTCTCTTTCTCTCTCTGTGTCTCTATCTTTCTCTCCCCCTTTCCCTGTCTCTATCTTTCTCTCCTATCTTTCTCTCTATCAATATCTCTATCTCTCTATCGCTATCTCTAATATCACAGTCCCTTCTTTCATTTTCCTTTTTTTTTCTTCTTTCTCTCTCTTTTCCTTCATCTTGCTGTCCCATGTTGAATAAATTAAATGTTTTTCCCTTTTATCTTCTATCTCAAATATACACCTCTCTCTCTCTCTCTTTCTCTCTCTCTCTCTCTCTCTATCTCTCTCCCTCACTCCCTCCCTCTTTTTTCTCTCATACATTGTTGGTTCTTCATTGTCAGCAAGAGCTGATATCTATACTTCTTTAATACCCAGACTATTACTATTTCTGATGCGTCCTTTCAAAACTCACTTATTCCAATCAGTCAAGGTCATTGGAGCATACCTATGCAATATAACAGCTTATGATAGTAAAATACACAAGGGATTCTTTTTAAAAACCTGGTGCATTCACTCACTGGTGGCTGTTACCATGGCAATGACAGTTAACAAAAACCGATTCAATTTAAGTTGAGCAACCTGTTGCACTACAGATGTATGAAGTTCAATTCGTGTAGAGATAGGGACTTTTATATTTGCACTTCGACACAATGGACTGCGTGTGACGTCTTTTTAAGGCACTGGCAGTGCCTCAGAAGGACATCACAGTGCCTTAAAAGGACTTCACATGTAGCTGTCCACTTTGTCGACGTGCAAATCTAAAAGTCCCCATTAAAATCCGTTGAAGACTGACACAGACAGTACATATAAGAGTAATTCACAATAGTAACCTTTGCTTTCAATAAAAAAGGTAATACAATATTTGAACAAAATGCAATTCTCACATGCACAGTAAGTTGTAACTATATTCATAATAGGACGCCACTTGTCAGATTGACTAGTACCTGTAGGTTCCTATCGAAGTAGATTTGGACATTTGCATCAAATTTAAATATTCATAACTTTCTTGGTTTTTTGTTCAATTCTGTTCAAACTTTTCACCAGTCTGCCTTCTTTGAATTTTCTGCATTCATCTGAAGTAGGTTGCTGCAAGGTTGGATTTCCATTTAAGGGATGGTCTGACTATTACTCAGGTTATTGCAATCACTTATGTTGATTTGACAACTAATGGTCGTTATTTTCCCACAAAAAGTCATTTTCAAACCCTTTTGTTGTGAGGGAAGTTCTAAATAAGTATTGTCTTTTAAATGCCGTTGGGATTTAACCTTTTAATGTTGTTGTCCTGCAAGTGGTACATACCTTTAGAGGCTAACTCCACTCCAGAAATAACTTTTAATAGATACAGAAAAACAAGAGAAACAAAGCAACGAAAAAATGAGTAAAATGGGATAACTAATAAGGAAGTTATGAGTTTTTGAAAAAGTGTAAACGACTATGGAACAATGAAAATCACTACACAAACTGTCAATTTGATTATCAGTTTGTGACGTGATTGCCTCACTAATTATTCATTGCTTTATATATTTTTATCCCATTAATTTCCTCCTTCCTCCAAAAAAAACTTTCCCCATGCCTTTGCCCAGGTTATATGATTTGTATCATATTGCGTGCATGACAACCCACAAAACATTTGATGAACTTTGAACAATTGATGCTTTTTTTTAATATTGTATTTTCATTATGTTAAATTTTTAAAATAAATAGTTCATCAAAATTCAATTTTGTCATGATTTAACTGAACCAAATTGCTCTATTTTAGTGCATCAACACAAAAACATATTAATATCAATATAACTTGGATGCTGGTGTGAGGAAATGAGATTCTTAGGGGGAAAATGGTAAATTTATATATATATTTTTTAAAACTTTTATTTATCAAGTAATTCGTACATACATCATGATTACAATAATCATAAAAATCACTGCACAATAATTACAAAAGGTAAGAACAGATGAAAAACGTCAACCAATACAGAAATAGTGGGTAACACTTTCTTTTCTACAGTGTATATCATAGGATTAAAATCAAAATACTTCTTCCACAGGGGACCATTTCTTATAGTGCATTCCTTCAATCTTCTTCTGTTTTGCAATGTTAAGTTCTATGTATTTAGCAATATAAAGAAAACAATTAGTGGATAGTGAGACAATGACGTCACAGACTCATGAGTGATTTGCCAATTTGTCTTGTGATTTTCAAAGTTGTTCATGTCATTACAAATTCATAACTTTCTTATTAGGTATCCGATTTTGCTCAAACTTTTTTGATTGGTTTGTCTGATTATTCTGCTTCTATTGAACATAAGTTATTAAGGGAAGATCCAGCTGCCTTCATGCACTCTGTAAAAAGGCATATTATTAAAAATGGCAGATGAGTGAAGAGATCTCTTTCAATAAAAGAGATTAATGAAAATACTTTGTTCAACATTTATTATTTTTTTCTTCAAGGAGCCCAGACTAGAGCTATGCAACAATTGAACACTCATTATTTAAAGTACTACTATAATATTGTAAGTGAGTGACTTTATCACATATATAGATTTCTAGTTCTACCCAGAAGACAGAAAATTAACATCTAAGAAGTAGCATTGCGATTTTAATTATTATTATTATTATTATTATTATTATTATTTATTCGACCATTCATAAAAAAAAGCACAAATACAATACAGCATGGCAAGAGACAAGTACATAATAAGAATAAACAAACACATGCAAAGAGATAAGGGAGTGGCACGTGGGTCAGGGTGCACAAAAGTGAAGTTCGTCACTGTTGCCCAGAGGAATGTGCCCCTACACATGCTACTCCCAGTACATAATTAAAAATTCTATACATATAACATTGCACACGATAAAGGGGACAATAACACACAATTACTATAAAAAATGAGATAGACAACAAAAATGAATATCAACAAATTAATTTAAAAGATGATTTAAAAATGCTACAATGTACAAAAATCTTCTCAATTCTGAACAGTATAATCTTAAGAGAGAGGGACAAAATATGTGCTTCTGATATGTTCCCTTAGCTTAGTGTCTTCTACTGTGTTGCTTGGTAGCATAATATGTTACTAAGCAACACAGTAGAAGAAACTAAATGAATATTGTATATTCATAATTTTTGATTTTTATATAAATAGTTCATCAAAATTATATCTTGCTGCATGCAAGCGATTCCTGTCTCTGCACCCAGTAGTGCCGTATTTCTGGCAGCGGGAAAATAGGAGAACTTTGCAAACATTATCACACTACAACTTGAGTTACAAGATAGATGTACTTTGAAAATGCTTACCTCTTGGTTCAACGTTTCTCTCTAATATCTCTCTCGATTCCCCCCGCAAATTGTCAAATTCAAATTATCGAACGAGTAATTAAGTTAAATCTTACGAATGAAATGGATGTGAGATCAATTCAAAATAGACAGAGGCCCAAATCAAGATACAGGAACTCGATAACCTCAAATCAATAAATTGATTGAAGTTTATCGCTACATGGATAATCGGGCCTGCACCCGTTCTTACAACGTCGTGCGCGGGACGCATTCAGAAGTCTGTACAAACATGATGACGTCATTAGCTTTTGGCTTCACGTTTCTATGACGATATGAGCCTAAGAAAAAAATGATACTTTGATCGAACTCTGTGGGACAAAGCTCACCCAGAGGATCCGGGTTTCGTGTAATAAAATAACCGGTGCGGTCTCTGCTTTTTCCTAAAAATACTAGACATTTCTTTTCTCTCATGATTGTGATAGAAGGATAATAACCTGAAATCGGGGTACTGGCATTATTATGAATTGGGGTCGGGGGTGGGGGGGGGGGTGTGAATGAAAAATTTCACCAATAAGTGGAAGGATACACAAGAATTGAGTTTTATAACCTTCTTCTTTCGACATTCACCCTCCCCGAGAAAATAACCAGAAATCGAGGGGGGGGGGGGGAGGAGGGGCGGCGACGCAATGTTTGAAAACATACCAAAGTCCATGTGCCCAAGTGTAGGGTGGCGTATGTTTTTGTTTCAAAAGTGGAACCGCAGCCCGGGGGTCTCAGTCATGTAGAAATACTGTAAGCATGCGTGACCACAGGTTTTGCAGACGCCCCTTAAACAAGGATATCTTTTAAAGGCAAAATACACCCTAAATGAGGATTTCACGTATCCCCCCCCCTCCGAATTCACACCCTAGACGGGTATTTTCAAAAAGTGTATTCCTACTCTTTAAATTGTAAAATTCTAACCCTTTAGCCTATTGAAGTGCGATAGGGATTACCATTTAAGATAGATGTTGACAATGTAAAATAAATCAAGTTTCGCTTCTGATGTAAAATTAACAATGTAATCATTTATTTCAATAGAGAAGCAATAACATTAACATGTACACTTCAAAATGGGTTTAATTCACAGTCATTATAAGTCCTTTCTTTGAAGAAAAAAAAAATTCCGATCTATCTTATATAAAATACATGTACTGTTTTATACAAAAAGTACACAAAGTACAATGAACAGTATAACTATTCTACTATGCAAAACAAAGTATAATTGACCAGCTTTATGCGTGAGACTTGATAGGTCTCTGTCGGTATCGTGGGCATCCATCTTGAGCTACTGAAGATCTACAGATCGTTTAAAACAACATTCGGGGCCCAGTCAGTTGTGACCGGTGCAATTCAGTCCCCTACTCATATATTTATACATGAAAGCAGGTAAAGTGACCAAAGACTGATTAACTGGACCAGCCATAAAAAGATGACAGAGCGTCGCACGTCTACCATCTTTGCTTAATGCCTTAACTAGTTAGGCGACGGCCGCAGGGGTGGGTTAGTCTAGTTCTGGACCCTATATAGATTTTTGTTATTCGCCGACTATAAACGTTAAGCCGATTGATGGCGCGATCCTTCTTGGCTGCGATATCCCCGAGAACTGCGATATCCCCGAGAATTCTCGCGCGGTTCCCGGGGATATCGCAGTTCTCGGGGATATCGCAGCCAATAAGGATCGCGCCATCAATCGGCTTAACGTTTATAGTCGGCAAATAACAACAATCTATATAGGGTCCAGAACTAGAATAGGGGTGGGTGGTAGTCTCATCAATGGGCAATAGACCCCCCCCCCCCTCGTGGTGGGTGTGAAATGTGAGTCAGAAAAAAATAAAGATTAGTGAAGGGGTACGCGAGAATTGTGTTATATTACCTTCTTGTTTCGTCCTTTACCCGCCCCTAAGAAATAACCAGAAATTTGGGGGGAGGGGGGGGGGGGGGGGGGGGGGGGGCAAGGCAATGTTTGAAAACATAGCGAGCTTCATGATCCCAACTGTAGGGTGGCGTTTACTTTTGTTTCAAAAGAGGGACCGCGAGCCAAAAATGATGTGCAATTGGGATACAATTATGTCTTTATTCGTCTCATTTGTATACGTATGACATTTCGATTTGTATACGCAAGTGTGGTTAATCTCTATGCAAACATTTAGGGAAGCACGGGAGAGGGGGGAAAGAGAAAGAGAGGAAGATAAAAGACAGAGAATAAGAAAGAGACATAGACAAAAGAGAAGGAGAGAAAGAGAACGAAAGAGAGAGAGAGAGAGAGAGAGCATGAGAGAGGGAAAGAGAGAATTACCAACTCGCGTTTGATCGATAACCTTTTAGAAATACATACAATCCTTATCCCTTCTTTCAATTCAATGAAAACATAGCGAGCTTCATGATCCCAACTGTAGGGTGGCGTTTACTTTTGTTTCAAAAGAGGGACCGCGAGCCAAAAATGATGTGCAATTGGGATACAATTATGTCTTTATTCGTCTCATTTGTATACGTATGACATTTCGATTTGTAATACGCAAGTGTGGTTAATCTCTATGCAAACATTTAGGGAAGCACGGGAGAGGGGGGAAAGAGAAAGAGAGGAAGATAAAAGACAGAGAATAAGAAAGAGACATAGACAAAAGAGAAGGAGAGAAAGAGAACGAAAGAGAGAGAGAGAGAGAGAGAGAGCATGAGAGAGGGAAAGAGAGAGTTACCAACTCGCGTTTGATCGATAACCTTTTAGAAATACATACAATCCTTATCCCTTCTTTCAATTCAATGAAAACATAGCGAGCTTCATGATCCCAACTGTAGGGTGGCGTTTACTTTTGTTTCAAAAGAGGGACAGCGAGCCAAAAATGGTGTGCAATTGGGATACAATTATGTCTTTATTCGTCTCATTTGTATACGTATGACATTTCGATTTGTAATACGCAAGTGTGGTTAATCTCTATGCAAACATTTAGGGAAGCACGGGAGAGGGGGGAAAGAGAAAGAGAGGATGAGAAGAGACAGAGAATAAGAAAGAGACATAGACAAAAGAGAGAAAAAAGGAGAGAAAGAGAACGAAAGAGAGAGAGAGAGAGAGAGAGAGAGGATGAGAGAGGGAGAGAGAGAGTTACCAACTCGCGTTTGATCGATAACCTTTTAGAAATACATACAATTCTTATCCCTTCTTTCAATTCCCTGAAGTTTTTCTAACATATTTAATTTTCTGCTTTTGTAAAAGAACAAGTTGATATCAAGGTGGATTTCGCCTTAAGTGGTGAAAAGAATCTTTGATTCCTATCACGCTGAGCAATGCAAACAATATGCATCTCGAAAGAAAACGATTGCAACTGTTGTCGAAAAATCAACCCTATAGGCTAATTTCAATACCTATCTATTGAATGTCCCATATAAATCATGTTCTCAATACGTCAATGTCATGTTCACACATTTCAATAGGTGACGCACGAGGCTCTTGAAATTGACTGACGTTGATTTTTTTTTCGAAATTTGTAGGTACTTTGTGTTACAGCCTGAACCTGAGACTATTTGCCCGGTGGCGCCAATCATGCGGATGGAATTTATTAATTGTGTAGACCGCTGATTTACAACTAACCGACCTATTTAAAGTCATTGAATACTGTAAGTGTAACTGGATGCCCTCTGTATTAAGCTGAATGCAATACATGAATCTAGTAGTAAACGGGTTAAATACAATTAATTAGCTTAGTGCAGTCGAACGCGGATACATCGTGGATTCAACAAAACATTCCATTTGCAATAATAAGAGTTATATACCAGCGGTGATAACTAAATTTCTTTGTATTGATAACATATTTGTCTCTCTTGTCATGGTGTATTATTTCCGTTACATTTTGTTTTCCTTCTGATATTCCCTTTTTAATTATAATAACAATGACGATAATGACAATGTATTCATATAACGCATTTAGCGCATATAGTATATGGTCAGCTCTCTGTCGTCGCATGCATGGCTCAGCCGAATCTGGTTGTAAACTGAGTCACGTCTTTCGGATGGTCGGTCCACAGACGTAAATAATCATATCTGATTGATACGTCTGTCAAAACCCAATTATCCACACATGTTCAAAAGCGCTATATGATTATTTGTTTAACAAAAAAGGCAATTTTTTAGATTTATTTTTCAGTTGGTGAAGATTGCTGGGTAGGTTATTCCACAGATTTGGATCAGTCATGCTCTGTCACCAATAGTCCAGAATCTGGCCTATTTAATTTTGATCTCCACCACACCAACGTAACGCTACCTCTCCCTACTTACTTGCTCCCAGCCGATGATGGCGTGATCATTAAATAATTATGAGTTTGCTGATAACGCCATCTTCGACGGCCTGAATCAAGTGTGTAGGGAAATTATAAAGGACCGTGCAGATTCTGGACTATGTCACTAACTGTGGGAAGCATCTTGTGAGATGGATGGCTCTGTACGATGTCATGAGAAGAGTGGAGGGAGTAGCCGGGGATGGTCATTTTATTTATTTATCTAATTTTATTTAGTTTCCAGGATAAGTAAAAGACATAAATGCATATAAAAATACAACAGAATACAATTAAACAAAGTACAGCAATAAATACACTAAACAAATAAACCATCACATAAAGCCTGGTAAACTGAGCTATGGTTAAGGGTCTTAACATTAGTTGATGGTATAATACACAAAATAATACATGTATACATAAATACACATAATTACATCAGATATATATAAGTCAATAACAAGAAGATCCAAAAGACAAATCATGAGATCGTAAGTATAAAGTAATTACATTTTCTTGCGGGTCGTAGAGTTTTCTGATTTAAAAGATGAAAGAAGAAAATTAAATCACTTATATTTGGAAAAAAAAGCTTGAAATAAAATCATATTATAGTAACTTATATACACCAATATATTGAAACTCAATCCATAACATCATAAGTAGTATTGACGATAAAGGCACGATGGTATTTCTTGAAAGGTAGAACAGGAATTGACAGCAATATGTAAATATATAAATATATATAAATACATGTATAAATATTCATATATCATATATCAATGCATATATGATAGAGAGTTAGGAGCTAGACCTCAGATGCATTCGAGAATCAGAAAAAATAAAAATAAATACATAAAAAGAAGTAAGCCTCATTTTAGTAGTTACTTAATGACCGATAATGACGAAGAACTTGTTTCACATGACAGGCCTATTATTAATCCACACAAATATGCATATATTTTATTGATAATTATTTCGATACAACACAATAAACTACAAGTAAATACACGAAAATCGATATTTTTGAAAAGGTTTATTTTTGGGAAAGGTGAAAAATAATTTTTGAGCTGTTTTCATTCTTTTAATCTAGAGAGAATGTCCCCTAAAAAGGAAGGCTCTTTAAATGCCCACTTATCCGAATAAATATGACAAGTAACAGCTAAATGTTGTGGCGACAATTTCCATGCAACATGTTTGTGTATCCCCATAAGCACATGTATGTGTATAGTGCATGTGACTCTTATCGATATTGAGCCAATTCTATATCATTTGAATGATTCTAAGACCTCTAAAACAAATAATTATCATTTGAATGATTCTAAGACCTCTAAAACAAATAATTATCATGCGATAGATGATCAACCTTTCAATTCACTTTCAAACAGTTTCTTTTCATGAAACCGTTATATGTACAAGTTCACCGACATCCCATTGAAACACATGCTAAACGTAATACACGTATTTCAATGGGTTGGTGGCAAACTTGTACTTATGGCGGTTTCGTGAAACGCGGTCCAGAAGTCAAATTTACCTTTATAGCTGACCAATAGTTTAGAGGGCGCTATACAGTTCCCGCGGTCTTACTTAAATATCCCACCACTAGACATTTAAATGTACGGTATAGGACCTCCAGAAAGTGATATATAGAAATTAAAATAAAAACACAAATAAGCAACAATTTCTTCAGGAAACATTCTCTTTAAAAGAAGAACTATCTTTCTTCACAACTAAATTATTCATACCCTTACCAATTTTGGTAACATTTAAAGTATGTGCAAAAAATGATTTGTACCAATTTATGTTTCTTGAGAATGTGACGTATAAAAGATTGCATCGAAATGTATTCAACAAAGGCCCTTGATCAACAAAGCAACCTTTCATTCTTTGGTTATGAAAATCAACAAATTTACAAGGAGTATGAATAATTCAGTTTTTAAAGTTTTGTCTTTTTTCTTATAATTTATTATTTACTGTTATGACGTATCCGACAAAATTCTAGTTATGCTTTTAGGATTTGCGCCCTTTTCCTTTTATCAAAACTGTTTACGCTTTTATTATTGCTAATGTTATCATGTATGTGCAAATGCATTACTAAAGTATTTTACAAATACATGCTACCTTGAATTTTACAGAATATGATATAGATTCGCGTGTGTTAGCGCTTTCTGTAAACAGAATTAAAGAAAAACGAATTTTCTTAACAATTCGTTTTTAAGACAGTACTCCTGTACTTTACTTTCTAATTATATGCTCTATGTTTCTTCTAGTAATATAATAAGATTTTAACATAAGGTTAAAGGCTCGTTCAGATATAACCCGGCTAAACTGCAGTGGCTGTTTGTGATGACGTAATATGTGTATTCCCCTCCCCATTTTAGTATCTTATAATACAGAGCTCAGTGAATACGCGCAAGTCCTTTATTGCGTGCAGTTACCATTTATTCACACGTGACAAATAGAAATAACGACCGCGCGGCCGTCAGATGGTAAAACGGTCTATCTCGAAAATCGCTGTTCTGAGAAAAATGACTCTGAAGTTTAGAGGTTTGAGCTTTTTTAGGAGATGGGTATGATCCATTTTTAGCAATGGGACAAGAAGAAGCATACTAAACACTGATAACTGAAGAATTTTGTGCTTATTTGGGGTTTTAATTATAAAATAAATGAGATTTTTGTGCAGATGGACTGTTTAACCACAGCACATGAATACACTCCCACTACACATCATAAAATGGTAAAATGGTCTATCTTCTAGATAGACTATAAACACTATTGCCATACTACTAATTCGAAGATAGACCATTTTACCATCTGACAGCGATGATTAAAACATCCCAGTTAAGAAGGTAAAAAGGTTTATGTAAAAGATAGCTCGTTTTACCCCCAAACGATATTACCGGCAATGGGCTAACTCAAAGATAGACCGTTTTACCATCAAATCTGAAGGAAAAAAAAAAAAAAGTACCAAGATAGCGGAAATTATCTCTAAAAGAAGGCATGATGGGATTTTCTCGATAGCAACGTTAGAAAGAGCGCCCTCACATTACCCGGAAAGTGAATTTACCTCAAAAAGTCAAATTTTCGAGTTAGACCGTTTTACCATCTGACGGCCGCGCGGCTGCTTCTACCCCCTTTTTTCCGAAGGTTAACCGTGCCATATCTGAATGAACCGTAATAAGACTTGAATTCGTTTGTTCCGTGTATAAAAGAGATTTAAATGTGTTCTAATATAATTATGGTATATGAAACGAATATACATATTTACAGCACAAATAGTTGAAAAAAACAACAACATACAAAATCAAAACTCTTTTTCATTTCCTGGCTGACAGGTATCAAATCATTTACAAAGAAAACGAATACTACTATTTCAAACAGTGTTAAGATGCTACGATGTTATTTCAAATGATTGTGTATGATTGTTTGATTTGTTCAAAAGCATTACAAAAATCGAATATCATAATTTATATTACTGAGTATACATTAGTTAAATATATCACAAAACACAGCGATAAACACAACATAAAGACAAACAATTACAAAAAACACGTGTGAAATAACGTTCAATTGGAGGGGTAAAAAGGCAATTAATGTGCACTATTTGAACCAGGAAACGGCTTGAGAATTAAACTAAATATTAATAAACATTAATGTTGACATTCCGTTTGTACCCGCTGATCCCTTAAATCCGCCATTGCCTTTGGGGAAGGATGCCCTCTCGACGGTTGATTGCCGTTTGGTCTACAAACAGTTCACCCACTACCCAATTGGTCTATTCCCATATGATCTACACCCAGCCTGTCTACCACGCACAGGGTCTGATAGTCATTTCGTCTACTTATCATTTGGTCTAATCAGGGTTTGTGAGTTTAAAGTCTCACCTCCCTGGCCTAATGACCGTTTAGGCTAACAGTAATTTGGTCTGATCTCCAATAAGTACAACCCATTTGGTATATTGCTCATTTAGTTTAATTTCCAGTCGGCCTTATTTCCTGTTTTTCTAATGCAAATTTATTCTTCTATCAAGAAGGTCTAGTATTATTTGATGAATATTATTTTTGTCATGACTGCATGATTATTAGGCGATATGGATAGTACAAGAAATGGGCATTAGACAAACTGGTAATAAGACTACCTGGTTATTTGACTAAATGAACAATAGACCATATGGGTCGCTACATTTTAGGATTAGACCAAATGGAACTTCACTCCCTAGATGCTTGGGAGTGGAAAAAAAAAATTCAGGGCCCCGTTTCACAAAACTGGCATCAGTGACAAATTACTGTTTTTGTTACATGATACTGAAATCCTTGCTTTGTCACTGATTTTTGTCATTTGTCATTGACAAAAGGCTTTGTGAAATGGGTCCCTGTAGACCCACTAGGTATATCACTTTGTTATGAATTCTCTGCAACAATAATTAGGTATTATTAACCGTATCAGATTTCTGAGCAGGGCAATTTTTAAATGTCATTGCCCTCAAGGTTTGATGGATAAGCCAACAAATTTACAATATTTTAGCCCGCTCAGAAAAGTCAATAGGATTTTGTGTGTAATTTGCCGGTCAGTATGGTTATACAGTAAACCAATGAACAAATATTTTAGCCCGCTCAGAAAAGTCAATGGGATTTGTGTGTAATTTGCCGGTCAGTATGGTTATACAGTAAACCAATGAACAAATATTTTAGCCCAGAATGCAGTCAATAAACTATATTGACTGCCTTCTGGCGCAAAGTGGGCATTTTCTTATACGCGATGCGTGATCGATGTAAATTACAGTAGCTGATGCGCGATGTAAATTACATCTGACTCTATATTGCTCACTAGTTTAACACGCATTTTGCCATTAAATTTCCAGATCGGGCTAAAATATTTGTTCATTGGTTTACTGTATAACCATATTGACCGGCAAATTACACACAAAATCTCATTGACTTTTCTGAGCGGGCTAAAATATTTGTTCATTGGTTTACTGTATAAACCATATTGACCGGCAAATTACACACAAAATCCCATTGACTTTTCTGAGCGGGCTGAAATATTGTAGTTTTGTTGGCTTATCCATCAAACCTTGAGGGCAATAACATTTAAAAATTGACCTGCTCAGATGTCTGATACAGTTAATAATGTGAAATATATTCGAATGTAGTGCTTTAAACTACTCATCTTGTCTTTAATTGAGAGAATTATTTTTCAGCCGGGATTTTCACTTTCAGTCCCACCCTGGCAATACATTAATCTACTGTTGCCACTCGCCACCCAGGTGTAGTAAATGGGAACATGTTAGGAATTTATTCCTTGATTGCTTTGAGAGCCTTAATGAAGCTGAACAACAACCAGGCTATTAGAGTAATCCGTCTTGTAGGCGTATTGAAATCCCCTATGATCGATTTTTGCGTATAATAAATCCAGCTATTATCCAAACGAGGTGATCAAGATTGTGCATATTGATTTAACACTCCTAAACGGAATGAAACAACCCCTAAAAGAGTGGATTCAAATCCCAAACTAAAACAAGGCTCCTAAATCATGGAAATAGTCTCTACTAGAAGAGTGGATGTACAGGATGTACAGCACAAATGACTTCTCATAGAGTGGATTTCGCTCCAAAATGAATTGTAAAGGACTCCGAAAAGATTGGATTTCAATTCTGTTTAAAGAGCAATGTTGTGATCTTATGCGGAGATGTCGACTTGGCAGACTACGCCAAAGAGAATATAGTTACAGTCTCTATCGTGCATTTGATCTTTGTAGGCAACCATACAACGATCGTCCTCTGGTTGTCCATGACCCCAATCTGTAGAGGAAAACATTAATATATACATTTAAGTATATGATGAATAATAAAGGACCAAGGAGACATCCCTGCAGGACATCCCGATTTCGGGGGTCGTATTGATGACTTTTTACATCAATATATTGTAGAGGAAAACGTGAATACATACATTGATTGATTGATTGGTTGAAAAAGTTTGATTATGATGACACTTCACTGCCAAATGGCCGGGTAAATTATATAAAATTTATATTGGCAAGACATGTCAGGCTAAACTAATATTCTAGAATAGACAATGGTATGTAATTTCCCCCAGCTTAGCACACGTTCATAATAGAATTGCATGCTTCCATACATATGTACAATAGATCATCATTGCCTTTGTCTTCCTGGTGATGCTACAGCATGTCTGACATAGGAACTTGTATGCTGCTTATGTATTACGTATTGTAACAGGTTGTCGACTTCGGCAAAGAAACATACCACTTTCTCAAGTTAGCTCATTGGTGACTGACAGATGATATAACAAGGGGGAATGAGATCTAGAGGTTTCTTGGGGTGGAGATTTAGCAAGTTTGAAAAACAAATATTTCAAAAAATATTTAAAAATCTATGAAACAAATTCAGAAGTTTACATATCAAAATATGAGATGTATGCAGGACTGCGCACCAACATAAATACACTTTTATTTAGATGTCATGGGCCCTTTAAGGGTCTTGCGCTGTAAGTTACGCTTGTGGACCATATGCCTCATGGGTCGTCAATCTCGTACGCTATCGTTTTTATGTGTGAATGGCCTCATGTGTTGTCAGTCTTTTTAGCTGTTAGTCTCTGGGCAGTCGGTCTCTTGTGTTGTCGGTATAAAGGACTGTTGGTCTTGTGAATTGATGGTCTTGTGGGCTTTCAGTCCTTTGGGTCATTGGTCTCATGCACTGTCAGTCTCTTGGGATGTTGTTCTTGTAGGCTGTTGGTCTCGTGGCTCTAGGTCTCGTTGACTGTCAGTCTTGTGGGCTGTTGGTGTTGTGGGCTCTCAATCTCGTTGATTCATCCCTCTAAACTTACCTCTATACGAGCTGGTAGTTCCTTCTCTATCAGTCACACACACCCACGTCGCGTTACCAGCAGATCTGTTACAATTCATCCACACCTGAGTCCGGGGGACGACATGAGACTTGAAAATAGCAAATTCCTCTGGGCTCTCCAGGAACGCCAGGGATGGACCAATCACATCCCCGTTGCCAAGGGTAACCGCACCCAGACCACCGCAGAAGTCATACGCCCCTTGCCATTTGCGCCACGTGGTGAATTTAAAGAGGAAACATTTAGTTTTTCCATACACCCAGTCATCAGGGCAGAATCCTTTCAGAGGTCCAAAAAGAAACAAATTTGATAAGATTATTCCAGAGAAAGAAAGAATTCTCATGCAATTCATGTAATGCAATTCTTTACAGGTAATGCCAGTTTGAACAGGAAGTGCAAATTTGTTCAACAAATTAATATGTTATAATTATTATAATGAAGAAGACGCTAACTGCATTTTTTTTCTTTTTTTCGAATACGATTCCTCTTTCTGTGATTGACATTAAATATAAGACCCAAAAGACCGGTTTACTAAACATATTCATATTTATGGATGTTTATTTACTTGGGACCTAGCAACAAGCTATTCCATTAACCTGTTATCAATGAATGAACTACAGTACTTGGAATCCAGTCAGCATACATTACCTGTTGTCGAGAATAACCTTTGTTTAAAAACGTATGGATACAGTTAAAATATGTTAGTAAACCGGTCTGTTGTTATTAATGAGGCGCGATAGCTCAGTCGGTAGAGCAGTGGTCTCGTTATCCGGTGACCCGGGATCGAAACCAAGTCGATGCGCTAGTGCCCTTTGGTAAGGCATTAATCCTCATTACCAAGTCCCGGAGAGGACCTTAAGCCGTCGGTCTTCTGGTTGCTTATTTACAAGCATTTATTGCTTTCTTAGCTGTCAGGCAAAATAACCACCACTATCACTATTGTTATCATTCAATATTATCTGCATCATACCAGTTTCGCAATGTGTTCCATTGTATCCCTCTGGGCACGTGCAGCTGAACCCTTCAAGTTCCTCCGAGCAGGTTCCTCCATTAAGACACGGCTGCGAGTCACATGCTGTGCAGTATAGAACATACATAGTACGACTGGGTATTCAAACTTCACGTACATTTTAAAGTTTAGTCAAGAGCAAAGTATGGACTGATATCAGTCTGGTGTCATTCTCGTTGGTATACCACTCCTACTAATAAGACTAGAACTAACAAAATAATAACAGGTCAGTTCGTGGAGCTATAAATAGTTCCCTCCTATAGACATTGTATGTCTATGGAGGGAACTATGTAGAGCTCCATGAATGTTTGCGTTTCTTTGAATGGCAACTGCGCGCAAAAAACGAATTCACTGCTGTTTGTAATACACGAAAGAAATGTGAAGCGCATTACACTTTAATAAGTAAACGTAAAAAAAAACGAAATCCAAAAAACAACACACCTGGAGGTGCGCAGTATAACTTGATAATGTCCCTCCCTTCGGCTGGCGTTCTGACGTCATACGCAGGGTGATCAAGAGGCAGATACTTAATGAGTTGCTTGACCCATTCGCCTGTATGCTCAGACATGGTATTGGGGCAAATGTCCTCTGGTATTTCACCGCATGTTTCAAGACCTCGAGTGCCTGTTTTACCACACACGAACAAAGAATTATTGCTACAGTAAACAAAGTTATAGACGATATCATACAACTAAACACCCAGATCATTTTTATTTGATGTAAACACAATTAATTCTAGGATTAATTCGTGTCTAACAAATATCTGACAAATAAATCCCAATTTTAATATGCTTTTTTTTTATCGCAGTCTAACTATAAAGAACACCATATAGGAATTGGATAAATTCTGACATTTTGTTTGTTGAGGATTTAATGGATGGTAAAGGTTTTCTACCAGTTAATGAGTTAAGTGCGAACATATTATTTAAGGATGGAAGGTGGTATAGTCAATATGCACGTATTAGAAGAGCGATTCAATCACTCGGGAATATGTTAGAACTTGCATATATGAATGTAGAACATAGAGAGTATATGAAATTTAGATCCACAGTGTTTTATATAATGATATAAAACCGGTTAAGGATATGATTCCAGTAAGACAGTTGACAATAAAAATAATATATCATGAGTTATTTAAAACAAAAATCGAAGAATCTAGAGCGGAGGCATTTTGGCTAATACTTTGGAAATTTGAATGTATACCTGCATGGTTAGATGTTTGGATATTTAAGTTTAAAGGTATAAAACACAGTTTACTAATTAATTTTCATTTCAAATTTATGTACAATATTTTGGCAATACCAAATAATTTGTTTAAAGTAAATGCAACTGAGCAATGTTATAATTGTATTCAAACAGGTGATTGTATGCATTATGCCCTTTTTTAACGAAGTCATTACGTTTTAGAATGAAGTTGAAGGGAATATTTAGAAATATTGTATGTCTAATTTTAATTTCAAACCACGTATTGTTATTGATTTTTTAATTCAAAGAAGGAAAAAGATGTTAATATCATTTTAAATATGCACTTTTCACTATTTACAAAAGCTTTGTTGGAAAAGAATTAAAAAAAAAGAACAAAAGAGATTTCTTCATATTTGGATTTACCTATTGAATGATCGTTTACAGATAAAAGAAAATATTAGAAAACCATGTATATCCCTCGGGATATGGAGGCAAATGCTAAAAATGTGAAGATGTTTGTATTATTATGAGAAAATAAAGAAGACCGGAAATGGTTATTAAACAAAAAAGAAAAGAAAACAAATTACGCTGAATACAAAATAGCAACAAAATGAAAGGCGAATATAACAAAATCTGCAAGCAACGTGCAATAGAATTATTTATTTGTTATCATGTGACCAACAATACTCCAATCAAATAACAACGAATTAGAAAAACAACAACATTGGTACAAGACGGCGGATCCAGGAGTGGGGGATCGGGGACACGTCCCTCCCCCGCCACTGGCCAACATGGGATGAGGTCAACGGTGTCGATTTGTATCCGTGGTTGGGGGGGATGATAGGTGCCAAAATATTTTCGGCAATGGATCAAAGCAACCAAGAGGTAGAAGCGTGTGGCAGGTTGCACCCCCTCCCTTACAAGTTATTAACTTTTTTCAAGTCACCCTCAATAAAGATAACATTTCAGAGAATATAGGACCAATGTGGGTCCCACATGGCTTGCAACTTGGGTAGTGAGCACGCGAAGCGTGCGAATCACTTACAGAGCGCGCGACCTAGGGGGATGGGTGCAGAGAGGGGGTTTTCCCCGTCCCACGCGAAGCGCGGAAGCTTTAATGTTTTATTAAATTATTAGAGAAAGAAGACGATTCGTTGTACCGTTCTCGACTCTTAATCCTTGTCTAAATTTAATTTCTTTTGACGGACGTTTCATTAAATTATTAGAGAAAGAAGACGATTCGTTGTACCGTTCTTGACTCTTAATCCTTGTTTGAATCAAGTTCCCCTTCCTCCGCGCGTAGCGCGGAATCTCTGACATTTCATTAAATTATTAAAGAAAAGAAGACGATTCGTTGAACCATTTTTTGACTCTTAATCCTTGTCTGAATTCAGTTTCCCCCCCCCCCTCTCCCGCGCGTAGCGCGGAAGCTTTATTGTTTCATTAAATTATTAGAGAAAGAAGACGATTCGTTGTACCGTTCTCGACTCTTAATCCTTGTCAAAATTCAGTTTCTCTTGACGTTTCATTAAATTATTAGGGAAAGAAAACGATTCGTTGTACCATTGTCGAATCTTAATCCTTGTCTAAATCCAGTTTCTTTTGAAGTTTCATTAAATTATTAGAGAAAGAAGACGATTCGTTGTACCGTTCTCGACTCTTAATCCTTGTCTGAATTCAGTTGGCGCACTGCATTTCTATAATGCTGTTGATTGAATAAATTGAATAAATTCATCAATTTCTGATGAAGCCGTATGAGCGAGAATTCCATTTATTCTTGTCTCATATACGGTTGTCTCATTTACATATGTATTATGAAAATGAGATAATAAAATGTTATATTGATGGTCATCTTGCGAGTAATAACCATTAACTACTCTCATCGGGCTCTCATCATTAATTTTTCTCTTCATTTTTTTTTATGGTGAATTATTGGGGGGGGGATGATTGTACAGGCCATCCCCCCACCTGAAATATTGGGGAGAATATATTCCCCCATCCCCCCCGGGATCGACACCCATGGATGAGGTAGTGGGAGGGGAGGCGAAGTAAAGAAAATGCTTCGGTTCGATAATTTTTTTTTCAAGAATGGGGGGGGGGGGGGGGGGGGGGGGGGGGGGCTTGTCAAAGAATTATACAAACATGTGGTGGAAATGGTGAAAATAGGTGAAAAATCTGCTATTTATTGGCTCGTTACTCCTCTTCCTCTTAATGTATGATTATTTGTCAAATTACTGCCCTCTTACATTTAATTATGTAAGCTATACTAACATGCTTTGCTTTTCTATAGTTTCCTGCACACTTCACAGTTTTGTGCCTTTCTTGTCTGGCTTTCCTTAAAATGATAATAGGTATTAAACAAATTTGATGATATGTTACTGTGTAGTCTGATTAATTTGTTAATTACTATAATCATTTTTTTTAAATTATGAAACAATGTCTTTAATGTATATTTTGATATCTGTATTGTATCTGCATACAAATTGTGAAACCAATAAACTCAGCTCAACTCAACTCAAGAATAAACAACAACAAAATAGTAATTACAAAAAACACATAATCTATCCTCTTTCACTTCATCATCAAAACGGAAATAAAAAACATATTAAAAAAAAAATTATAAAGTACTTACCCTTACTGTTCTGGGCGACTATGAAAAAGATGATTACGAATGTTCTGTTCTGTGAAAGTAAAGAAAAAAATCGTGTACCAACAGGAATTTTTAATAATAATAGCTGCATTATTTTGTTGCGCACGTATCCACCCCAGGGGATGGTTAAAGTGATCCTACAAATTAGTATTATTACCCTGGCTTTAACCCAGCTCACTAAAGCGCTAAAAGCATTCAAAAAAAAAAAGTCCTACCAGGAAACCATTTACTACACATGAACAGAGAGTGTCTAGTGTAGATAACAAATCTTGCTAAAGGTCATCAGTGCCGCGAATTGAACCGCAAATCGTTGTTATTCAGAGCCTAATGACCTAACCACAAGACCACGACACCTCGACTTTAATCATAAATAAGCGTAATTTCTACCAACACCCTGAACATTTTTGTAATTTGTTGATTTGTGTAATTCTACTGCCTGCTTTGAGGGGCACAGTTCAAACTAAGACCAAAGGTAATCTTGGAACTGAACTTGACCCGAGACGAAGGCGAGGAAAATAGTCGAGAAAAGAAAAAGTTGCATACCAACAGCAAGTGTCGATAATGATATTTAGACTTTATATAATGCACGTATCTATCCCAGGGGATGCTCAAAGCAATCCTACAATTTAGTACATTTTGTATTATTACCCTGGCTGTAGCCCAGCTGCGATAAATAGTTATTTTATACTGATGAGTTTTGTCAAAAATAGGATAATTATTTGGAATAACCTTTTTTTCTGATCTTCAAATACATTAGAGTTTGGATATGTTGAACAGAAATCCCCTTACAGATTACATTGAATCAAGTATTTTGGGGTTTAAAGATGAGTAAATCATTGTTTGAGCACCCACCATTGCCATGATTGTTGGAAGCAGCCCAAACAGCTAGACGCATAAGTTATAAATTTGGTTCCATGATACATGCTCCGTCGACGATTGCTCCGCCGACATTTACTCCGCAAAACGCGACAATTGCTCCGCGACATTTGTTCTGCGACATTTGCTCTGATGTCAAATGCTCCGCCGACAATTGCTCCGCCGCCAATTGCTCCGCATGAAGCGATAAATGCTCCGCCGACATTTGCTCCGCCGACAATTGCTCCTCCGATATTTGCTCTGCATGAAGCGACACTTGCTCCGGTGACATTTGCTCCGACGACATTTGCTCCGCATGAAGCTACACTTGCTCCGGTGACATTTGCTCCGCCCAAAAAGTGTCCCATAAAATACAAATGCTACTAGTACTACGACAAATGCTTCGCCGACAATATTTTTTTTTCACGGGTTATTTTCGTTTCTTTTTGTCTTCATTTTTTGAATGAATTTTATGAAATAATGTAGATGAAATAAAAAGAATGAATGTTGATGATGTGGGAGGAAAAAGGAGTTACCTAAAGGTTATTTCGAATATACTGAAATAACTTTCCATCTTTCACTGTACGTCCCATATAATGTACACTAAACACTCATTACATGTCGTGGGAAGTTAAAAAAAAAAGGTGTTCTAGAAAACAACAGGGGAGGGATCAAAATAAGCTTTAAAGGGCACTTATACGTAAATAAGAGAACCCATTCAAACGGGAAACTTAGATGTCAGCCTTTCTGCTTATTCCCATTTATACAAATCATTTTGTTGCAGTTTGATGTTAGTTCTTCATGATAAGCCAATTCCTCTTCTTCCGGTGGTTCTGTTAAAGTCGGTGAAAACAAAGTACTCGAATGAGACGGGGTGTTTTACACACTAATATATATATATATACACTGTCGCTCATAAGTTGGAATATTTTTTGTTTTACCCCAATTTATGGAATTATTTTTAAAATAATTTAAAAATAATAGATCTAGACAATAGTATACATTCTCAGATTTTATTGAATAATAATTTGACAATGTGTGTTTTACGTGACTGCTAATTAAAAGCATGTGTATGCTACTATGCTTATAAACTAGGGGACCTACGCCCTTAAGTCATAAATGACAGTAATGAGGATTAATGCCCCACAAAAGGGCATCAATTTAGCACATCGACACGGTTTTGATCCTGGGGCCTCACAGTTACGAGGCCATTGCTTTGTCACTAAACCATGACTGTACGCAGCGGGGGCTAGGGTAGGGGGTAGTTTCCATAAATAAAATAAAAAACACAGAAAATGCAATCAATTTTCAATAATTTATTGCATTTTACCCCGGTCCCCAACATAAAAAAAATCCTCTGTGTGTCATTGCCCTGAGCCATACTGCATGGACGTCCACAGGATTTTTTTGACGGCGGAGCATTGTCTTTTACGGGGTACTTTTGCGGAGGAGCAAATTTCGCGGAGCAATTGTCGCTTCAGGCGGAGCAAATTTCGGCGGAGCAAGTGTCGGCGGAGCAAATGTCGGCGGAGCAAATGTCGGCGGAGCAAATGTCGGCGGATCAATTGTCGGCGGAGCAAATGTCACCGGAGCAAATGTCGGCGGAGCAACTGTCGTTCGAGTAGCATTTGTCACCGAAGCAATTGGGTATTAAGCACATTTTTTTTTTTTTTTTGGTCCTCGAAAATTTAAAAAATTGCACCCCCCCCCCCCTTGAGCGCCAGGGGGAAGGGGGTGGGTCATCTCCAAAAAAAAGGTAAAATCAACGTTAAACAATGTAAAAATACCCTTTTTTCCGGGGGGGGGGGGGGAGGGGGCCGGCCCCCGGCCCCCTCCCCCTGAATCCGCTACTGTACCCTAGTCCCCGCTGCCTTCATTCATGATTCAGTGGCTAAGCAATTGGCCTCGTTACTGTGAGCCCCCAGGATCAAAACCGTGTCGATGTGCTATATTAGCACCCTTTTATGTGGCATTAATGCTCATTACTGTCAGTTATGACTAAGGAGGTAGGTCCCCTAGTTAATTAGCATAGTAGCACACACATTCTTCATCAGTCATCCAAAACAAACACTCACAAATTATTATTAAATAAAATCAGAGAATGTATACTATTATCTATATCTATTAGGAATAAGTCATTGTCAAAATCATTCCATAAATTGGGGTCAAAATATTTATATCACCAACAGTGTAGTTACAGAAAAGGTTGAGTTCTGGGGAGACGTGGACAGTGATTTGTGAGCGTTTCCATTGTTTGTATGCAAGTGTGGAAGAATATCAGAGAAAATAGGGTTCCTGAAGAGCGTGTGACTTCATATTCTAAATATGACATGTAACTGCTCTACAAAATTCGCTTCTGATGCACGTTTGGGGGTAAATTAAAATAAATATTAATACAAACTCAATTACAAATTGAATCTCATCTATAACCATGACAACCGTAACAGACCTTGGACGTTGTTCAAGATCAATGCATGATAAACTCACGCAGACGTAGTAGTATAACAAAAATATTATGACATCATTTTGAAAACGTTTCATGAAATTCATGTACCAGTTATCTGGTGTTAATGTCGTCATGTAGTTAAATCCATGACACTAAACCATCATTGTACATGTATCATACATGGTAAGAAAAATACATATATGTGTAAATTAATCAGTCTGACAAAGCAATATAATACATTTGAAACGTGAAACGAGCACGAAATAACATCGGCAAAGAACTGGCGAAATGCTCTAGACTTTTATGTTATGTATACACAATTTCAAGCCAGTGTTACTGATCTCGTTTAGTTTGATTTGATTTGATTTGATTTGTTTATCTCTGTTTGAATTTTTTTCTTTTGCATTTTTACAAATATATTACAAACAAAACATTGCAAATTTTGCACATTTCAAAAGAATATAATGTCGAATAAGGTAAGCCTGGCTGTAACTAATCAAAACCATCAAACAGGAGGGTTTAAAAAGTAGGCAAAGCTTGATAGCATGATTACCCTCCATGGATACATACTCATACGAATATAGAGGAACAAATATTGGTACAAGGGGAAAGAGAGAGAGAGAGAAGAAAAAAAAAAGAAAAAAGAAAGAAAGAGGGGGTGTACATCAACATTACCATATGTATGTGGTACAATGTAGTTGTATTTCAATTTGATATATGAAGATACACAAGAAGATGCACATTTGAGTATTATTTGGGTGGCCAACTTCGGATAATAAAGAATGAGAAGACTTACGAGGTTTCTGGACAATATGAATAAGAATGTGAAATCAGCGAGCTGGTTTATATAGACTGTACACCTTTGTCTGTATACAAAACAGTGTTTAGTCAGAATCTTAATTAGGCCACTCTTTATTCATACGTCTTTTCATACCAGGTCATGGAAGGTTATAATCAAAATTTCAATTAATGGAAGCAAAAAAGTAAGAGCACTGAAAATTGTCGAGTTTTGTAACGACGTTGGAGTAGAGTTCCGCATAACAAATTATAGCAATTTTCCTAAAAGCCCTTTAAAGGTATAGACCAATGTTAAATCGTCAATATGTTAAATAGTTGATAGTTAAGCTGTCAATCTCCGAATAGTAAAGAGTTCAATGGTTAATATCTAAATATGAATTCGTACATACCATGATGACAAACGAAGAGCTCAGGATGTATCGCTCTTTCACAAGCAGACGCAACGATGATATAACCAGCACACATTACCATCTCCCTCAAGCACACGGGCATAGCCAGAAGACATGGCTTAGGGGGTAGGGTGGGAGTGGGCGGGTCTTGTCATTTGGGTTGACTAGACTGCGCACACTATCAGAGAGAATGACTGAATTAATTCGAAAACGCTGACGCAATCACTATTCTTATTGATTATTGACGATTATTGATAATTGTAATTTTATTTCAATCCTATTTAACTGATTCCAAAGAAAGAATAAATATGCTTGTATAGCATGTTTATGCCTGTAGAGGTGTCGTGGTGGAGTGGATACGTCACCGGACTGTGGATAACAAGGTCCGTGGTTCAAGTTTCGCCGCGGCACTTATGTTCTTTGGCAGGACATTGATCTACATTTGCCACTCTCCACCCAGGTGTTAAGTGGGTGACCGGTAGGATGCGAAAGGTAATGTGGCTAAGGGTGCGTTCAATCGAATTTTCGAAGCTAGAATCACAAACATGAATCACAATTCAAAACGCCGTTACAAAAAGCAAGGTCAATGCGGTTTGCGTTCAAGCGATTTTTCATCAACGCTGATTCTAGCTCATTGCGAGCCAAACCACCGCCCATCACAATGCGCAGTATGGCCTTGGAACTTCGGCGCGCGCTTTCTGGAATTCTTTACGGCCGACCGTCGACTGCTGTTTTGAGCATAGATCGCAATAATAAGACAAAGAATGAGAAGGTGATAGAAGGAAGAAACAAAGAATAACATAAGGAAAGACAGAAAGATAAAGTCGATAGAATGATTAAAACAAAAAATAACATAAGAGAAGGTGAAAGAAGGAAGAATCGAAGAATAACATAAGGAAAGACAGAAAGACAGAAAGAGAGAGTGATAGAATGCTTAAAACAAAGAATTACATAAAAGTTGATAGAAGGAAAAAACAAAGCATAACATAAGAATAGAAGGAAGAAACAAAGAATAACAAAAGAAAAGGTAATAGAAGGAAAAAATAAAGAATAACATAAAAATAGAAGGAAGAAACAAAGAATAACATAAGGAAAGACAGAAAGAGAATGTGAAAAAAGGAAGGAACAAAGAATGACATAAGGAAGAACAGAAAGAGAAAGTGATAGAATGATTAAAACAAAGAATAACATAAGAGAAGGTGAAAGAAGGAAGAATCAAAGAATAACATAAGGAAAGATAGAAAAAGAAAGTAACAGAATGATTAAAACAAAGAATAACATAAGAGAAAGTGATAGAATTATAAAAACAAAGAATAACATAAGACAAGATGATAGAAGGAAGAAACAAAGAATAACATAAGGAAAGACAGAAAGAGAAATTGATAGAATGCTTAAAACAAAGAATTACATAAGAAAAGGTGATAGAAGGAAAAAACAAAGAATAACATAAGTATAGAAGGAAGAAACAAAGAATAACATAAGGAAAGACAGAAAGAGCAAATGATAGAATGATAAAAACAAAGAATAACATAAGAAAAGGTGATAGAAGGAAAAAAAACAAAGAATAACATAAGAATAGAAGGAAGAAACAAAGAATAACATAAGGAAAGACAGAAAGAGAAAATGATAGAAGGAAAAACAAGGAATAACATAACGGAACAGGCCACGATAGTATAGTGAACGCAAATTGCATGCAAAGCGGGCGCGCGGTTTTTCCCAAACCGGAAGAGGCTTCGTCATATAATCATGATTGAGAACTCCGTCCGTTCAATCGAATTTTAGCGACCGTGATTCTTTTGAATCATGATACAAAACGCATCTTTTTCAGCGTTTCATGTTTGTGTTTTCAAACACGTTTATTTTTACGACCGACGAAAAAATCGCTTGAACGCATTGCGTTTTAAACTAAACGTCTTTAGAAACCGTGATTCTAGGGTGAAAAAGTGTCGATTAAACGCACCCTAAATGAGCAAGTGTGCGCATATTAAAAATGACGCCTGGCTGGAATGCTCCACAGGGAGTGGAGAATGTGCATACATTGTGTGCGGGTAAGCCTGAATCCGATGACCGGGGTAATACTATATAGGCCCATCTGTATAAAGCACTTTGAGAGGGCCTGTGGTCCTGAAAAGCGCTATATAAGAACGTACTATTAATAATAATAGAAATAATAATATTTAATTTGTTTTAAAGGAGGAACGGCTTTAAGTCCTCTCCGCTCTAATGCCTTACCAAAGGGCAGAATTGCATTGATTTGGTTTCGAACCAGGGACCTCCTCGTTACGTGACCAGTGTTATACCACTGAGCCATCGCGCCTCCTCAATATATTAATCATTATAGGGTGAGCATGGAGTTGATTAACGGTGGTTCAGAACGGCTATCAATGGATAGGGCACTGAGAAAGGGGAGAAGGGGGTGGGGCGGATGCACACAATCTTCAAGCGGGAGTGGGGTAGGGTGGTGGTTAGAGTGGTGAGGGGTCGTATTGTCATAGTTTCACGCACCTTCTTGTTGCTAATCAATTGGGTCGTGGGTTGTGGATTTTGGGGTGGGGTGGGAGGGGGAGGGGGGGGGGGTAGCACGTACCCCATGCCTTACTGTAATTTCGCCACTGACAATAAAACCGTCCCCGCTGTATCCCCATCGTCGAACTACTACAACGCGACGAAAAAAGAAGAGAAAGGGTGGATCCGCATGCAACCACGAAGCTGATTGTCTTTATTAATTGATTATGGACAGTACGGTAGTTAAGTGTTTCGCACGCGCATGGGTGCTTTCAGCATCACTATTCTGTTTCCATAATGTAATTTCATTTTCCCATTGACCTTGCACGCACACGATCTATCAAAAGGTTTGCAACGAACAGTCAAGTATCACGTTCACGTTCTTTCGACCTTTCGTGAAACAGGTCACCCAAATCTACAAAGTGTTGAGTTACGCGACCCAACAATTTGTTGATTTGGTTTATGCAATCAACGAAAGCTCACGTAAGACGACGCTGGCGTTTAAAAAAATAATGCAAATTGTCATTGAGAAGATAATAATTGCAAAAATGCTGCTTCAGGCCAGAATCTGTTGTGTAACTCTGTGGTTTATTCTGCGTATATGTATGCTCGACTAATTCCGTAAATGGATGAAACAAATGCTGCTACAATTACTTCTTGTAATAAAATATAATGTACAAAATATATAATGTACAATAAAAGCAAAAGGCCATTGCCCCTCCCCCCCGCCCCCCAAAAAACAAAAGGGGGGGGGGGGGGGTAAGGAAAAGGGAAAGAGGAGAGCTAAAAGGGAACAAAAAAGAGGAAGAAGAAAAGAAAAGGGTGAAAAGAAGGTGGGAACAATCGCGATTAATCCCGCGAACAAAGTGTAAATCGGGGGGGGGGGGCTGAAAGGCCCTTGCCTCCCCCTTGCAAACCTGAAACAGAGAGAAGGAAGGGAAAGGAAAGAAAAAGAGGAGAGAAAGGAAAAGGAAAAAAAGGAGAAAGGTAGGGAAGATCAGTTACGATTTTCCCGCCAACAAGATGTACATCGGGGGAGGGGGGCACTGGCGTACTGATGGGGGGGGGGGCATATGGAAACGTTTGCTTGAATTTGTCCCATAAAAGGAGTTGACCACAAATTGATTCCCCACGGGGTTGAGTGCTCAGAGGTCACCGGCCACTGGCTTCATCGGGCAGGTAGTTCCATGATGTGAATGGTTAAATTAACTATTACAAAATGAGGGGACACATTACATTGTACAATAGTGCGCACATTGTTTTTATTGTGCAGAACATACTCTTTTATTGACTTACTTATTTAATGAAACTATGAAACCAAAGTTGAGAACGAAGAATAATAACAGGTGAATGAAATACATAAACACCACAAACACCTGGGAAGGAAGCATTCATAAATTTGAATACATATAGTTGGTAAAAGACTCCGCATGAAACTGTAAAACCAAAATGTAATTTGCTTTCTGGCAATTGGAGTACAAAGAATGGTAGCAGGTGAATGAAATGCTTCAACAACACAAACACCTGGGAAGGAAGCATTCATAAATTTGAATAGTTTAGTTAATAAACGACTCCGCATGTGGAGCAGAAAGCAGTGGATTCTTAACAACAATGTCGGAACGTAAATTAAATTTGGCGCGATTGGAAAATGCATCGTTCTACCCTGCGACTTTGATGGTACGATCCATTAAATTAAAACAGTAAAATAGCTTTTATTTTAAAATTAGTCATTAAATAAAACCCCAAACTTCAGTGATATCAGGTGTATAAACAATGTGGAAGTGTAGCATTTTACAGATGCCCCCACATATAATTCAACGTGGTTTACATCTAATTCGGTACCGGTGATTTACAAATGTTGCTGAAATGACATAATTTTCCGAGATTTTTCCTCAATGTTTAATAAATTATACTTTTTTTGTATGCGTTCGTCGGAAAATGGGAAATTCATAAAGAAAGAAAGACAAAATAGTGACCAGCCTTTGTCACAAATAATAAGGTGTCAAAATTTGCTAATCTGACCGTGATTAGAGGCCTAAAACCCCTGGACTTCCGGGGGCTCTGCCCCCTGGATTCCACCTAGGGCCCTCAGGCAGGCACCTGGATGCTCATCTGACGGTACTTTAATTCCTATAACCCCTGAGCTTCTGGGGGGCTCTGCCCCCTGGACCCACACCAATTTGTATCCTGTCAGTGTTACAAATAAGGTATCAAAATATGTTCATCTGACCGTAATTTATTGCCCAAAACCCCTGAGCTTCCGGGAGTTCTACCCCTTAACTCTCACAGGGGCTTCGCCCCTAGACCCCACTACAATTTACACAACGCTCTATCTGATCGCAAATACCTACCCCCCCCCCCTCCTCACCACCACCTACATAGAGAAACGTTCAGCGGGACATGATTGTAAGAGTGGGGTGGTGCGAATTTTTGTTTCTACCCCCCTGTCCCCAAACGATTTTGCTAATATCGCCACTGCCGGTGTCACCATTACGTACCAATATTTGGCTCGCATAATTTCAATTTTGGCCCCCCTAAGAAATCCTGGATCCGCGCCTGGAGGCTAGCCAGCGCTCAGCGAGCCGCAGATTATCGATGCTACAAAGTGAGAATGTAAGTATAAATTGGGATGATTATAGGTTTCTGAAGACCTCATTAGCCTTGTATAAAAGTTGTACCATAGGTGTGTTGCCCAGGTTTCTAATGACTATGAGTAGTGATATGTAAATGGGTAGTGGAGAAAGATTATTCTACAGTGAAAAAGTGGGTGAAATGATTTTGTCGGCATAGCTCAAATATGCCCAAATATTTGAAAATCGCATAAAATTTGCATATATTATCATTCTTATTCACATCAAAATAACTATTTTGTGTTAGAAAAGAATTTTCATATGAATAATGACTTTCAACATTCAAAAAGTAGAGTCCAACAATATTATTTATATTGTTAAAACAAATAATGAAGTAATTGGCTCGCAGCCCGAATTCCTAAATTCTGTATGAATTACTTTTTATTAAGCTGAATCAATGGAGGGTGATATTAAAGGGCTGTTCGTCGTGTTAACTTGTTTGGTAATTCAGAAGTTTCAGAATTCCTACCACAAACTTTTCTTACGACAGGTCGTTGACCATATTAAAAAGAAAATTAAAGGCAGTGTTTTGTTAGCGCTTGTTATGCTCTACCCTCTGCTCAATGTATTTTCAAGTGCGCCATCATTTGGTGAAGGCGTACATAATGCGATTTCCAGTTCGTGTACCAAAGTACATTCACATCACGCGGCTCCTGGGTATGCGTAGATGTGTGATGCATTGTGGGACATGGCTGTCGATACGTTTAGAACATCGTAAGCAGCAGACATCAGTTTACATAAATATGAAGTAGTGTCAGTGAAATACCCTGCCTTCAAATAAGATTCGATATTCCAATCATTATGGTACGTTTATGCGAAGATATATACATAGGCACATGTTATAAATGAATACATTGTATATACTCTCAAGCTTCTAAAGTTTCTCTTTTAAAGGACGTAGGTCTATTTTTTTCTTAGATTCTATCCAAATACTTTCTTTTGTTCGAATTGCAGTCATAATGATTTATTATTCGTATATTGCTATATTGTATCACGGTTATGTTTTACTATGAATTATTAGTATCTATAACTATGTTGCGAAAATTCATGCATATATTTCTACTCATTTCTTCTCTGTCTTATATCTCTTCTCTCACTTTTCTCCTCACCCCATCTACTCCTATTTCATTCTACTGTCATCTATTCATGGCTTTTTTAATGAAGAGCCATATATTATTCAAATGAAAATTCAAAGGGTTTTCTGGTAGCATCATACAAAGCCTAAAAACATCTCTTTACTAATGAAATTTACCCAAGCTGAAATGAATTCTTGTTTACATCATGGAAATTAATTAATCGTATGGACTGGCCTTGGAACTTTTACCCCCTGTGTTATATTGTTCTCTCTATCCTCACCTCTCGTTCTCTATCTATATTCTTGTACAGACGGAGAATGTTACCCTAGCGTAAAGGTCGTGTTAAGAGCTAGTCAGGGTAAATATGGCGGGGTATATAGCGGGGTAAGCATGCCACTATCCGTACAACTATACGACTATTTGTCTATCCAGCCGGCCAATCAGAACGCAGCGAAATAAATGATTAGCATACCGTGTCGATATGTACATATTATACAGATACTGACTGACTGTGAATGTAATAACCCATTCTTTTGACCGATGCAGGGAGTTATATTTTCCCAAGTGGTTATATTTCCCAAAGTGCGCATTGCTAAGGGAAAATCTGATCACGAAGAAAAATATAACTCACTTCATGTCCGATGTTATATACCCCCTGCCAGTCAATTATGTTATATTAGAAAGCCTTGGTTTGAAAGTTTAGGATGGGGGGGGGGGGGTGGGAGGTCATTATTTTATCCCGAAACTTTTTTATTTTTTTCTAGGACAAAAAAAGGTTAGAAAGAAACAAATTATTGGAAAAAAAAAAATATTTCGAAAAGAAAACAAAATCGAGAAAATTCTTTAAAAAAAAAATCTTGGAAGAAAAGAAAATATTGTTTTTCTGGCAAAAAAAAAAAAAAAAAAAAAATGTGGACAAAATAATTTCAAGGGGGAAATCAAAATAGACATAATTTTTGTTTTTGGTTTTGTTTACCCTCGGTATTGGTGTAATTGGTGACATACAGTCCTCAAAAGGGCGACATACATTGATTAAAAATATATTCATTTCACCAACTGGTTAATATATGATGATTACCTTGTCATTTTTTTTTTGTATAATTATGAAACAATATGTCTTTTATGTATATTTGGTTATCTGTATTATTTCTGCATGTGAAATGTGAAATTAATAAACTCAAACTCAAACAAACAATACATTGTATATCCATCGAAAGTGAACGGCCAGGAAAATATAACAATAGACCATTTCGTAGTAAGCACATGGGTCAAATGACCTCAAATATCAAAACTTCTTGTACTCATGGAGAAGTCCCACTTTGTGTATGTTAGAATAATCAAAGCCAAAGTCATGTATGTGCTTCATGAAAAGCGTTTGTTCGCCCTGTTGTATCATAGCATGTACCGTAGGTGCAAACATGGATGATTACATAACATGAGCACGTATTCATCTTGGTGGGTTTTTATAATTTTATCACAAATGACCATTCTCTGCCCATGCGCAGATAGTATTTATGAAATGGCTTATAACGATCCTCGCAATCGATATCACGTGACGAGCTCTGGACCAATCACATCTCTGTATCTGTCTAAGCTATCGAATATAGACAAATGTGTTATACGTAAAGCGTTATACCCCTATACTTTCCCCTCAAAAGAAGGACAGTCTAAACATTTAGATCGAGCAATGGCCTCGTAACCAGGAGGTCACGGGTTCGAAACCCAATTTGACGCGATGGTGCCCTTTGGTAATTGCTTCAATCCTCATTAACAAGTCCCTCTGAGAGGACTTAACGTTATTGGTCCCCTGTTCGCTTACTTATAAGCTGTTTGTTTTTCTGTATGCGCCCCTCCCCGACAACCAGCTCTCTCTCTCTTTCTCTCTCCCTCTCTCTATGTGACTGTGTCTTTCTTTCACTCTCGTTCCCTCTTGCATCTTCTCTTTCACAATGGTATGTTGTCTTATGCTTTTACTTCGTATTACTCGATTTGGGATTTAGCTCTTTGCCCGCCGTGTTGATTTCAAATGAAGATAGGACAATACAATGATTACAATCGATGAACTTATATAACTTCCTTGTGAAATATTTGTTAGATGTCCAGAAAACAAAAAGGACCGCATTTAGTCTCTTTGTCAGCATATCTGTGATTTTCAGTATGAAATTTAATTATCTTGACGACAATTTTTGTATGTGTGTGAAAACTGTTACTTCTTCTCTTTTGAAGAAGATGGTAGTCAGTTTCCAAATGCAGAAGGTCATGATTCGTTGACATCAGAATTGGTGGAAATGCCATTAATTGATTACAAGTCTCGTACACAGTAAACCCGTGGTCCATTCAAGAAATACCCCCTAGTCTCTCGGAGAGGCTTCGGGTTATAGAAATGTGAGATAATGACTTTAACATATAGGGGGTTGCTGGAAAATGCGGAGCATTATATACAAGTCAAGGCTTCACTTGTTGATTTCAACTAAAGACTCTCCGAAAGACTAGGGGTTGTTTCTTGACGGGACCACGGGTTTGCCGAGTGCGAGAATTGTACACCCATTAATGGTTTTCCACCCAGTCTGGTGTCAGTGATCTCTGACCTATACTGCACATAGAAACTGACGACCATCTCCATTTAAGAAGACTCGTAAAAGGGCATTTCGCGCGCTTTGCGTGAGCGATATAAGGTGTTGAAAGGACGTACTTGAGAGTTGACACTATGGTGGATTAGAAAAAAAAAAAAAAGGAGTCGGGTTTTTTAAAATTGTAGTTCGTATCGTATAGACAGTATTCGTAGAATCTTACATTTCTGATAATGATTCCACCCACTTTTCTCGATAGTAATGCTAGGCTTCTTATTGTTATATATATGTGTAGTATAGATGTAGGTCGCATACTCACTATTTTTAGAATTTATCATTTTGAGCTATGTACAAAAAATGTCTCATGAATAATAATGGCATAACTTTGAAAAATTATTAATTTGTTGATATATATATTAATTGGTATAAGACTATTTGTTTATGTAATCTTGAAGCCATGCTCAACTTAAAAAGGAAGACAAATAGAGAAACTGAAATTGTTTTGTATGCCATTAATTTTAAACTGTTGTCCTTTTTGTTGAACTGTTTCTCATCATTAATCGTTGTACTTCATTTTTTACGTACATTCAGCACCTAAGAAACTACCAAATTAGCAATACAGTTGAGTCTGCTTAATGAAGAATCTAAGAGGACACTGATCAGTGATGTAACAAAACAACTGTTAATTTTCACAACTATGATTTGTAAATGATCAGGGGGGTGTTTCACAAAGATCCTAAGTAGAACTTAACACTAAGTTGGACTTAAAAATTATGGACAGCCAATAGAGCCTTAAAATGAAATATATTCAAAAGCAGAAATTCAAGTATTTTAGACTTTTCATAAATTCCACATCAAGAACATGAAATCTCCCATGATAATAGAATATATTAATGATTTGAATCAGCATTTTATGCCTTTTAAAATAACTTTTACACAATATTTTCAAAGATGCTAATGGCTTTCCATAATTTTTAAGTCCAACTTAGAGATAAGTTCAACTTAGGATCTTTGTGAAACACCCCCCTGATCAACGCGAATGAAAGAGTAGATTAACCAAATAAATATAGATACAGCGCAAACAATCACAGCTTTCGAGTTCGCTTTCCACGTACATGAAGCCGCCAGAGAACACACCGGCGATATGAAATTGTTGTTTATTTAAGTTATGGGTCAAAACATTGCTGAGTCGAAATCCCATAGACCAGTACAGGCACTTCCTCTTGCGGAACCACTATTTTACCATGCTGAAGGTATCGCTAATTGCTTTATTCTCAATTTCAAAGAGTGAACATTTGCTGTACAGCGCAAGTACAGATATCCATTGCCGTCCTCTTACAGGAACTATTTTGGGTCTTTATATTTAATTTTGAGATTTCAACCAACTTATTTTAAAAATAGAAAATCTTTAGAATAATCTGCATTCAGAGGGAATGGCACGTGTAGTTTCTTTAGCCCGAGGCGTGCAAAACCCTACCAGTTTTTAGATATCAAAGGATTTCCCTATTCAAATTATAATAAGCCTATATACAGTGCGTCCCAGAAAAAACGAAACCGATAATTATCGATGTTTTATCATAACTTAATCACATTTATAATTGATAAATGATACTTATTTGGAAAGCTTAGATCCTCTTCTTTCATTTGATGCAACTCATATAATACATATTCCACGCATGAGTGATTAAAATGAATTTGAAGAGAGGAAACCAAAAATTCATTTGGCGGACGGTATCTGAATTTCAAAGGGAAAATCACATTTCCAGAAAGTTGAGTTTCTGCTCTTTCATATAACACCTTAATCAGGAAAAATGAGCAAGGAATGGCAAAGTTCTTTTTTTTTAAGTAGTGCTTGCATTTCCATAATTTTATCAAACGAATTCGTTACACTGGGTGCCTGCCGTAGCAACAGAGTTGACAACAGACTTAAAGGAAACCGAACCCCAAGTAATAACTCTACTTATTCTGAGAGATTTATTAAATTATTGCCCATAAATATACAAGATTCCCCACCAAAGTGTATGATAGAGGTATAAAGCAAAAATAAAGTACAGTTTCTCAGCACGACATGGGCATCGCCATTTCCTTGATAATGTGACGTACTATGCGAAGCTTTTATCAAGTAAATGTATTCAAATTTATGGATGCTTCTTTCCCAGACGTGTGTAGTGATGAAGCATTTCATTCACCTGCTATTATCCTTTGTACTACAATTGCCAGAACGCAAATTGCATAAATAATTTAGTGCTCTTCCGGGGTGAAGATTTCTCATAAATGAAATGGATTTGTCAACTGCTATAGTGTAGTATTTATAAATTAATTTTGTTACAATTGTGCCCCTGTTATATTTTTTCAACTAATATAATTTCTATCATCTCAGTTATTATTTTTGTGCATCGAAAAGTAAAGGCTTCGTTATTGAAATAAAAATTATTTCCAACTAAAGCTTGGTGCATGATACATGTACAACTTCAACAGGTACGTCACATTTTCAAGAAAATGGCTGCGCCCATGTTATGCTGACAGGCATCACATCATGCGAAGAATATCTTCATTTATATATATCTTGAACATTTTCGTAAGGAATATTGTACATCAAAGGGCAGGAATACATCTCATTTTTCAGAATACCGACACTTATTCTTTGGGTATAGGTTTCCTTTAACTCCATTTCGTTGACAATCAGCCGTAGACATGAGACTTCATGCATGGCTGATTGTCAACAAAACGGAGTTAAGTCTTTTGTCAACTTGTGTTCATGCTACATGTTGTGTTTATGATTTGTCCGTTAAAGCTTAGGATTAAGATTGGGCATCTGTATTAAAGGGATAGTTAACTATTGTTGCAGAGGGCGCTACAATTTTTTTTCGTGAGATAAAGAAAAACTGAGTGCCGAATTTGAATGAACATACAATGTAATCAACAAAATCATCTTTGTTTGACTTTAATTGGTTCAGAGACGGCTGAAATATCCATAAATATAACGTTTTCTAATATTTGTGAGCCCCACAAATATTCGATAATTTGAACCAGCCGTTGACAAAACGAAATACTTGTAGCACCTGAGGTCCCTTTACGTTTTATTCCAGCCACTGCCGATGTTGGCTATTCGTTGGCTTTTTTGTGTTGGTTATAATACGCTCAACCAGCTGGTCCGTGTATTGTTGTTATTAATTAATTAACGGTCAACGTTTTTGTTCAAGTGGAGTTGAATTAGTATGATCGTTTTGGCTAAATTTCACACATTTTGGGGTCTAACAGTACCTTCAAAATTTGAAATGTCAAAGAAAATTTCGTGTGATAAAGTTAGAAGGAATATAGAATAGTCACTTTTATCATTACTATTATCATACTTTTTCGTTAGCATTGTTAGCATTTAAAAGGGCACTAGAAATGTCATAAATAAGAATACAAAACAATAATCGTGCACTTTGAAGGCATTTGCGGTCTGAAACAAGAACTCAACTAATAAAAGACACTTTGATAGAAGCAACGCGTTTTCTCAGACCCGGTGGGTCACCCCCCCCCCAATCTACCTGACTACCCGCGTAGCTTGCATTGAACATGTGCATGCATGTCAGAAACCTTTTATTATAGCGTGTGCGTGCAAGGTCACTGGGGAAAATGTAATTACATTAATGAAAATAAACTTGTGATGCTGAAAGCACCCATGCGCCTGCGAAATACTTAACTACCGCACTGTCTAGAATCAAATAATACAGACAATCAGCTTCATGATTGCATGCAGATCCACCCTTTCTCTTTTCTTTTCGTCGCGTTATTGTACTGAGTTCTACGGTGGGGATACAACGGAGGCGGGTCTATTGTCAGTGGCGAAGTTACAGTAGGACTGGGGTACGTGCCACATCCCCCTTTCAACCCCACAACCTACGACTCAATCGACTGGCGACAAGAAGGTGCAAAGAGATATATCGAGGGAGCTAAAAGGGGCGTGAAACTATGATAAAAGGACCCATCACTACTCTAACCACCACCCTACCCCACTCCCGCTTGAAGATTGTGTGTATCCGCCCCTACCCCTTCTCCCCTTTCTCAGTTCACTATCCATAGATAGCCGTTCTGAACCACCGTTAATCAACTCCATGCTCACCCTATAATGATTAATATATTGAGGAGGCGCAATAGTTCAGTGGTATAGCACTGGTCACGTAACAAGGAGGTCCCTGGTTCGTAACCAAATCGCTTTTCAGGACCACAGAACCCCTCAAAGCGCTTCATACATATATTATGTAGTATAATCCCGGTCATCGGATTGAGGCTTACCCGCACACAATTTATGCACATTCTCCACTCCCTGAGGAGTATTCCGGCCAAGCGTCAATAAGATCAATGTCTTGCCAAAGGACATTATTGACGCGGCTAGACTTGACCCGCGGACCTTGTGATCCACAGTTCGGTGACATTTCCACTCAACCACAACGCCTCTGCAGGCATATACATGCTCTTCAAGCATAAACATGCTTTCTTTAGAATCACTTATACAAAGTTACAGTCAAATACAAATTAAACAAAATTACAATCATCAATAATCATCATCAATAATCAATAAAAATACTGATTGCGTCAGCGTTATCGAATTAATTCAGTCATTCTCTCTTATAGTGTGCGCAGTCTAGTCGTATTCAATTAATCAGCTAAAATCACAAGATCCGCCCACTCCCACCACCCCCCCCCCGCTAGCCATGTCCTCTGCCTATGCCCGTGTGCTTGAGGGGATGGTAATATTTGTTGGTTATATCATCGGTGCGTCTGCTTGTGAAACATCAACACGTCCTGAGCTCTGTGTATGCCGTCATGGTATGTACGAAATTATTATTAACTATTGACTGTTAAACTCTTGACTAATTAAATATAGATTATTTAAATATCGACTATTTAACATGTTGACGATTTAACACATTGACTTTTGCAGTCAGTTAATTATGTTGCTCTAAAACTTGATTATTTTTTTGTTGGATTCATTTTTTTAAAAATGATAATGATCCTATTTGTTTGGATTGAAATCAACAGAAGTATTACCCATAGAGATGTATTACAAATATACATTTCTTCGGTAATACCATACTCTAATTATGCTATACACAATCTAGTATACGACACTTCACATTACTCTATTATGTTTATTAAATATAGAGAGGAAGATAATTTCAAATTAAATCTACTCCAACTTCAGGAGATCAGTAACACAGGCTTGAATTTTTGTTTACTTAACCTACAAGTCTAGAACATTTTGCCAGTTCTATGTAGATGTTATTTCGTGCTTGTTTCACGTTTGAAATGTATTATATTGCTATGTCAGACTGATTCATTATGATGAAGAGTTTCATTACAAAGCTAAATCCACTTTGGGTACTTCTAAGTAAATCTCCTTATTTATTTCTCCACTTTCACTTTAGCCATGTACCTTCATGTTGTTATATATGTTAAAGGTGTCACCCTGGACCAACTATATGATAAGAAAAAAAAATCTACCATTTGTTCTGATTTTTGCTAAGTTTTTTTTTTTTTTCTCGTGGATTTAGCTCCTTTTGGAATAAAACATGATATTGGACCTAAATAATGACATATTTTCTGAATTAAGTCACTGAAATTTGTTCAAATTTAGTAGCAAACCTTTCCTTCTAAATAATAATAGTAAAATCACGACTAAAAAAACTTTTGAAAAGAAAGTAAACAACTTGTCCATGTTTTATTCCAAAAGGAGCTAAATCCCCAAAAATCTAAACATTTAATACAAATCAGAAATAATTGTAGAATTTTGTTCTTAAATTTAAATTTAAATTTAAATTTAAATTTTAAATTTAAATTTTAAATACCAAGGCGACACCTTTAGCATATACAACAACGTGAAGATACATGGCTTAAGGGAATGCGGAGAAATAAAAAAGGTGATTTGCTCAAGAGTCTCCAAAATTGATTTAGCTCCTTTTGGAATGAAACATGATTTTGCACCTCAATATTTTTATACTTTTTTAATTTTTTTTAAGTGATATAGTGCATCTTGTCCCCATATTGAGAAAATCATTATTATAAGACAAAAAACTAAATTTTGATAAAGTATGGATTTAGTTCCTTTTGGAATCAAGCTCTTTATATATGTATTTTTTCTTACCATGTATGATACATGTATAATGTTAGTCACTAGTGTCATCGATTTAACTACGTGACGACATTAACACCAGGTAACTGGTACCTGAATTTCATGAAACATTTTCAAAATGATGTAATGGTATTTTTGTTATACTACTACGTCTGTGTGAGTTTATCATGCATTGATCTTGACCAACGTACAAGGTATGTTACTATTGTCATGGTTATAAATGAGATGCAATGTGTGAGTGAGTTTGTATTAATATTTATTTTAATTCACCCCCACACGTGCATCAGAAGGTCATTTTGTAGAGCAGTTACTTGTCATATCTAGAATATGAAGTCACACGCTCTTCGGGGAACTTTTTTTCCCTGATGTACCTCCACACTTGCATAAAAAACACTGGCAAAGTTTCCATGTCTCCCCAGTACTCAACCTTCTCTTGAACTACATGACAGCAGAAAGCATAAATAACCTGAAGAACTGAAATGCCTAAATTATACAAATAAAAAGCAAGTACATGTCTAATTAGAATTCTATTTAATAACATGAAGTACAAGGCGGAGAGGTATGCATATCTCAGGTGTTCAGGCAGTGGAATCTCACAAAGGATTTCAAATAATTTAATATTCAATTCAGGTTCCAAGCCCTTATAAAATTGTGTACATGTACCTGTCTAGGAAAAGTATGAAAAAAGAAACAGTCATTTGTCAGCTTCTGTTACACATGTAGGGAAAGTGAACTGACTGTGATTAGAACATCCACCACATTAGGGAGGGACCTCCTCGAGTTGTCTTCAGTTTTAAACAAAATTATAATAATACTTCATTTTTATGTGTAACATTTAGGAATTTTATTACATACACTCGTACAAATCTTTAGAGTTTAGCATCTTCAAAACATCAGAAGATGATATGTTTCCAAAAATGGAAAATCTGTTTATTTCATAATTTTTATGATTTTTCGATGCACATATTACTTTTTCAAACAAACTTGGTTATATTTATATAGGTAGTCTCTCCTAGGAAGTTATAACATAAAGTTCACCACAGGTCTTCATTAGTTTATACCTTTCAGGGGCGGATCTAGCTTTTTGCTAAGGGGGGGGTTTGACCAAAATAATGACGATGCGGAGCATCGTCCACGAGCCGCGAAGCGGCGAGCCGATTTTTTTTGGGGTGTTTATTTGAACCCCGTAAGTGATGTTTTCCTGGCATCTATTAACACAATGGAGACCATAAAAAGCAGTGCATGATAACGTCTTTTTAAATCAAGTAACAGTTAAATACACAGTTATATCCAGAGTTATCATGTGTTTGGTTAAGTTACCAGATGAGTTGAATATCTTCTCACAATATTTGCACGTGAAAGGGTTTCTCTCCAGCGTGCGTTCTTTTTTCTTTCTTTTTTTCTTTTTTTTTCCTCTTTTTTTTTTTTTTTTTTTTTTTTTGGCCGCCCAAGGGGGGGGTTTAAACCCCCTAAACCCCCCCCGTAGATCCGCGCCTGCCTTTAGACAAGATAAAGCTGTTTTAAGTCTAAAGACTACGAACAAAAATCACTAAGGGAGGTAAATTAAGAATATTTGCCAATTTTACTCATCATGATGTCCTTATGATTAAGGCATATACATGCAGGTATAATTATGCCTGTCACGTCGTCATATGCATGAGAACAGTACATGTTACGAGGTGTAACGTCTTGACGCTTGTGTAGGCCCACTAACATTAAGGAATTATTCAATATTAACTGTACAATATTCATTTAATGAAAATAAAGCCATCAAAACCAAATTGTCGAAATGGCAATGACACTCAATGTATAATAATTTATGAATGACACATTTTTGTTATATAATCACATGTTATTTCGACAAAGTATCATATTAGTAATCATCATTTAAGTTTATTTGAGAACCAAACTATGATAATGGGTATACCTTAAAATTGATCTCACTGTCAACACTAATCAAAATGATGCATAATTTTTCATGTCATTAAAAATGGTTCATCAAACGAATTTCCGTGAGATTATCAATTACTAATCGAATTAATTTCCCGCATTAGACCAGCAAGCCGTTTTTAATAATGCTTTATTCAATCAAGCAAAGTTCACTGACTGCTGATTCAAGGTTTAGGTAAACATTGTAAATGCCAATGAAGTTGTGGCACAGAGAAATATGGGGAGGTAAAATTGTTTTATCAATGCACAATACGGACAGTAACATCTGAAGTGTTGCTTAAGAAAAAACTAAAAAGAGTGTTGATAAACTGATAAAGAGAGAGAGAGAGAGAGAGAGAGAGAAGGGGGAGAGAGAAAAGAGAGAGAGAGAGAGAGCGAGAGAAGAGAGAGAGAGAGAGAGATAGAGAGAGAGAGGGGGCAAGTCCCTATGACTCCTATAATGTTCTTAAGGCTGTTCAAGATACGGTGAGAATAAGGCACTAAAAGCATTCAAAGAAAAAATTCATACCAGGACCCAATTTACTACACATGGGTGACGAGTGACAAATGTAGATTAATACCCTGCTAAAGTTCATCAGTGCCGCGGCGGAACTGCACATCATTGTGATTCACAGTACAATAACCTAACCACAAGCCCACTACCCCTCGACTTTAATCATAATTAAGCGTAATTTTAATCAACTCCCTGAACAGTTATTGGGAAACAAGCGTATTGTTACACAGATAACACCGTCTTTCACTTGCACTCCGGTTTTCTATACATTTTTTTTGTCAAGGTGTAATACAATTTACAGAAGAAGCGTAGATGCAAGAAAAATGATACTGATATTTAGAAGGTTTGTTAAAACCTAGCAGTAATTCAAAGACCTCCGTATGTCATTTTCGCTTGATTGTACTTGACAGATGCAACGTTTCGATAAGCTTGGCTTTGTATTTATAATTGTTTTTGTAATTTGTTTGATTTTAATCTTGATATAAATGACTATCTCCCAAAGCTTGTAGCTGAGGTAAAGAATGTTGACGTTCCCAGATATAGGATAGTCGTATTTTTAAACAAAATAGTTGTTTTACTGATCCTAAACTATGTAATAATTTTAAAGTTTGCTTAATTTGTATGCTTATATTATAGACCTATTCCATTTGTGCATTAAGATTAGATGCAACAATTTCCATTATCTGAAATATACAATACGCTAGAGCATGTATGTCATGCTTATCGACGTTGCTTCATCATCTACAACATTTTTTAAAAATATCTACTCTCTCCTGTTTTAAGCAAAATTCGACATCGTTTCACATTGCTGCAATCATGCCAAGTCAAATATTGCAGCGAATATCTTCAATAAGTATCGCCCTTCTGAATTATTTAAAGGGATAGTTGAGTTCTTGCTTCAGACCGCAAATGCCTTCGAAGTGCATGGTTATTGCTCTTATTCTTATTTATGACACTTCTGTAGTGCTCTTTTAGCCAATACGATCAGAAAAATTTAGCTCCACTTTCACAAAGATATTGTGACCGTTAATTTATTAATGAATTAATAATAACAATACACGGGCCGGCTGGTTATGCTTATTATTATTACCAACAACAAATAGATAACAAAAAGCCAACATCGGCATTGGTTGGAATAAAACATATAAGGTGCTTTTTCGTTTTTTCAACGACTAGGTCAAAATCACCGAATATTTGTGGGGCACCACAAATATTAGAAATGTTTATATTTATGGATATTTCAGCCGCCTCCGAACCGATTTTTATCAATCAAAGATGATTTTGTCATTAAAATTGTATATTTGTTGAGATTTGACACTCCGTTTTTCATTATCTCATAAAAAAATTAAAAAAAATTGTGTAGCGCTCTGCAACAAAACTCAACTATCCCTTTATTAATTAGAGTCTTCGGTGGTATGTGCTTTATAAACACCGTTTTTAATTATTATTAATATCATTATCAATCATCATGCAGAGGAGCTTCCACTAAAATGTCACGTTCATTGACGTTTCTTTATCATCCTTAATCTTGATAAATATCTACTCTCTCCAGTTTTAATCAAAATTCGACACCGTTTCACATTGCTGCAATCATGCCAAGTCAAATATTGCAGCGAATATCCTCAATAAGTATCGCTCTTCTGAATTATTTAAAGGGATAGTTGAGTTATTGCTTCAGACCGCAAATGCCTTCGAAGTGCATGGTTATTGCTCTTATTCTTATTTATGACACTTCTGTAGTGCTCTTTTAGCCAATACGATCAGACAAATTTAGCTCCACTTTCACAAAGATATTGTGACCGTTAATTTATTAATGAATTAATAATAACAATACACGGGCCGGCTGGTTATGCTTTTTATTATTACCAACAACAAATAGATAACAAAAAGCCAACATCGGCATTGGTTGGAATAAAACATATAAGGTGCTTTTTTGTTTTTTCAACGGCTAGGTCAAAATCACCGAATATTTGTGGGGCACCACAAATATTAGAAATGTTTATATTTATGGATATTTCAGCCGCCTCCGAACCGATTTTTATCAATCAAAGATGATTTTGTCATTAAAATTGTATATTTGTTGAGATTTGACACTCCGTTTTTCATTATCTCATAACAAAAATTAAAAAAATTGTGTAGCGCTCTGCAACAAAACTCAACTATCCCTTTATTAATTAGAGTCTTCGGTGGTATGTGCTTTATAAACACCGTTTTTAATTATTATTAATATCATTATCAATCATCATGCAGAGGAGCTTCCACTAAAATGTCACGTTCATTGACGTTTCTTTATCATCCTTAATCTTGATAAATATCTACTCTCTCCAGTTTTAATCAAAATTCGACACCGTTTCACATTGCTGCAATCATGCCAAGTCAAATATTGCAGCGAATATCCTCAATAAGTATCGCTCTTCTGAATTATTTAAAGGGATAGTTGAGTTATTGCTTCAGACCGCAAATGCCTTCGAAGTGCATGGTTATTGCTCTTATTCTTATTTATGACACTTCTGTAGTGCTCTTTTAGAACCTAATATTAAAGGTAAAGACCAGTATTGGAAACGCCCCAATTTCAAAAAATGAAATGGAAGCTCCTGTTACCAATCACGTGAAAGAATATGTTTTGACTAATACATGATGATAACAAATTTGCCGGGAAACAACCTACTAATTGATATATTTGGTAAATTAGTTTATCTATTGGTCTGTGAGAGATAAACGCAGGTGTCGCGCACGTGTGCGTATAGTCCCATATACATCTTTATGTGTACAGTGCTTGTAACTTTACGAAGACTGGGCCAAATTTCTTATCATTTTGATGATTACAGAACCTTGCAGTACACACTAATACTTATATGCTAGATGATCAACCTTTTTGGATCCATTCCACAACGTTTCTTTCACATTGCAATCGCATGACCATAACTGGTCTTTATCTTTAATGTGTGAAATTTACCCAATACGATCAGACATATTTAGCTTCACTTTCAAAAAGATACTGTGACCGTTAATTTATTAATAAATTAATAATAACAATACACGGGCCGGCTGGTTATGCTTATTTTTATTACCAACAACAAATAGATAACAAAAAGCCAACATCGGCATTGGTTGGAAGAAAACATATAAGGTGCTTTTTCGTTTTTTCAACGACTGGGTCAAAATCACCGAATATTTGTGGGGCACCACAAATATTAGAAATGGTTATATTTATGGATATTTCAGCCGCCTCCGAACCGATTTTTATCAATCAAAGATGATTTTTTTTTCATTTAAATTGTATATTCGTTGAGATTTGACACTCCGTCTTTCATTATCTCATTAAAAAAAAATATTTTGTGTAGCGCTCTGCAAAGAAACTCAACTATCCCTTTATTAATTTATCAGCACTTAGAGTCTTCGGTGGTATGTATATCGATTCAGCGCAGCTGGGCTACAGCCAGGGTAATATTACAAAATGTAATTATTTATAGGATCGCATTGAGCATCCCCTGGGATGAATACATGCGCAATAGAAAGCTATATATTTTTATAAAAACTTGCTGTTGGTATGTCACTTTGTCTTTACTCGACTTTTTCCTCGCCTTCGTCTCTGGTCACAGTATAGTTCCGGGATCTCCTGGGGTTTTAGTTTTAACTGTGCCTCTCAAAGCGGTAAATATTTGTATAATAATCATTAAAGTAGTTCAGGCAGTAGAATTCCACAAATCACCAAATTACAAAAAAAATCCAGGAGTTGCTTAAATTTAGGCTTATCTATGATTAAATTCGAGGTTTCGGTCTCTTGTGGTTAAATCATTGGGCTCTGAATAGCAACAATTTGCGATTCGAGTCCCACCGCGGCACTGGTGACCTTTAGCAAGATTTGTTATCTACACTAGACACTCTCTGTTCATGTTTAGTAAATGGTTTCCTGGTAGGACTTTTTTTCTTTGAATGCTTTTAGCGCTTTAGTGAGTTGGGTTAAAGCCAGGGTAATAATACTAATTTGTAGGATCACCTTGACCATCCCCTGGGGTGGATACGTGCGCAACAAAATAATGCAGCTATTATTATTAAAAATTCCTGTTGGTACACGATTTTTTTTATTTACCTTCACAGAACAGAACATTCGTAATCATCTTTTTCATAGTCGCCCAGAACAGTAAGGGTAAGTACTTTATAATTTTTGGGTATATGTTTTTTATTTCTGTTTTGATGATGAGGTGATAGGGGATTGATTATGTGATTTTGTAATTAATATTTTGTTTTTGTTTATTCTTGAGTTGAGTAAGCTGAGTTTATTGGTTCACATTTTACATGTAGATACACAATAGATAACAAAATATACATAAAGGACATTGTTTAATAATTATAAAAAAACGGATTATAGTAATTAAAAAAATAATCAAACTACACAGTTACATATCATCAAATTTGTTTGACACCTATTATCCTATAAAGGAAAACCAGACAAGAAAAGCACACAGCTGTGAAATGTGCAGGAACTTATAGAAAAGCATAGCATGTAAAGAATAGCTTCCTGGGAGACTTGAACAAAATGACAGGGACAGAAAATGTTTACTTTAGAGAGACATACATAATTAAATGTAAGAGGGCCGTAATTTGACAAATATTTTTTTTTAAGAGTTCCAAACAAATAAATACAGATATAAAAAAGAAAACAAAATACATTAAAAGGAAGAGGAGTAACGAGCCCATAAATAACAAAATATTCGCCTATTTTACCACATGTTTGCACCACCTGAACGTTTAAAAAAACCGAACAATAGAAGTCATGATTTATTCATTCCTTCCCTGATTATGTAAGCAACTAGGATCTTAATAGTAAGCCCCTCCCTCTTCCCCCCCTTGCCCAACCTAAGTTGACCCTTTACGTATGATTGGAGGATTCTTGGTCACATGGTATTCAATGAATAATCTAATTGCACGTACGTGCAATTTGGGTTATATTCGCCGTCCATTTTTGTGCTATTTTGTATTCAGCATTCATTTTTGGTAATAGTTAGAATGCGATAAAGAAAGCATATTGAACTTTATTTGTCAGATATCTTTCAGAAACGGATAAATCCTGAAGTTAATTACGTTCACATCAAATAACAATGATCTGGATGTTTAGTTGTTTTATTTCATATATCATTTGTGTAGTGTTTGCTGTAGCTATAATTTTGTTTTATGTGTTGTAACACAGGCACCCGTGGTCTTGAGATATGCGATGAAATACCAGAGGACATATGCCCCAATACAGTGTCTGAATATACAGGCGAATGGGTCAAGCAACTCATTAAGTATCTGCCTCGTGATCACCCTGCGTATGACGTCAAGACGCCAGACGAAGGGAGGGACATAATCAAGTTGTACTGCGCACCTCCAGGTGTGTGTTGTTTTTTGGATTTCGTTTTTTACGTTTACTTATTAAAGTGTAATGCGCTTCACATTTCTATCGTATATTACAAAGAGCAGTGAATTCGTTTGTTGCGCGCAGTTGCCATAAAAAAAAAGGAAACATGAATGAAGCTCTAAATAGTTCCCTCCCACATGCAAGATCTATGGGAGGGAACTATATATAGCTCCACGAACTGACCTGTTATCATTTTGTTAGTTCTAGTAGTATTAGTAGTATACCAGCGATATTTGCGTGGACTGATACGTGTGACGTCCATTCAAGGCAGTGCATTAAAAGGACGTCAATCGTAGCAATCCACGTTGTCGTTGTGCAAATCTAAAAGTCCCTAATGACACCAGACTGATACCAGTCCATACTGAGCTCTTGGCTAAATTTTAAAATGAATGTGAAGTTTGAACACCCGATCGTATTATGTATGTTCTATACTGCACAGCATGTGACTCGCAGCCGTGTCTTAATGGAGGAACCTGCTCGGAGGAACTTGAAGGGTTCAGCTGCACGTGCCCAGCGGGATACAATGGAACACGTTGCGAAATTGGTATGATGCAGATAATATTGAATGATATATACCTTTCTTTAGAAATCTAGCCATCTGATTGGTCGAAATTGGAGTCGTGATTCAAGCCATTCCCGTAAAGAAACGAACAATGCCAGTAACAGTCAATAGTTCATGAGTGAGATTCCCAAAATATTCTGGGTATCGGGAAAATAGTAAATATTGAGATCCCCATTCGTGTACGTGTTAATATTTTCTTTGAGCGAGCTCGGGCACATTACAGTGCTTTGTGTCTGCGATTCCTAAATGATTGAAACTTTCAGACATGTTTCCAGCGAAGATTTACAGACAGTTTCGGTGATGTTTTAACCTTTAATCTTAACTCAATAACAGGATAAGGTAAGAATTCTTGGTAGATGTTTCCATTCGGCATTTAAAAGACATATCGACTGCTTTAATATTCGAGGCCTGGCTGTTGGCTCTCGGGGACGTGCACATCCTGCCATGACCCCTGGCGCGCCGCCCATCTAGGCGCGCCTCATGGCCGGATGTGCACGTCCCCTTGAGCCTATAAAACAGCTCTTTCAAAGCAGTCAATTTATCTATAATAACAATAAGCCGGTTTACTATCATATTTAGATTTTATCCTTACATTTTGAAATAAAGGTTATTCTTAACAACATGCAAGTTTACCTTGGGCTTGCCCGACATTGTAACATATGATGTATGCACTCATGATTCTAAGTAATGTAGTTTATTAATAATAGGTTAAAGGGACTTGGTAACATTGTTCAAATGAGAGAAAATGGTGCTAAGGTAGTGACTTTAATGCTAGATGTACAATTAAAGATATCCTGAAAGTTTGATTGAAAACGGACCATTATTAATGATACAAATTGGGAAAAGCCAATCTGATCGATTCCTTAATTCTCCCAACTATATTATTACAACTTAATTACAATTTAGGTGAATGTAAATCGAAAAAAGGGTATGATTTGCCTCTATAATGCATTCAAGACATTTCAAGTTGAATGATTTTAACAATCCTGTCTCATGTCTTATTTTCATGGAAAAACGGTTGGGAAATTCAAAAAATGTTTGGAGAATTTACTGTTAGAAGATGTTGACCAGTGACGCTTTCAAAGAAAACCATAAATATCTTTGTGATTTAGGAATTTGTTCAGGATGTTTTGCATGCTCGAGGGTTAGAACAGTAGAAGCCTTTTACTGTTCTAACCCTCTAGCATGCTAGAAGGAATTTAATAAGTAGCATTCATACAAAAATTAAGCAGTTTTTCATCAACTTTCAACAATGATACAGAATCACTTTAATGGAATAACTTAGCACTACCGCGTGACAAAAGTTTACACCTAGAAAATTGCTAATTGTTTTAAGAACCATCTATGAACAGTAATTTAGTGAACATCTTATGAAAGAGTATTTTATCCCAAATCAATTGGTATAATTTTTGTGAGGTGCACCATGTGAGAGAGAGTGAGGATTGAGGAGTCCATGAAATGATTTTCGGTAATCTTTCTTGAGGGTGTGTAGTCCTTTCATTATAATAATTATAACATGTTAATTTTTTGAACAAATTTGCATTACCTGCCCAAAGTGGCATTACCGGTCCAAAGTGGCATTACCTGTCCAAAGTGGCATTACCGGTTCAAAGTGGCATTACCTGTATAGAATTGCATTACATGAATGCCATAATGATTTTGTTTGGTTTTTATACCCCCAGAGAATCTGCCATATAACATGCTTCTCACCTTCCTTCTTCTGTAATAACTTCATCAATTTTGTTTCTATTTCGACCTATGATAGAAATCTGCCCAGGTGACTGGGTGTATGGAGTAACAAAATGTTTCCTCTTTGACGGCGACAAGTCACGCAACTGGCAAGAGGCACATGATTTCTGCGATGGTCTAGATGCGGTTACCCTTGGCAACGGAGATGTGATTGGTCCATCCCTGGCATTTCTAGAGAACCCAGAGGAATTTGCTCTTTCCAAGACTCATTTGCCCAACTCTTGGGTTTGGTCGAATTGCAACAAATTGAATATCAATGCGCCGTGGGTGTGTGTGACTGATAGAGCGGGAACTACCAGCCCGTATAGAGGTGAGTTCAGGATACAATCAACGAGACTGAGAGCCCATAACACCAACAGCCCACAAGATTGACAATCAACAAAACTTAGAGCCAAAAGACCAACAGCCCACAAGACCAACATCCCACGAGACTTACAACCACGAGACCAAAGCCCACAAGACCAACAGCACACGAGACCGATAGGCCAAGGGACCTACGGTCCTCAAGACGAACAACGCAAGGGATCGACTGCCCACAAGACCATCAGTCCACAATACTGATAGTCAACGAGACTAAGAGCCACGAGACCAACATCATACAAGACCAACAGCCCAAGAGACTGACAGCTCATGAGACCAATGACCCAAAGGACTGAAAGCCCACATGACCAACAACACAATAGACCCAAAGCCTAAGAGACCGACGGTCCTCAAGACCAACGACACAATAGACCGACTGTCCAGAGACTAACCGCTCAAAAGACTGACAACATGAGGCTCTAAACACATGAAACCGACAGCGCATGGATTGACGACCCATGAGCCCGATGGTCCACGAGCCTGACTTACAACGAGACCCTTAAGTTAGGCCTTTAAAGCCACATTGCACTACTTATAGGTACTTGCGCCCTCTATACAGCCAACAATGCATGAGCGGTACTCGTTGATCCCCATGATGCCCTTTTTCTTATGTTAGCTACGAGTTGATTTGATTAGATAACCACCTTGCATGGAGGTTTAAACCCTCCACGCCAAACTAGTGCAGAGGGGCTTTAAATAATGCTGTCTGTTCTCGTAAGCTGTAGCCGAGATCAACGATGTCAGCCTATTTGATCACCTGCCTCTCCAGACTGATACAAATGGCAATAATTAAAGAGTAATGTTGATTTCATTGAATGATATTTATTACAATTTCAATAATATCCGTGTGTATGTAAAACACTCTACATCCACTTTTTTCGGAATTGACTCTTTGAATGAATGTACTAATTTCTAGTAGACTGTAGAAACATTGACACATCATCATAGATGAATTTCCTATGAAAAATGATAACAACTTGCTTCAAAGAATGAGTTTGGTTCCAAAACATGCTACATCCATTTTAGTTCAGTTGCTTTCCATACCAGTGCCTATGATATTCTCTGACATTAGTTTTGGGATTTTGGTGTGGTTCAGGATTCCCCTGTCAAATATTGATGTCCTTTATTATTCATCATATACTTAAATGTATGTATAAATGTTTTTCCTCTATAGATTGGGGTCCTGGACAACCAGAGGACGATAGTTGTGTGATTTCCTACAAAGATCAAATGCACGACCAAGACTGTAATACAAAATCTCGTACAGGCACATCTTGCCAAGTCAACATCTCCGCATGAGATCACAACATTGCTCTTTAAAAAGAATGGAAAATCCAATCTTTTTGGAGTCCTTTACACTTCTTTTTGGAGTGAAATCCACTACATGAGGAGTCATTTTTGCTTCGTTTGCAACTGTATATCCGCTCCTCTAGTAGGAGCCTTGTTTCCGTTTGGGATTTGAAATCAATCTTTTAAGAGCCTTGTACTCGTTGAGAATTTAAATCCACTCTTTTAGGAGTCGGTTCACCTCGTTTTGGAGTGTTAAAAATATATATAACAGTCCTTATCACCTCGTTTTGATAAAAGCTGCATTTATTATACGCACATATTAAACATAGGGTATTTCAAGATACCAACACGTAGGATTACTCTAATCCGGGCTGTTGTTCAGCTTCCCTTAGGCCAATTTTTGTTTTAATATTTGGTTGTCCTCGATTGCTTTTCTGGAGCAGAGGCGGGCGGGCGGTTTTTTAAATTATTATTATTATTATTTGTTTAACTTCATTTTTCCTTTTCTTCTTTCCCACCCCCCTCCCCCCTCCCTCCCCCCATTTTTTAAATTAAAACAAAATCATTGGGATGTCAAGCATTTAAACAACCAAAGTCTACAAAACACTTTAATATGGTAAAAGACAAGTTTAATGTACAATGGATATCAAGACCAACACAGAAAGTATTTTTGGCTTTGAAATACAGCAGCTACTTGCGCCCTCTATATAGCAAACAATGCCTAATCGGTGACCATTGGTCCCCCATGATCTGATTTGATAAGATAACCATCTGTCTAGTGACCTTGCAGCGTGGTCTAATCCCCCTTGTAAACTAGTCTATATGGGCTTTAAAATGAGTTTAAGAATGCTCAGAACCTGATATGAATGAACGGCATTTTGACATAGAAAAATAAAAATGGCAAGTTTTATCAATACAGAATTGCGTACTGAAAAGAACAAACTGGCAACGGGGCGCATTTTGATCCTTGCAAATGCATAAAATGGTATGTTTGGCGTTTAAGATTGCTCCCCCCCCCCCCCCACAAAAAATAAAATAAAACAAAAATTAAAAAAATACGAGCGGGCCGAACATGTTGAGCGGGCGGTCAAGGACAACCAAATGATTTTTGTGGGGCCTTATGATGCTCTCAAAGCAATCAATGAATACATTCCTAACATGTACCCATTAACTATTCCGGGTGGTGAGTGGCAACGATAGATTAATGTCTTGCCGGGGCGGGACTGGAACCGCTGACCATGTGATCGACAGTGCGGTGACGTTACAAAAGTGATAATCCCGGCTGAAAAATAAAGGAAACCACTCTGAAAGAAAGGACAGATGAGTAGTGATAAACCTTGCGGGATTACAGAATGAGTGTTTTCCACTCAGAAGCATCTAGAGGGTGAATTTCCATTTGGTATAATACTTATAGGTATGTGACTCATATGGTATATTGTTCATTCAATCTAAAAAGAAGTCATTCATTAAATGATTATTAGACCTTCTGTAAAGTAGACGAAATGTGTATTATAGGCAAACTAGTGTTTAAGAATTATGAACCTTCTAATTGACGAACCTTCAAACGATTGACTCTGTTTGAAATAATAGCATTCGTTTTGTCTGTACATTATTTGAAACCTGTAAGCCAAGAAATGAAAATGAGTATTTGTTTTGTATATTGTTTTTTAAAAAGTATTTTGGTTTGATGTACCATAGTTTATTAGAAGACATTTACATCTTTTTACACGGAACAAACGAATTCGAGTCTTATTAAATGTATATACCAGTTCTGGTCATGCGATTGCATTGTGAAAAAAAAGTTGTGGAATCGATCAGAAAAGGTTGATCATCTAGCATATAAGTATTGGTGTGTACTGCAAGGTTCTGGAATAATCAAAATGATAATAAATCTGGCCCAGTTTTGGTAAACTTACAAGCACTGTATACTTTACGTAATATGTCAATTAGTAGGCGGTTTCCCGGCAAAATTTGTATCATCACGTATTAGTCAAAACATATTATTTCACATAATTGGTGATAAGAGCTTACATTCCATTTTTTGAGATGGGGGGGGGGGGGGGGGGGAGTTTCGACAGCTGGTATATACCTTTAAGGCTCGTTCAGATATGGCACGGTAAACCGCCGAAAAAAGGGGAAAAAGCAGCCGCGGTCGTTATTTCTATTTGTCACGTGTAAATAAATGACAACTGTACGCAATAAAGGACTTGCGCGTATTCACTGAGCTCTGTATTATAAGATACTAAAATGGGGAGGGGATTACACTTTACGTCATCACAAATAACCGCTGCAGTTTAGCCGGGTTATATCTGAACTAGCCCGTAGCCTTATGCTGGAAATATGGTTATCTTATTATATTACTAGCAGTAATATAAAACATATAATAAGAAAATGTTCAAGTAAAGGATTATAATCTTTTTTGAATCGTTTAGAAACTCGTTTTTTTTAAATTGTGTTTACAGCAGGCGCTAAACACACGTGTATGTATATATTACATTATGTTAAATTTAAGTTGCATGTATTTGTAAGATACTTTAGTAATGCATTTGTACATACATGATAACATAAGCAATATTAAAAGCGTAAACAATTTTGATAAAAGGAAGAAGGCGCAAATCACCAAATTTTTGTCGAATTCATCTTGCTGAAGAGTACATTATAAGAAAAAAGAAAGTAAACGCAATATACAGTACATTTAACGACTGATTATTTATACTCTTGTAAAAAAAAACATGATAACCCAATAATGAAAGGTTGCCTGGTTGATTAAGGGCCTGTGTTGAATACATTTCGTACAAGATTTTATATGTCACATTCTAATGAAACATAAATTGGGACAAATTAGTAGTTTCACATACTTTAAATGTTACACAAATTGGTAAGGGTATGAATAATTAAGTTGTGAAGAAAGATAGTTCTTCTTTCAGAGAGAATGTTTCCTGAAGAAATTATTGCTTATTTGTGTTTTCTTTATTTAGATTTCTATATATCACTTTCGGGAGGTCTTATACCGTACATTCAAATTTCTAGTGGTGTGATATTTAAGTAGGAACGCTGGGACTACATATATATAAAGCGCCCTCTAAACTATTGGTCAACTTTAAAGGAAACCTAAACCCAAAGAATAAGTGTAGGTATTCTGAAAAATGAGATATATTCCTGCCCGGTCATGTACAATATTCCTTACGAAAATGTACAAGAGATATATAAATGAAGATATTCCTGGTATGATGTGATGCCTGTCAGCATGACATGGGCGCAGCCATTTTCTTAAAAATGTGACGTATCTGTTGAAGTTGTACATGTATCATGCACCAAGCTTTAGTTGGAAAGAATTTTTAAATCAATAACGAAACCTTTACTTTTCAATGAAAAAAAATAACAACTGAGATGATAGAAATTATATTAGGTGAAAAATAAATAACAGGGGCACAATATTGTAACAAATTCATTTATAAATACTACACTATAGCAGTTGACAAATCTATTTCATTTATGAGAAACCGTCAACCCAGAAGAACACTAACTAATTTATGCAATTTGCGTTCTGGCAAGTATAGTACAAAGGATAATAGCAGGTGAATACACACACGTCTGGGAAAAAAGCATTCATAAATTTGAATACATTTACTTGATAAACGACTTCGCATAGTACGTCACATTATCAAGAAAATGGCGATGCCCATGTCGTGCTGAGAAACTGTACTTTATTTTTGCTTTATACCTCTCTCATACACTTTGGTGGGGAATCTTGTAGATGTATGGGTAATAACATAATAAATCTCCCAGAATAAGTAAAGTTATTACTTGGGGTTCGGTTTCCTTTAAAGAAAAAATTGAGTTCTGGGCAGCGTTTCACGAAACCGTCATAAGTACAAGTTTGCCGCCATCCCATTGATATACGTTTATTATATTTAGCATGTGTTTCAATGGGATGTCGCTGAACTTGTACATACGACGGTTTCGTGAAAAGAAACTGTTTGGAAGTGAATTGAAAGGTTGATCATCTATTGCATGATAATTATTGGTTCTAGAGGTTTTAGAATCATTCAAATGATATAGAAAATTAGCTCAATTTTGATGAGAGTCACATGCACTATACACATACATGTGTATGGGGATACACAAACATGTAGCATGAAAGTGGTCGCCCCAACCTTTAGCTGTTACTTGTCATAATTCGGATAAGTTGGCATTTAAAGCACCATTCTTTTTTAGGGGACATTTGTTATAGTTTAAAAGAACGAAAAGAGCTCACAAATTTTTTTTCACCTTTCCCATAACTCAACCTATTTTAAAATATCGACTTTCATGTATTTACTGGTATTTTATTGTGTTGCATCGAAATAAATATCAATAAAACATATGAATATTCGTGTGGATTAATAATTTGCCTGTCATGTGAAACAAGTTCTTCGTCATTATCGGTCATTAAGTAAATACTAAAATAGGGCTTACTTCTTGTTATGTATTTATTTCTAATTCTTCTCACCCTCGAATGCATCTGAGGTCTCGCTCCTAACTCTCTATGTTATATACATTGATATATAATATATGAATATGTGTATGTATATATATTTATAACTTTACATGTTACTGTCACAGTGATGCAATATATATAATTATCAATTCATTTTTCTACCTTTTATGAAATACCATTGTGCCTTTATCGTCAATACTACTAATGATGTTATGGATTGAGTTTTAATCTATAAGAGTGTTTGTCAACAAAACAATTACAATACAAATCAAGTTCACTATATTATGATTTTATTTCAAGCTTTTCTTTGCCAAATAAAAATGATTCATTTTTCTTCCTTCATCTTGTGAATCGTTACACTCTTACGACCTGCACAACATATAAATGTTTCGTATTTACGATCTCATGATCTGCCCTTTGCGTCTTCATGTTATTGATTATATATATCTGATGTATTTATGTATATTTTTGTATATTCATGTATTATACCACAGCTAATGAGGAGAGCCTTCATCATAACTCAGGGCATTAGTTGATGGTTTATTTTCTATTGTTTGCTTGTAATATACTGTATTTTAATATGCATTTATTTACCTTACTTATCCTGGAAATTATATAAAATTTGATAAATAAATTAAATGTCCATCCCGCTACTCCCTCCACTCTTCTCATGACATCGTACAGAGCCACTCATGTCCCAAGTTGTGTCACACACTTGGCGACAGAGCATTCATAACTGTTGCTCAAAAAATGAAGAATAACCTCCCCAGCAATCTCCCCTAATTTAAAAGAATATCTCAGAAGTCACCTTTTCTGTTAATAAAATAATTATAGCGCGTACTTGAACATGTGTGGGTTATTGTATTTTGACAGACGTGCATCATTCAGATATGATTATTTACGTATGTGGACCGACCATCCGAAAGACGTGACTCAGTTTACAACCGGAGTCGGCTAAGCCAAGCAGGTTGTAAGCGAAGACAGAGAGCTGATCATATATTATATGCGCTAAATGTGTTATATGAATACATTATTATTATCATCATTATTATCATAAATACAAAGTGAATATCAAAAGAAAAAAAACAAAGATGAAACGAAAACAGTAATACACCATGACAAAAAACACCATAAGGTTATTACTACAAAGAATTGTAGTTATCACCGCTGGTTTATAACTCTCATTATTGCAAATGGAATCTTTTGTTGAATCCACGAGCTGTCCGCGTTCTACTGCAAGGTTCTGGAATGATCAAAATTATAAGAAATTTGGCCAAGTCTTGGTAAAGTTACAAACACTGTACACAGAAAGATGTATATGGGACTACACGAACACGTGGCGTAAAAATCCTACCCCCGAGTTTTACGATGTTACATGACATATTTAGAATATGAAGACATTTGAAGAGCCATGCTTTTCAGGGAACATGTCTTATCTGATGTTCTTCCACACTTGCATAATAAGAATGATAACGCTCACAACTTGTTTTTCACCTCTTCCCAGAACTCAACCTTCTCTTTAAGTGCTATATAAATGTTTCTACAATACTGGGGGCATCCCCGTTCCTGTATTGAATGGATTAGGTCGGTTTGTTGTAAATGAGTGGTCTACTCAATTAATAAATTCCATTCGCATGATTGGCGCCGTGGCAAATGGTCTCAGGTTCAGGCTATAACACAAAGTAGCAACCATTTTCGAAAACAAAATCAACGTCAATCAATTTCAAGAGCCTTGTGCGAACATGACATTGACATATTACGTAATCGGAAAATGAGTTCTATGGGACATTCAATAGATAAGTATTTATATCGGCCATGGGTTTGATTTTCTCGACAATAGTTCAGTCGTTTTCTTTCTACTGTTAAAGGGAATCGAAGATCCATTTTATCACTTAAGGCGAAATCCACCTTGATATCATTTTTTTTAAATAGAAAAGCAGAAAATGAATTATGTAAGAAAAAAGTAAAGGGAATTTAAAAAAGGGATAAGAAATGTATATATTTCTAAAAATGTAATCAATCAAACGCGAATTGGCAACTCTCTCCCTCTCCCATCCTCTCTCTCTTTCGTTCTCTCTCTCTTCTACTCTCTCTCATTCTCTGTCTCTTCTCTTCCTTCCTGTCTCACTTTCTCTTTTTCTCTCTCCTCGTTCTCTCACTCTCTTCCCTACTTTTGTATAGAGATTAATCACACTTGCGGAGTACAAATAATAATGTCATACCTATACAAAATGAGACGAATAAAGACATAATTGTACTCCAATTGCACATCATTATTTGCACGCGGTCCCTCTTTTGAAACAAAAGTATACGCCACCCTACATTTGGGATCATTGAGCTCGGTATGTTTTCAAACTTTGCCTCGCGGGCGGGTAAAGTACGAAAGAAGAAGGTAATAAAACACAATTCTTGCGTATTTCTCCACTAATCGGTTATTGATTGTATGCGTGGATGTGTGTGGTAATTTATCATTGGTGATTTGTCAGTTTTGTTCAGTATAAGTGTAATTTTTTTATCTTTCTTTCTTCTTACTTTTCATTTATGTACACAGTTGATTATGATAATGTACTGAGGGAAATTTTCAACTCACAAGCTCCTACTTTGATTGGTTCCAATTTGTTACGTCTATTATATTACTCTACATGAATTGTATTTGTAATTGTACATGATGTACATTTTGTTAATGATTAAAAAAAAAATAAACGATCGAATGGAATTGAATCTTTGGTTAAACTTTTAAGTGTGAACGACGGCTGCGAGAGGTAGCTCATCTAGCGCGAGTCGGTAGCATGGCATGTTGTGATTATCGCATGCTCACATACATGCATGCACCTTAGCTAGCGTTTGGAACGGTCTTTATATCTTTATACAAGCTCTTTAAACTAATCAGCTTTAAATAATGTGTTTACTGTACGTGTGAAAGCGGGGAAAATAGGGCAGAGACAATAATAGGAGAAAGACACAGGGAGAGAACAAGAGGTGAGGATAGAGAGAACAAAAGAATACGAGAGAGGAAAGGTCCACGACCAGTCCATACGATTAATTAATTCCATGATGTAAACAAGAATTCATTTCAGCTTGGGTAAATTTCATTAGTAAAGAAATGTTTTTATGCTTTGTTCGATGCTTCCAGGAACCCTTTGAATTTTGATTTGAAGAATATATAACTACTCATTAACAAAATCCATGAATAGATGACAGTAGAATGAGATAGGAGTAGATGGGGTGAAAAGAAAAGTGAGAGAAGAGATATAAGACAGAGAAGAAATGAGGGGAAGTATATGCATGAATTTCCGCAATATATTGTTTTATACTAATAATTTATAGTACAACAAAACTATGAGACAACATAGCAATATACACATAATAAATTGTCATGATTGCAAATCGAACAAAAGAAAGTATTGTGCTGTTACTTGGATAGAATCTAAGAGCAAAATAAACCTACATCCTTTAAAGAGAAGCTTTAGAAGCTGTGCCTATGTATATATCTTCGCATTAACGTACCATAAAGAAATCGAATGGAATATTGAATATTGTTTGAAGGCAGAGTATTTCACTGACACTACTTCATATTTACGTAAACTGCCGTCTGCTGCTTACGATGTTCTGACGTGTAGACAACCATGTTCCACAATGCGGTACGTATCTACGCATACCAGGAGGCGCGCGATGTGATTATACTTTGGTAAACGAACCGGAAATCTCACTATGTACAAGTTCACCAAAGATGGCGCCATTGAAAATACATTGCAGCAGTGGAAGAGTACAACAAGTAGCTGAAATACACTGCATTTAATTTTCTTTGTAATATGTTCAACGAGCTGGCGTAAGAAATGTAGGTGCTAGGAATTCTGAAACTTCTGAAGTACCAAACATTTTAACATGACGAACAGCTCTTTAATATCACCTTACATTGAATCAACTTGATTGAAAGTAAATTATAAAGAATTGCGGAATTCGGGCTGTCAGCCAATTACTTCTTTATTTTGTAAAAACAATACAATTAATATTGACACATTCGCAGCTATTTTTCTGAAAATCAACTTTCATTTTCATGGGCCTTTTACGTCATCATTCAAAGTGTGGGAAAATGAAGTATAACGTCGTATATTTTGGGAACAGTTTTAGATTAAGATATCAATTGGCCAAATTGTAATTTTTTTTTTTTTAACATCAATGATAATAAGCTAAACAAATTTCGCTTTACGGTATAACATTCTACCAGTGAGAAAGAATCTTTTGAAGTGAAATCTTGGACCTGATGATACATGTAAAACATGTGAAGCAAGTGAAGACATTGTTCATGCTTTAATTTTATGTAAATGTAATAATTTCTTCAAATCATTTTTATGCTGGTTTCCATTTGTACTTTAGTCAAGAAAAAAAATGATACTAATACGCAATAAAAAGGGGTATGATCTTAGAAAATCCGGATTGAAGTATATCTGTATTTCAGAGCTTCAGAAATTGATCAGAATCGAAACAATAAAAACAAATCAATATAATATTTTCATAATGGACTATCAGAGTACATTAGAAACAAATAGGTAAAAGTCTATATTATGTTGCAGATGTACAACTTTATGTCTTATGTATGAAACAAGGGAGAAAAGGCATGTTTGGTTTCATGAACTTATGTTAATGATATATGTTGTTAAAGTTTGAGATTATGATATAAGAAATAATAAAACGAGAATTGAAAAAGAAAAAACTAATATGACAATATAACGTAATCAAAACATGTTTTCTACGGGACATACAATAGAGTATTGAAATTAACCATCAGTTGATTTTTCTAAATATTTGCGATCGTGTTATTTATATAACAATTGTCTTGAGCAGGGCTATCAATCTAGGCCATGTTTCATAAAACTTGTTATAAATAACAAATTTAAATAACCGCTATAAGTAACTGAAATCATGGAATTTGTTTGGTTTAGAGCAACTTTGTCATACAAATTTTGCATTTGTTATAGATAACAAATTATGAAATAGGGTCCTGGTCTGGCTTGGTAAATGCTCTCTTGGTAAATTGCACAGCTATAATTTGAGACACAGGCAACCTAATGGTACGGGAGAGGGGGGGGGGGGAGAGCGACGTCTTTCATTTAATGAATAAACTGCGAAATAACATTAACATCAATTAAAGGGGCTGTAGCATGATAAATACTGGTTGACACAATCTACGTCTACTTTTGGACAACGGCGCGTAAACGAATTGACTTGATTAACTGGGTCAGCGCGCGCTAACGCTCGCACAACAGACATAAATTGTCCTCACGCTTCGGTTTCGCGTATGTTGCACGCACGTGATTACGTAGGGCTACTGAGTTCACGTCGTAAGTATACTAGTTGTATTATACTCCCGCCCCCCCCCCCCACTCAGTGTTATTTAGGGTACGCATATGCTCGTTCCCCCTTGAAAGCACCCCCTATCTGAGGACTGCCAACATTTCCGAACCCCCCTTTCGCGGGCTTTTCCTGCCTTGGAAACCCCCCTAAATCAGGAAAAATGCTCAATGTATCCTCCTAAATTCGGAAAAATTTCTCAGAGTCAAAAGAGATTAGAGATAAAAGAAAAACACCCCCTTTTTAAAGAAATCTCCGGGTGAAAAGTCAAAAACACCCCTTTTTTTACAATTCTCGGGCCGGACTTTGTCGCACGAAAAGTAACCCTTTACCGGACATTTTGGCAACACGCATGCGGTCATTTCGAAACCTGAGTGGGGGGGGGGGGGGCCGGGATTATACCCGATTTCCCCCGAGTGGGCCTTGGGAAAGACACATTGTCTTGTCATGCTACAGCCCATTTAATGGGAGGAGGGTCGTAAATGGGGTAAGGTCATCTTGTTTCTCCTTTTCCCCTTCTTTCCAGTTCTCTTAACTTTCATTTTCTTGTCGCTGGTAGATGGAGGGGGTTGAAGATTTGTGGAATAGCGTGTTATCGTAAATTTCTGATTTGTTATCAAATGCCGGTGTACCGGTATTCCCCTTATAGGTTGACCTGACAAACCGTGGTTAATAGTGACAGCGCAATCCCACAAGCGAAGTCGTACATTTTACCGTCGGACATCATCATCACCACACACCCCAGGTCAGTACTGGTAGTTGATTGAGTTGGTCCCCAATCTGTAAGAGAGCACACATTTAGGTGTAAGTATCAACATGTAGAGGTGTAAGTATCAACATGTAGAGGTGTTGTGGACGAGTGGACACGTCATCGGACTGTCGATCAAAAGGTCCGCGGTTCGAATCCCGCTGCGGCACTAACGTCCTTTGGCAAGACATTGATCTACATTTGCCACATTCCACCCAGGTAAAGTAAATGAGGCGACGGATTTGACACAAATGGGCGATGTGTGCCGATCATACTCAAAACATGCTCGACGTCAGGTTTGGTTTTTAGGTGGACTTTAACTTTTACGGGCGTGTTCCTGATCAACCAAAACAGCTGGGGGCAGCCCTGTGGTCACCCGAGGGTCATCTGCTGAAAATGACCAAAACCACGCTCCGAAATAATCGTGAACTCGTCGACGTTTAAATGTTTACCTAGGCATTACCATAGAGGGCACTGGTGCTTCTACTTGGTTTCGAACCTCGATTACAAGACCACTGCTCTACTACTGAGCCATCGCGCCTCATGTTATAAATGTACGTATACCTTCTTTGTTAGCAGTCAGATAAAAAACAAACCATTTTCAAGCCAACAACTTTTAACTTACTTCGGTAATCACTTGTGGTCCCTGCTTGGTCTGTGTAACACCTCCATGCCGTCCCGACAAAGATGCAGTTCATCGGAATCGCAAAATCGCTTACAAGAGGCTTCAGCAAATCGTACTCTTCCACGTTCTCAATGAAAAGCAGAGAAGGCTCAACCATTTCTCCGTTGCCAACGGTAACTGGACCAAGACGATTGCAGAAGTAACGAGCAGATGTCCAATCAACGTTTAAGTGTTGGTTCACGATCAGGAAACACTTTGTGTACCCGTACACCCAACCGACTGGGCAGACTGGGATTGTAAAGAAGAAAAGTACGGCATCAGTGAAAATGAAAATAGTCGGATCATAATTATGCATTTGTGTTTATTTATTACATTCTAGTTGTGCCCAAAATATGTATTTGGTACACACATTGGGAACAATGAATTGATGGCCTTATAAGTTTACTATTAATAAAGCATACTTTTGATATTTGGTTTGTCTTGACTGTCTTGGTTCGCTGATTCTTTCGTAGCTATATATATTCTGTTGTTGTTATCTGATTTAAAGCGGTATTTGAAGCGCTATGCTGAATATAATTTGTTTAGATTCCTCGGAAGTTTGTGCGATCGTGTGCATGTTAAATACAATCTGATAGTAAGCATGATAAAAGGGACTACAGCCAGGAGACCATAAGTAAAAGAGGCCAAACTATTTTATGAACCCTCTAGTCATACTAGAGGCACACGAGGCCGAAACCAATGATCATATCATCAAAAAGAATACCAATTTTATATCCACATACACGCGCACACAGGTATACATAAACTGAAACTGCATACGCAATATTTACATGTAGGAATTGAAGGTTTGAGTCCACGCAAAACAGAGAGCTTTTCAAATAACTTACCATCATTATGCTCGCAATGTATTCCGATAAATTCTCCGAGGCAGGAACAGCTATACCCATCAAGCTCTTCATAGCAAGTCGCTCCGTTAAGACAAGGATGGGAGTAACATGCTTTGAGAAACAGAAATCATGTGTTCAAAGTCAAACAGCACCATATTCACGGTTGCCCATACAGTTAGAATACCTTTATTGAAATGGCTGGGTGAATATGTTTTATCTGGATCGATAAGTTTTTGTTATCTTCTCAGAACTTTAAACGACCAATTTCTTTGACTCTTTGGATTGATAAATGAAGTTCTAAAAATATGCAAACTTTTAACAAATACATTCATATTCTCAATCATTTCATGAAAAGTGGTAAGACAATAAACGTCCGACTTAACGGGCAACAATGCAAATGTTGTGCTTACTCGTGCATCTGAACTGTACAACAATAACAAAAACAACGTCAACAATAAAATTCAAAATTGACCTTATACTAAGCTCTAGACAGAGAGAGAGAGAGACATGGGAGAGAAATGGGGGGAAAGAGAGAGGGGGAGAGAAAAAGGTACATAGATATATACAGAGGAGAGGGAAGGGAAAGAGGGAGAGAGAGAGAGAGAGGATACAAGGAATAGTTTATCGTACCTGGATGTGCGCAGTATAAGTTTATTTTGTCCCTCGCTTCTTCTGGCGTTCTGACGTCATATTCAGGGTGATCACGTGTTAAATACTTGGGAACAAACTTGACCGATTTCCCAGTATATTCGGAGATACCATAAGGACAGATGTCCAGGGGGATTCCAGGGCAAGTTTCGTCACCTAAAACACCTGTTTTTTTACGTAAGATAAAAGGAAGGAAGAACAATGAGAAGAAAAAGGAAGAAAGACAAGTTAAAGTAGTAGAAAAAGAAGAAGAAGCGGAAGACTTGAAGAAGGAGAGAAAGAAGAACAAATGGAATGATAAGAAGGAGTAGGAGATGAAAGAGAAGGAAAGATTAATATAAATAATAATACGTATTTTTACTGCTCACTTTCTCATATTGTACCACTTAATGCGCTACAATGTACTGTAATACTAATACTAAAACAATATGCAAAAAAACAAAAACAAAAATTACGGTAAATTGTGTGCATACTATAACGCTGACGTAAGTCCCACTTTTTATTTTCTATTGTTAAGCTAATGACCCTAAAGTTTTTAATGAAAAGAAGAATTGAAACTTTGATATTTTGTCAGTAATATTGTTAGCAATATCGATATTATTATTTTTGTTCTTGTTATTATAATTGTCATTATTATTATCATTGTTTTAATTACAATCATCACTTTTAATCACCCTTTGCATACTATAAGAAAGGGTTAATTTAATGCAAGCATCTATTTTATAAAGTGGTTTTCATCAAGCTAATTGTATGCATAAACGTTGTCATCACATTACATCTATACAAAATTAAGGAAAAAAAGGGTAATTAATCCACAAACTATTTCATAATTGAGTCAAGGTTACATGGTGAAAGAATGAAATGCTTTCACTTGTTCGATGAAAATCAATGAGTTTGAAATGAAGTGGGCTGTGCAATAATGAATCGTATGAATATTTAATTGGCAAATGATGAATGGCATACGATTTGTATTCAATAAGAAGAGTACAAAGCGAGCAAATTAGGGGACTGAATTTAATTTTTGGTTGAAATCCTCTCTATATACAAAAGAACGCGCTGATTTTGACAATTGAATGAGCTAGCTACGTAACACTACTTTAGTAACGCTCTTGGAGAAGCGGGTGACACATTATCGAGTAGTTGCATAAAATAATATGGAGAGAGAGAGAGAGAGAGAGAAAGAGAGAGAGAGACAGAGAGAGAGAGACAGAGAAAGAGACATAGAGAAAGAAAAAGAGAGAAAGAGAGAGAGAGAGAGAGAGAGAGGGAAAATGAAGGGGAAAGGATGATGTGACCTATTTCTGTGTTCAGTGTCGTTCACAATATGCAATTATCAGCGAGGTTTATCAGTGTGGATGATTTCAAACCTCAAAACAGGTCTGGTTCTAGAATGTTACATTCCTTATCTTCATATGCCTCACGATTTGAAGTTGTTCTGCTGCTGCCTCAAAACGAACAATTAATTCTTTATACACAAAAACTATAACAATAGCTATATTTGTATTGCGCTTAATATGATACGTATCCATCACAGGGAATGCTCAAGGCGCCTACACAAGTACTATTATTATAACCTTGGCTTAAGCCCAGTCGCTCCAAGGCGCTGAAATAATTCAAGGAATCAATTCCTACCCGGTTTCCTATTTACCACACCTGGGTGAAGATTGGTAACTAGTGTATAGTATTATGTTGCTAAAACACATTAATGCCGCGGTGGGACTCGAACCGTGAACCATGTGATCCACAGTCCAGTGGCATATCATGTAGACCATGGCACCTCTCATATTCCCTCAATTGCTTCTTTTACATCGAGGACGCTCGTCCAAAACTCCACTTATACATTCAAATTGTCATAAATAATATTAATGTAGTAACCATAATATCTCACCGTAATAGTGTTGATTGAGTATGAGGAACACGATGGCCACCTTCAAAAGCTAAGAACGGAATTTGTATGGTTGAAAAGAGACAAAGTGGTATCAAAATACGAGTATAAAGTGAAACTGATGCATGTTAACATATTCTTGGTTGTTGTAATTCCGTATTACACAAGCCAGCAATATTTGGGATGAATATGGAGTATTGTTGTCAAGTAATTCAGGCCCTATTTCCTTTGGAAGAATTTGAGAGCTAACCAAATCAGCGTGTAAATTCGTTAATAACAGAGGGACAATTAGAGGCCAAAATTCAAAGCTGTTATGTTGCGCAACAGCAGAAACACCCAAACAGGACCCCTCTTTGGTAAATGGAAAATACTTATCTGGATTTAAATAGCGCTGAATACGAACAAAACATCTCTAAGCGCTTTACAGATATTATTATACCGGTCATGGGATTCAATCACGCGCAATGTTCACTATCTAAACTCCATGGGGAAATATTTCTACTAGATAGGCATCGTGAGGGCATATGACCATTATCAACACAAAGCCTTTCGTCATCTTACCAGGTCCCCATTTATCTCCTGGGTATGGAGTGGTAAATGTAGATCAATGCCTTCGCTCTAAATTTTACAACGGTTGACCCATTTGCATGTGGTTGCATTCAAACGATTCAACCAATTGTGTCTGAAAATAGTGCTTGTTAACTGTTATCAGCAGCGTTTCTAAAAACGTTTACTTATCTTGAAAATGTTCACAACGAATAAACCACTCAATATATAACAGTAACAGACAATCTGTTTGCTAACAAGCTGAAAAACTGATTGTTTTTTTAAACAACTAGTGCTAATAACGTGCGTTTAAAGTGTTTGAATATTAACACCTATATGTGTTTGAATTTTGGGACTAAAACATGTTAGTAACCAAACACAAATTGTTTTACAGTGTTGTCAAAAGACATTGGTACCGCATCAATGATCGAACCCACGACCTTTACATTTCAAGTCCAGAGCTTAAACTACTCTGTCGTTTACGACATTTATAACATGGTTAGTTATGATAAATAATGATGAAATAGTAACGCGCAAGTAAACACCATGATCCTAAAGTTAACGTAGAGGAGCTTGCAGCCATCTGATGACAAGACGGGCGGTCTCCTTGAAAGCATCAACTGTTAGGGCAGTAACCACAATGGCTAGTACCTGATTACCGGGGTAGAGTGACTCTTGACTTATTAAAAAAACTGGCCCATGCACGATACAAACAAATTTGAAAAGGAAAACACTCAAATATAAAATAATACATCTATGTACGTACCATGATAGGGGAATATTCCAAACACTGAATACCTTGATAAGAACTAAATATTAACAAATGCCCTGAAATTATGCAGATGCACCTCTATGCCCAAGGGTTGATGTTTAAAGCCTTCTGCTTTGCGTCGAAAATGCTTTACAGATCACAGCACACTCTTTTCAACTTCAACCTTTGCTACGCTCACTTTTATCTGATAGTTGCTATGTTCCAACAGCACCGTCAATCTTTAAACTTTACGTAAATGCAAATCCCCGAAGTTTTATATACTGACCCACTAACAACATGCGACACTGGGAAAAAAAAAATTGCTCTGAGGTTTATACGCCAAGCTTCCGTAGTAACTAGAAGCTGGCGAGAAATCGAAGTTAATCGCGTCGACACGGCACAACACATCGAGTAAGGACCCAGATGTTTCTAGTTTGCGCATTAACCATAAGATCACTCGCGGATGAAAACCTCGAGGGAATTCAGGAGTGTGTACACTATTAATTTAACTGGAAGACAACATCACAGTTTAAAACGCTGAGATAACCATTAAGCTAACGGATTGTCGTATGAACATAGCTATTGTTATCATGCTTTGTGATTTTTCGAGTAGCCGTATACATGATTAACCACACAGCAAAAATGAGGGCAGATATATAGTCGCAACGGAATATGACCTTACTACGTATAATACTTAAACTAAAAGCTGTACCCTCAGTAAAGAAATATGACAAATAAATTGCGATCAATTGTATAATGGCAGTTAACACGAGCTACTTAACAGCATGACATTAAATAAGCGTTATTTAATTTAACACAAAAATGAAAAATATACATACAAAGTACCAGATAATAGATAAAATAAGGAATTGCTTGTGGGTCAGGGTAAATTAAGCTCTATTGCCCTCAGGTATTTGCACCCTCACATGCCATATATTGTTATTAATTAAAATGATAAAAAAAGGATAGTTTCAATAACATGTATGTACTACTTCTACTACTACTGCCAATACTCAAACAAAACACGAAGGACCCCCCCCCCCCTCACACATACACACACCAAAAACAAACATAACAAGATACAAGAAGAAAAATGCTACGACACATATGAGAGGTTAACGGGTACGGATACTGGAGGCTTAGATTGCGAAAGATATTAATAATAAGTGTTATTTAATTGACCATAACAATGACTCGAGGCCAATCGGGTATCTACGGGCGAAACCAAAGCGTGAGGAGAAATTTGTTCTGTTTCGCGGAGGCTAGCGCAATGTCAAGTACAGATTAAGTCGCGAGTAGTGTTAAACAAGTATATTCGTTTACGTGCAGTTGTCCAAAAGAAGACGTAGATGACGTTAACCAGTCCTTGCCAAGCTACACCCCCTTTAATAAACTAAGCATTCATAATGCATTGAGTAAAATTAACAAATTAGGCGAAATTATATCTTTATGATATAACAGTTGAACTTAAAATCGACATGTGATTGTACCTAAAACCCCTAAAAACAATAACAAATACGAATCATGCTGTTGAATATCGTGAATGGGTACCCGGTAGAATGCGAAAGTTAATGTGGTTGGATTAGCAAATGGCGCTTGTAAAATGGCGACTGGCTGGAATGCTCCCCAGTGAGTGGAAAATGTGCATATATTGTGTTGCGGGTAAGCCTGAATCCGATGACCGGGGTAATAATATGTGCTGCGCCTAGAAACAAAGTATTAGGCGCATTATAAATGTGAGCTATTATTATTATAATTATTATTACTATCCGATGCTGCTTGTTATGCTTCCCCTGAGGCGATGATTAAACTAATGAGTTGAGTAATAATCTATTTTGCACAAATTACAAACCGGTTGGAAGGATATGCAGTTGCCCTTGAAATCGAGCCGTGAAAGCAATTTGGAAGATGATCGTTTGGCGTAAAGAAATGGAAGGAGGGGTTAGTACACCCCCTTTGTATTTGAAAGAGAAAGAGATAGAGAGAGATAGGAAAAGGGAGTAAGGGCGGGGGGGGGGGGGCTAAATTTATCCGTGATATTAGCACGCCGTGAACTCATGTTAGGAACACGTTTACACGACTTTTGTCAATATCCCTTTTCAAAGCCTCCGACCCCCTTCCGTCCCCGGCCCCGGCCACAGGAGAGCTACACAATCATATACTGATGTGGCAATTAAAATTTGGTGCCATAGCGATTGTTTCTATAGCGTTTGTATCATAAACATAAGTCATTTCATATTGGTACAGAGTTCCACGAGTGCTAGACAAAAATGGTATGTATATGCTGTCTTTAATATAATTTTTCTTTATAAAGACGGGAAGTCAATAAAGTATCGCAATGCCAGCCTGCGTCATAGTGCTTGTCGTACAGGTTACTTGTTCCAAACAACAGAGCCTGCGCATAAGGTTTATCGGGAGATCACTCGAGCAACGGGCTGGATCAGTGCAAATTCAGTGTTTGTGGCTGGTATGAGCACCACGCCAACGTTTAGCACAAAATCATTGGTGAACCAGCAACTTTGACAACTTGACCAGTATTAAGACGTTATATTTTTTATTCATGCTTATTGTAAGTTGGAATACCGGTCAATATTCATTCTAACATGTAATTGTACTACTACTACTACTACTTCTACTACTACTGCTACTACTACTACTACTACTACTACTACTGCTACTACTACTACTACTACTACTACTACTACTGCTACTACTACTACTACTACTACTACTACTACTACTACTACTTCTACAACAACGTATATTACTACTTATATAACTACTTACTACTTATAATACTACATGTAATTCTACTACTACTTCTACTTCTACAAATCGTCCCTGTTTTCACGAAGTGACGGTAGTGAGGAAAATCGCACATATTTTCACTTTTGATTTTTTTTGCATTTTTGGACATCATTCACTAATACCTTGAACCTCACAAAATTTCAGATTATAATAATGTCTAATTTTGTCACTATGACGATGACGTTAACAAGAAAATACCTAGCAAAAGGATTTTCTGTTTTCACGAAGTGACGGCCAAGTACGCGCTTACACTATGAACATGACAGACAAAGAAAGCGGACAAAATAAACCGTTCCTCAGGTAGACAAAGGAACATCCCTTTAATGCTATTATGTAAAATGTGAATATGCATGTGACACCTGTTCTACACCTTTTTACATAATAGCAGTGAAGGGATGTTCCTTTGTCTACCTGTGGCAGGGGCGTAGACAACGGGGGGGGGGGGGAGGGGGATGAGGGGGATGCATCCCCCCACCTCACAAGGTGGGGGGGGGGGATGGTATGTACAATCATCCCCCCAGGTTTTGGGGAATGATATTTGCTTACTTAATAAGTCATAATGATGATAATAATAGTAATAATAATAATAATGATAACAATTATAATATTAATAATAATAATAATTATGATGATGATAATAATATTCCTCATCATTATTGTAATTGTGTTTATTGTTATTAGCTGCATTCACACGGTGAAAGCCAATTCAGACGGTAAAAAAAAGAAAATATTACAAGTATCTTGTGGTTATCTTGTGGTTTGGAAACCACAAGATAACCACAAGATTAAACAGGCGCGGATCTACGGGGGGGGGGGGGTTAGGGGGTTTAAACCCCCCCTTGGGCGGCCCAAAAAACAAACAAAAAAAAAGGGAAAAAAAAGAAGAAAAAAAAAAGAAAAAAAGAAAGAAAAAAGAACGCACGCTGGAGAGAAACCCTTTCAAGTGCAAATATTGTGAGAAGATATTCAACTCATCTGGTAACTTAACCAAACACATGATAACTCTGGATATAACTGTGTATTTAACTGTTACTTGATTTAAAAAGACGTTATCATGCACTGCTTTTTATGGTCTCCATTGTGTTAATAGATGCCAGGAAAACATCACTTATGGGGTTCAAATAAACACCCCCCAAAAAATCGGCTCGCCGCTTCGCGGCTCGTGGACGATGCTCCGCATCGTCATTATTTTGGTAAACCCCCCCCCTTAGCAAAAAGCTAGATCCTTTTGTCCGCTTTCTTTGTCAGTCATGTTCATAGTGTTAACAGCCGTCAATTCGTGAAAACATCGTTTGCTCTTTTCCTGCTTTTAATATTTTCACGAAGTGACGGTAGTGAAAATTTCGCAGTTTGGAACAGTCACATACCATGTAAAGGTGAGGTTTTAAATGTTTTTTAAAGGTAAATTAATGTGGTACACTCTTTTGATTCATTCTGATTCTTTGTAAGCCATAAATATGTCCATGAGCACAGAAATGTTCGAAAAATACACCGCCGTTCCACATATCGCCCCATATACTTATTTTCATGTATTAGGAGTGATGTATCATGTGATCCAAAACTAAAAAGATCAACTTATGTCTTAACAAATATACATCTAGACTAAATAACTTAAGTGGAGAGTCTTTCTTATTTAGCTCCACACAAAATATTAATGCTATTAGGTTCTTTTTATATCTGCTTAAGTTATAATTTTGAACAAAGTTTTACAGAAAGAAAGTTAGATAGGCCTAGGCTAGACTCTAGAGTAGAGCTTTACTTTTATTTTTTCAGTAATTTACTATTTAGCTAATTTGTTTTAGAGTCTAGAACTCTAGTTACTCTAGATCATCATTTTATAATTATCAGTTTATGTCAGCCACTTCTCATCAATCTAGAATCTAGACTAGAGGTGAGTAGATCAGGATCTAGACCAGACTGAGACCTTTCTTGTAAGGCGTGCCTGGGGTTTAAGAGACTTCAGGGCTCCAAGCCCAAGGCCAACATCAACATGGCCAAGGGCAAAGGGAGTTATGAAAATTATCATCATGCTGAGCTGAGATGACCTGGGATGTAGCTCCTCCTGGTTAACTGTTAGGGAATTCAATGATTTGCCTTACAAGCAAAGAAGGACATGAATGAACATTAAATTAAAAATTGGAAATTAGATACAGTCCTGCCCTGAAAATGAATAAATGGCACCATCCGAAAAAGGAATACTTTTGTTTTGAGACTGAAGTAATCATGAGTAGTCTACCTTTTGGGGAACAATGTCTACATGTTTAGCTTAGTTTTTCTCATTATCTGTACTCTGTGTCTGTTATATTCAAAGGCAGCACTTTAGTACCCTTGGTCCCTCACCCTATACAACAATTCTTTTAAACAATTGTTCTTGATATCAGCAAATGTTGCCCAACTCCACTTCGTATTTTAAAGAATTTTCCAAGCAAGCACCATACCAGATGATGTACATGTCTCACTACCAGTACCTACACTTCAGTGGTAATGACATTATGATGATGTTTTTGCTTTCACTTAGTTTCAGATGCAGTAGATACAATTTTCACTTGTATGAAGGAAGCACTGGGAAAGTACATCTACTTTTCAAGAAGGCCAGAAACAAATCCAGGTGAGAATAGTTTCATGATCTGTTCAAGAAAATCACACTTTAGCAGCAAAGTACTAAGCACACTCACTGCGTATGTGCATTGGGGTGGTTGTGTTTGGTAGGGACAATTAGAAAATTCTATTTTGGGGTAATAGGGGCAATTGAAAACTTCTGTTTGGGGTCAGTTATGCCTAGTAATTAATTTGATGTACAAAAGATAATATTGGATTCATTTCCTTACCTCTGCTTGCAAATAAATGAAAGAAAATAACTTGTAATTATTTCTTTCATTCTACAAAATTAGATTGGATACAGGGACCGACATGCTGGTAAGATGGGTCCTTGATACTTCACTGAACACAGAGCTGCAGAATGTGACTTGGCAAAGTGACCTAAGAGTGGGAGCGGTATGGAACCGTTGAAGCAATTCACCGAACACGTACAGTCAGAGCTGCATGTGTGACTTGGCATGGTGACCCTTAAAGTCTCCTGACGGCTCCGATTGCGATTCTGATGATGATCCATTGTCTATGCTTCTGAGCGAGTCAAAAGGTATCTTCTTTCCTTCTTGATTGTTACCCAATAGTTAAAATTTTAGATATTCTTAATTGCTTTTAATGCTTAGGTCCCTTAGTTAAGGGAATGAGTGGTCCTATCGAGGTCAGCATCTAATTTTTTTTTTAATCCTTAAAAAAAATTGCCAATACTAAGGTGATACCAAATAAAGTATTTAGTTCATTAAGAGCCTCTTTAAAAGTTGGTACCAAAACTTCACAAAATAATTTCGCCCAATCATAATGCACTGTAAAGTTTCCCTTTCATAATTGAAATTCTGATAATGTTTTTCTATTGATTGTTCTTTCTCTTATTTCCTTTTGCTTTCATGCAGTCTAGATGAAGGATCTTCGCTGCTTCAACCACTATTGCTTGGATGACATACGTGTGAAGAAACTTGAAGAACTGTTGTTGAAGAGCATGCTTGAGAAACTAGAATCAATTACATGATCGTTTTGACAATGCTTCAATGTTTCAATACCTCAATCTCTCTTTTATACTGTTTTATTTTAAACATTTTAAATATCATAAACAAAGCAAACTCCACTCATAATTGTAATTGTGTGTTGTAGTCGCAGTGAAATGGATTGATTTTAAAATCAATGAATTGATTTAAAGCAAACTGGTAACATTGTCCATGATTTCTGAAACAATGAACTGAATAGTCGTACAGGTGTCAGTTTTCTGTTACAGTATTGCAATGAACTCCTGCACACATAAATCTTTATTATTCAAATGTATAGCTCAGAACAGCTATTTATCAGGTATACCTACCTCAATCAGTAATGCATATTAGAGTTTTCGATTCCAGTTCCATGAATCCTCATATCGTATCTTTGTATTGAGGAATTTGTTTATCTATTTTCTTTAAATGTTTGTATTCACAGGGGTTGATGCCTTCATTGGAACATGAATATAAGTTACATTTCCACAATTGATTTTTCTTTCAAAACACAATGTTACTAGTTCACATTTAATGTTTTTATTTTTACTTCTATAGTCATTCTCATCATAATTGTATTTGGTACTTCAAACTATCTTATAATCATACAATATAATCATAATGTTGCTGTTTTGAATTTTATCTGTTTGATGAGAAATGAAATTGTTTAGTCAAATTGATATTTCCATGTTTATCATGCATTGTTCAGCTGATAATTGTTTAGTCAGAGATTACATGTTTGCCTGGGTGAAGACAACCTTTTAGCATTGGTAAACTTTGTAGCGTTTGAGACTGTGTACTAAATTTTATTGAAATACCCTAGAAAGAGATTGTGTAAACTGACTTGCTTCTGAAACTCTACTCACAAGATATTAATGAAAACAGTAATGAACAAAAAAGTAATGATTATGATTATATTAGTCATATTTCCCATTGAAAAAACTGTGCCATCTTTTTTTTCAAGAACTGCCTCGTTTTGTTACGATCAACATGTAAATCTTTCAGCCAGAACAGGATAACCATGGCGTGCAAGAAAGAGACTATACCACACAGTACTGTTTTGAATACCTCTTTTGTCTTCAGGTAAAAAAATCTGTGCAGATGAACCTTTAAAAAAAAAGAGTTTATTTTAATAGCAACCAGTATATTTCAGCATGCTAATGATATAACATTTCTTATTCATTTTGTTTTGGAATGGTATTTTGAATATAGATTTATTTCTTTGTTGACTTAATCATACATGTAGTACATGTATGTCAAGCATTTTGTATGTCACATGTGGCATTTATTTGCTATGATTGCTGAATAAACATGATAACCAGGACATTATGAAGAATAAGTTAAAGACATTTTAGCATATTTAGTACTGTATAATGTGCTAAATAACCTTTGTATTCCGTGGCTGTATACCTGATGAGTCTTTTCCACACATTTCTAAATGTACATTTCAAAATGCAATATAGTATTGATGATAATTGATGATGATATGTTTGGTATGAATTATTTAATATTTTTAATTTATTCTCCATTTGCCACTTGCTGTTCTGGTTCCAAATGTTTGAATTAAAACTGCTCAGTCAAAATTCATTTTCTGTGTTTATATTGCAGAGTTGAGTAGTTAACTACAGATTATGGTCAATGATCAATACTGAATCTTTTTTCTTCATTCAAAAATATTTCTTAACATATTTATCAACTCAAACATAGTTAGACTTGATAAATAATGATGGAATAGTAACGCGCAAGTAAACTCCATGATCCTAAAGTTAACCAACAGGAGCTTGCAGCCATCTGATGACAGGAAGGGCGGTCTCCTTAGGGCAGTAACCACAATGGCTAGTACCTGATTACAGGGGTAGAGTGACTCTTGACTTTTTCAAAAAACCGGCCCCATGCACGATACAAACAAATTTGAAAAGGAAAACACTCAAATATAAAATAATACATCTATGTACGTACCATGATAGGGGAATATTCCAACCACTGAATACCTTGATAAGAATTAAATATTAACAAATGCCCTGAAATTATGCAGATGCACCTCTATGCCCAAGGGTTAATGTTTAAAGCCTTCTGCTTTGCGTCGAAAATGCTTTACAGATCACAGCACACTCTTTTCAACTTCAACCTTTGCTACGCTCACTTTTATCTGATAGTTGCTATGTTCCAACAGCACCGTCAATCTTTAAACTTTACGTAAATGCAAATCCCCGAAGTTTTATATACTGACCCACTAACAACATGCGACACAGGAAAAAAAGAATTGCTCTGAGGTTTATACGGCAAGCTTCCGTAGTCACTTAAAGATGGCGAGAAATCGAAGTTAATCGCGTTGACACGGCACAACACATCGAGTAAGGACCCAGATGTTTCTAGTTTGCGCATTAACCATAAGATCACTCGCGGATGAAAACCTCGAGGGAATTCATGAGTGTGTACACTATCAATTTAACTGCAAGACAACATCACAGTTTAAAACGCTGAGATAACCATTAAGCTAACGGATTGTCGTATGAACATAGCTATTGTTATCATGATTTGTGATTTTCGAGTAGCCGTATACATGATTAACCACACAGCAAAAATGAGGGCAGATATATAGTCGCAACGGAATATGACCTCACTACGTATAATACTTAAAATAAAAGCTGTACCCTCAGTAAAGAAATATGACAAATAAATTGCGATCAATTGTATAATGGCAGTAACACATATGAGAGGGTAACGGGGTAGGGATACTGAATGCTTAGATTGCGAATGATATTAAATAAACATACAAAATAACAGATAACAGATTCAATAAGGAATTGATTGTGGGTCAGGGTTCACCAAAGGTAAATTTAGCTTTATATACCTCATACATAGATTGTCATTCACTGATTGGTCAAAACTTTATCACATGTCAAGGAGCATTTCAATCTATCAAGTATCATTACGTCAGAGGGTTTGATAGCTACTATCAAACCCCGGGATAGGACCCCTAACCCCTCCCGCGACTTAGTTGCGCACACAAATTTTTGTCGGTTGCTAGGCTACCGCAATCGCGCGGTTACGCGCAGCGCGTAGGAATTCAATATTACATACCTCATACATAGATTGTCATTCACTGATTGGTCAAAACTATATCACATGTCAAGGAGTATTTCGATCTATCAAGTATCATTACGTCAGAGGGTTTGATAGCTACTATCAAACCCCGGGATAGGACCCCTAACCCCTCCCGCGACTTAGTTGCGCACACAAATTTTTTGAGTTGCTAGGCTACCGCAATCGCGCGGTTACTCGCAGCGCGTAGGAATTCAATACTCTTGCCTTGGACTTGATGTTGGATTTTTTTTATTCTGGTGAGTAATTCCTCTTGATCTAGTTTCCTGTTTTTTAGTGCTAGATTTAAACCTACAGGTAGACCTAATCATGAATCAATAAAAAGGATGAGGTATATAAAACAAATATGGACTGCTCTGTAATCGGATGATGGTGGGAACTACCACTCCCTCGGTGGTGTTCACACCGGCCCTTCTATCACTCCCTCGGCTTCGCCTCGGGGGCCCGTGATAGAAGGACCGGTGTGAACACCACCTTGGGAGTGATAGTTCCCACCATTATCCTCATGAGCAGTCAATATTTGTATACTATCGCCCTCAGGTATTTGCACCCTCACATGTCATATATTATTATTAATTACAATTAAAATCAAATACAGGGTAATTGTAATAACATTTATGTAGTACTCCTACTACTACTGCCACTACTCACACAAAACACGAAGGACCCCCCACCCCACACACACACCCCCCAAAAACAAACATACAAATATACGAAAAGAAAAATGCTATTGAATATTTCAATTTGTTAATCCGATGCTTCTTGCAGGTACGCTTCACTTCATAAAATGAGTATATCTTAACGGGCCACTCTAACCCAATAGCCTTTCAAAATATGAATACATCTCTACTTATTAATATTCTGATTTTTCAGAAAATTTATAATTTGACTCAAAAATGATAATAACCATCCACTTTTTACAGTTCTCACGCTTGCTGGGCTACGCCTCTCGAAAAAATGTTAATACGGTCACGTGGCCTTGATGACGCATTTGACGTCATTGCGGGCATGTCCGATTTGTCCTACAACTAAGGATCTTACATTAGGAATGACGAAATGGCCAGAAACGTACTGGGATTATCAAGTGCTTATTATTTTTCGGATAAATGTTTTTTTTTCCCCAGTTAATATCACAGTTTGCCTTTTTAAAGACATTTTCATGCCTAAATCAGCCTCCTTTTCACCAGAGAGTCGTCTGCAGTGACTATTCATATAAACAGTTGCAAAATACAGCTCCGAAACTAGGTTTCTTTCTGATCGTATTGAGTGGTCATTTTTAAAGCTAGATTCCAGAATTATTGATGATTTGTAAGAAAAATCATTGTCATGTTCGGAATCTCTATCAAAAATTATTCTACATGATTGTCTTTTCCCCTCATCGTTTAGCCCGTTTTGGTTAAAGTGGCCCTTTAAAGGGAGTGTAGACTGACGAGACTACGTGTCTTTCCCGTGGCCTGACTCGGGGCCAATCGGGTATAATATAATAGCGAGCTTTCGATTTAGGCAACCGACGTCGGCTACTACGAGGTACTGGAGCGTGGAGACGATGTGCAGCTCACGTCTGTTCCCTTCGCGGCAGTGCTTTCGATTTTTCACGTCGGTGCTTTCGTCGGTCACGTTACCAATTTGTTTAGATCAGGTGATTAAATCAGGTAATAAATTCACAGTGCGCGAAAATCTGATACGAAGAACTACATGAGGATGACATTAATAGATAGTTAAAATGATTCAACAAAAAATAACATAAAAGAAGGAGATAAAAGCAAGAACCAAAGAATAAGATAGGGTAAGATAGAAAGGGGAAGTGATATAATGATACAAACAAAGAAAAACACAAGAGAAGGTGATAGAAGGAAGAAACAAAGAATAACATAATGAAAGACAGAAAGAGAAAGTGCCTTGTGTCGGGTGCCTAACATCGAAAGCACGCTAATACGACTACGGACGACGCGACCGCAGCAATCACGTGCGTGCAACATACGCGAAACCAGGCCCCCCAAGCTCCGCCATTTTGTCCGGATCCATTAGAAGCCAAAATAAGCCCCCTTGCATAATTCATGAGCCTTATGAATTATGCATTCTTTAGGATGCTCCCCGCGAAAAGTGTACTGTAATGATGTTCACCACATGGTAAAAGACAATACGCGTATCAGCATAATCAGAGAGGTCAAATAATCTACTGTACGGAATTATGGGTAATTTATTCATCACGCTGCGCGCTAGCAACGCAAGTGATTCAGCGAATCAGCGTGGATTATTCTGATGCGTTAATATACGCGCTGATATTTTTATTCGATATTGTATGACCGTCAAAAATTAAATGATCGTAAAAAAGACGAGAAAAAAGGCACGTAAATCACAAGTTATTATCTAGAATTTCATTAAATCAGGCCACAAAATTAACCAAAGCACTAATTCATTTGCATACATCGATAAACCCTACTGCATTGAAATATTAATATCAAGGTGACGGCTATTTGTCTTCAAATGATAGTCGAGGACGGTCGAGTAGGTGCAGCGTTCTGATTCTGTCTGCAAGTGTCGGCTAGCCGAATCCTCATAGCCCTTACAAAAAAAAACCATGGTATACCATGGTACTACCATGGTTGTTATGGTATTACCATGGTATTACCATAATAACCATGGTACTACCATGGTAGGCATAATTCTACCATGGTACTACCATGGTACTACCATACTGCCATGGTACTACCATGGTACTACCATGGTACTACCGTACTTCCATGGTATTACCATGGTACTACCGTACTTCCATGGTATTACCATGGTATTACCATAATAACCATGGTACTACCATGGTACTACCATGGTGCTACCATACTACCATGGTACTACCATGGTACTACCGTACTTCCATGGTATTACCATGGTATTACCATAATAACCGTGGTACTACCATGGTACGCATGATTCTACCATGGAACTACCATGGTACTACCATACTACCATGGTACTACCATGGTACTACCGGACTTCCATGGTACTACCATGGTACTAACCATGGTACTACCATGGTTAACATGATTCTGTGTTTGGCACTAGTTTGTCATTTGTTTTTGCTCTTTTTCAGTTTCCTTATAACTTATTGATATACCTAATCGTTTGCTCAAGGTAACTTTGGGCATGGTTTAAACACACGAAGTATAACCGAGTGTGTTATAGACCTACTCAAAGTTACCTCGTGCACACAATTCCACCGACCCACAAAATCTGTTTCAAAGAATGGGCTTTAAATTTTGAAAACAAAAACAACAACAAATTAGCGGACGCATGAAACCAAATAAAAAAAACATAAGAATTAATAACAAAATAAAAATAAAAATATTTCAGAATCATGAAGAAAAATCAAAACAATTATAATAATTATTGTTCCAAAATATTTGAAAAGAATTGTAAAAAAAAAAAAAAAAAAAAAAAAAAATTAAGTATCATGAATAACAAAATTGTTATGAATATAAAAAAATATTCAAACAAAAATATAAGAATTGTAGAAAGAAAAAAAAATATATTAAAAAAAATGATATCGCGTGAATCCAGTGCAATTATGTAATTACATAGTCCTTAAGTTTTCTAAGATTTTAGTTGAAAAACTGACAATTAAAAAATACATCTAGCAATCTGACTTAAGTTTATTATTTTAACAAATTCATTAATGTAGTTAAAACGTTTGCAATTATTATTAGGGGAAAGCAGGAGTTGAAAACTTATTTTCATTTGGCCATTTATCAATGGTGTGTACATTAGAAATTGTGCAACAGCTTGAAATATCATAAAGAAGGTCATACCTACAGGCTCCATATACATATACATATACACACATACACACACACACACACACACGTACTACACACAGCCAATCCTTTGGAACCGTTGTGCAATATAACCCCGCATATTTTGAATGGCTAGCTATGTGTACTGTGTACGTGTCAAAGGATCGCTGTACAAAGCTTGCATTGGGAATAGTGCACGCACAAGCTACACTATAGCTACTGTGTGCATTATAAATTCACAATGTAGCTTTGCCTAGACAGGAGCTAGACTGAATCTTGGTGTTTTCTCTGCAAAATAATGCTGAATACTGAGTTTTCCTGCTAATCTACAACAGTATGGGTAAGTTTAAGAATCATCTACCTTATTTACAATATGTACATAGATCTACTCGATGTCTAGATAGTTATTTATGACAGTGTTAACTGGGACTTAAAACACATTCCGACAGGATAAGACTGAACATGTATGATCCCATGTACGTAATTTGATGTAGGATCTTGATGAGTTTATGGGGCAGATATCATTCGAAGCAAAATTTGTCCATTTACATACACATTAACTCTGCTGTGATTATAGTATCATTGCTCGCAGGATTTAATGTTTTATTCTTTTTAGAACATACTGCATAAAAACCCAGCATATTAACGAATTACGCTTAATCGATGTCATGTCTGCGTCTGTGACTGTGTGATTTTATGTTGACAGTTGTTGATATTCATTTTTTTAATTTTTTATAGACTCTAATTCAAAATTGTCTTTTTTAAATTACAGATATAGACGCAACATGACAAATGAGTAGTTTCCATATCGACCTCGTTCTTTATCATCAACGCCACCATCACCATGTCTTTGACGTCGACCTCCGTTTTCGCGTTTGAACTTTGAAGATTGTTGCGAACTCTAATAATGAATTGGATATTGGCATTATCGACGTTTGTTCTGTCTTTGAACACTAGTCTCATCGAACTTTGATTAAAGGTAAGAACCTCCTTTTTACCTTCTTCGATTTGCGTTTCGTCGTTTGCAGGTCTGATCCTGACTCTGATTAATGATGACCTAACCTATCGTTCTGTCTTCAATCACCCTCGACGTCAAACTCTATACCGCGTTTCACCATCGCCGAACACGGCTCCGCATCCGATCGACATCGCCGTCTCTTGACTTTCGTTCATCATTCATTTTTGAACTGTACTATGATCACCGACATCATCTACGATCTGCCAAGAAGGCCTAGTCACCAATTGTTTCTTCAAATTTCGTCTTTCGACTGAATTCGAGTACGACATCGTCAACGAATCTCGCACCTCCGCTGGAAGGACAGTTTTTTATAATGTACTATGTAATTTGAATATGAGCGGCAGTCTTCCGCTATAGAAATAGACTAACCACTTTAAGATATTGTTGTGTGCTGAAAATGTTTAGTGTCCTGTATAATGATGTTACAAGCGGCAGTCTTCGCTATAGAAATAGACTTCAGTTTTCGACTGTAAATTGTTTTATATATTTTACGCGAGCTAGATTTTAGCTTGTTTGAATAAACGTTTTTTTAAAGTAAACATATTGTTTCCATTGTTTGATGTTTGATACGTCATATGATCATTCAACAATAATGATCAACATGATTGTGATGTCTTTTGTTAACAGATCGTGTTTGCGAGAGAAGCGGCTGAATGGATAATTGAGTTGAAAGTGGACATGCCAGCTCCTGTCATTTTTGCGTCTACTTTGCAGACCACTAGCATGCTATTTCAAAATTAAATAAACAAGGGCTGGCAAATATTATGAGGAATACTGTGTTGAAAGTGCTTTAATTATGTAGTAGATTTGTAAATTATACCATGGTACTGGACCACAATAATACCGTGGTATACCATGGTACTGTACCACGGTAGTATACCACGGTACTGTACCATGGTACTGGAACACAATATATACCGTGGTATACCATGGTACTGTACCATGGTATACCACGGTATTATTGTGGTACAGTACCGTGGTACAGTACCGTGGTATACTACCGTGGTACAGTACCATGGTATACCACGGTATTATTGTGGTCCAGTACCATGGTACAGTACCGTGGTATACTACCGTGGTACAGTACCATGGTATACCATGGTATTATTGTGGTCCAGTACCATGGTACAGTACCGTGGTATACTACCGTGGTACAGTACCATGGTATATACCACGGTATTGTGGTCCGGTACCATGGTACAGTACCGTGGTAGTATACTATACCGTGGTACTACCGTAATAATTGTCATGGTACTACCATGGTAGTACCATGGTTATGTACCGTGGCCAATATACCGTCTACCATGGTACAGTACCATACCATGGCACTACCATGGTACTACCATGGTACTACCATGGTTTTTTTTTGTAAGGGAGGCCACACCCCCTCCTGTTTTTTTTTTTGGGGGGGGGGGGAGATATTTCCCAAATATGTGGTACTTATGAACTCTCAATTGTAATGCAAATGTTAAGTTTAAAATTTATATTTTTTTTACAACCATGAGTACCTATAATAAATGAAAATAGCAAATATCTTCATCATCCATTAAATCCAAATGGATATGTGTTGCTATGACAACACTTCCAGCTGGCCATCAGCTGATCGATTTCTTCGTGCCGACTAATAATTGATTGGCACCATCATATTTTTAGTCTATTTGTCTTCTAATTTCCAACCGATCAAGCTTTTTCGGCCACAATGCCTTTAAGATGTTCAGTGAAGGGATGTTGGTCAAAATATAGGACTCAAGAGGATTTGAGACTCCATCGGTAAGTTATGAAAAAGTGGTAGTAGATCTAGATCTAGGCGATGCTGCGTGTGTGTGTGTGTGTCCGAGTTGGGGGGGGGGGGGGGGGGGGTTACAAGTTCCAACAAAATTCTTTTTACCAGTCATTCTTTTTACCAGTCCTCTTCTCTTCTCTTTCTCTTAAAAACAACTTCTATGGGGGGCCAGGGGTATGTCAATTATATTTGATACATTTTTAATTACTTAAATTATTTTATTACTGCAATCCTCATTTTCATCTTGATAGATTTTGACCCATCCTTTAAAAAAATGAAGGTCATCACAGTACACTAATGGAACATGGCATGAACCTGGGAGCCTGTGTGTTTTTTTTTCCTTTTTTTTGGGGGGGGGGGGGGGGGGGGGTTGCGGCTTCTGAATCAAGAATACTCTTAAGAGCATGATTAACAAACACAAGGCCCTCTTAACTGGCATCCAGGACAATGTACATGTAAGATATTAATGAGTGTGAACAAAAGTGTACAAAACTACAAAATTCGGTCATTTAAAAAAAGTATTTATTTCATGCAAATGTAAAAAAAAAAAGATCAAAACGTCACTGATTACCAGTACTGTAAATAATTAAAATTGACAAAGTCAACAATAAGTTAATACAAGTACAATGTACTACAAACTTCAGTCACCAATCCAGTATTCATGCATATACACGTATGTATTTTTATAAATTAATCAAATGAGCACCGAAAGGTGGACCTGTGTGCTATACAAGGAGCCAGTATTATTATTATTATTATTATTTCTATTTGTGCAAAGCTGAACGTCATAAATAAAATACACTACTGATTACTGAAAAAAACATTGTACAAGCAAAGTTGACAATCTCACTGATAACTTTTTGAGGGAACAAAATAATTTCAGTCATGGATATAATCACATCGCTTGGGGGGGGGGGGGGTTAAACATACAAGGTTACTAAATTTTTAGGACTTCTTAAAGGTACGATTTCTTAAATTAATAATATCATCGCTGGATAAACATACAAGGTCACTAAAAAAATGTTGAGAACTTCTTAAATGTACAATTAATCTAGGTAATGTCCTTTTGTCCTCATGTTGGCAATGGGACAGGGAGGGGGTTGCATTGTTTTATGAATGTTAGGACAAATAAGGCAATGACAAATTTGTGTAAATTTAGTGTACAAACATCAGGTGCATAGTGCATACAACAAAAATCTGTAGTAATACCATTTAGCAATGTGTCTATCAGTTGGAAACACATGTAAACTCACCCCCTCCTACCAAAGCCATGTATAGGTAAAGGGAACCATCAAATTTGACTATTTTTTCAGAACTTGTTAAAATGTGGAAAGGGGTAAATGCTAAATTGTTGACATGGCAGGAGTGGTGAAATGTATTCATTTTTACAAAATACACAGAAATGATTATATCAATAAACTCAGAATCAAGCTTTATATGGGATCCAAAGCTCTTATGAAATGATCTTTCTTTTTCCAAGACTGCCAACAAAACCTAGCATTCGCAAAGAATGGTTGAAGGCTCTTGGAAGAACTGAAGATCCAATAACAAGAACATATGTTTGCTCGATGCACTTTGGACCTGACAACTATTCTCAAACTGTGAAGAGGAGATGTCTGCTACCTTCAGCTATACCTTCATTAGATGTGAGTTACTTTTTTATCAAATAAGTAATTGGAATATCTTTAAGTTAAGTAATTTTTACCCGTAAGTACCTATCCACAAGGGTTTCCCTTCTCTCTAATTAAGAGAGCAGTGGCTTATTAGAGAGCAGTTATTATCAAAAATCGTAACTCAAGTTAAATAAAACCCATAACAATTATTATTTTATTTTAAATTTCTTCACTAAGCATAATCAAAAAGATACATAGATTTATAAATGAAACATTATACAAAATTACCTTAAAATAAGATAAATTTTCACACAAGAGTGAAATTTTCACTTATATTTGTTGTTTTGTGGTTACACAGTGTATAACTAAAAATACATTATTATAATCAACTAAACATTTTTTTTTTAAAGTTCAGGATCAGGGTTAATAGGAATATATTGTAATTATATTATCACTAAATTATGTCCTGAAGTATGAAAAAACTTAAACGTATGTGTATTTTACTTTAAATTAATTGATAGTAGTACGACCGCAATTATACAATTTTCACACAAATGCACCAGGAGTGTCAATTTTGACAGACACGGTGCATTATAAATGTTCACTATAATTATTATCAATATTATTGTTATTTCATCAATGAAAATTATTAAACTTGCCCAGTTCAGAATTATGAAAAGCCTTTTCATTTTAATGTAAATACATTTAAATATTTCAATCCCTTAAACAATTTAGATGCCAGTTTCAAATCCTATTCCATTCTACCATGAGATGACACCTGTACCACTTCCTACACCTGGTAACTTGCATGACCACAGCTACACAGTGAGTCCTGGCACAACCAAACGTAAGCTGGAAAGAGCCCTAGGGATAGAGAAGATAAAAAAGCGCAAGGCACAGATGGATAACATCAAGAAATCTATCAAGATTCAATCTTTAAAAGTAAGTAAATTATGTAAGTCCAGAGGCATGGTATGTAAGGGAATGATAAACAATTATCTGAAATCATTGAACTAGCTCACATCATGGAACCAAAATATTTCAATTTATAAAGAAATCTTGGAAATGTTGATAATTTTACAGCTCATTCTTCATAGAAGGGTAATTCTGTATCTTAACAAGGAACATATACATGTATAATCCAAGATTCACATGTATTGATAAACTCCGCCAAGACTTATTCACATATGACACCGTTTTTTTTTCTTTTTCATCTGAATGAAAGGCAAGTGTGGTTCCAGAATTCAAATATATTCTTTTCCATATTTCATTACTAGGATCTGAAATCAACAATGCAAGACCATGGGATGGAGGATGAAGCCATCCAATCTACATTCGACTCTGTTCATGGAAACGCATATGTCATACTGTCGAATCAAAATGTGAATAGTGACAAAATTTCTGCCAGAAGATACAGCCAAGAACTACTCAACCTCTCTTTAACATTACATTATCTGTCACCCCGCTGTTACAAATTTCTAAGAACTATATTTGCACTGCCATCCGAGGTGACACTTCGAAAGATGTTAGCATCCGTAGATGGGAACCCAGGATTCACTACAGAATCAATAGAAACATTAAAGTATATTAAAGACAACTCTCCTACTCAATTACATTGGACCCTTATGATAGATGCAATGTCTATCAAAAGGCAGGTAGCATATGACAAGAACCACGACTGCAATACCGGATTTACCAATATTGGCAATTCCAAATCGAAAGGGGAATTGCCAGAGCCGGCAACACAGGCATTAGCGTTTATGGTGGTTGCGATGAATATGCATGTCAAACTAACAGTTGGATATTTTCTTGTGAAGAAATTGTCTGCCCCTTTTCAGGCTAGCCTGATTAAGGAGTGCCTACAACTTCTTCACGAGAAAGGCATCCAAATCGATGCCATTGTTTGTGATGGTGCAGCTGTGAACAAGTCTACTATGAGCATGTTGGGAGCAAATCTGGATCCTAATAATCTAAGAGGAGACTTTCCCCATCCATCAAATGGACACCCGATTACCTACATCCCCGACGTTTGCCATAACCTGAAATTGCTCAGGAATCTTCTTGGAGACAAACAAGAGTTAACATTCAATGGTACAGAAAAGGTATGTGATTTTTTTTTAAATCTCTCTAGTGTAAAAACAGAATATAAATATTAATATTTTGTTAATGGTAGAATAAGGTGTATGAAGTATTTAATATAATAAGGACCAAATTAAACTTGTTACTATGAAAACAGATTATACAGTCCTTCAAGTTCAAAAGTATCAAATTTTTGTGAACCCTTCTCCAAAATTTCTGAAGTATATGGATGATAATTTAAAAAAAAAAAAAAATTATTTTCATGATTTCTATCAAATCTGAATAAACATTTCATGTTCATCGTTATGTATAATGCCCACGGTGTAGACATAGATATACACATACTGCATAAAGATCAATTTTAATATAACAAAGGAAATATCCCTACACCTGTTTATAGTACTTGACAAATCTATACAATTCATTTTTTAATAATCGCTCTATTACATAAATGAAAACACAATAATGATTTGTCTCCGTTACAGGTCAAGTGGAAGCATATCAAGAACTCCTATGAAATCCAGCAGCGTGAAGGAATGAGGGCTGCAAATAGGCTAACAGGAGACCACATTGACTACTCAAAAGCAAAAATGAAGGTAGTGATCATTCATATAGTCTTTACAGGCTATTGATTTTGTTAAATACCTTTTGGCAGGTTGGGTACATTTTGATAAGAACGATCTTTCACATAGTAAATATATATAGCATTAATATAATTTAGATCACCTCTAAAAATTTGAACTAAATGATATTCTGATGTATACAGGACTTACAGGCACATGTCATTATCTACATGTGATCCCATTTAAATTCTGGTAAGACTACCTTTGCACTGTAACGCATGATGTTCTATGCATTCTTCCTTTTTTCAATCAAAGCACTAATATTGGCACTTGTACATAGATAATTTTTTATTCATGATTTCTTGATGAAACCTTATATTCTTTGTTTATCCACTTTAACTACTTACCGGTATGCATAATTTCATGCAGGTTAAATATGCAGCCCAGGTTTTTAGTAGCTCAGTAGCTGCTACAGTTGACATCTTAAGGCAACTGCACTTTGAAGGATTTGAAGATTCGGAAAGCAGTGCCTATTTCCTACGACAGATAGACAGGTGAATAAGATTAGTGTAGAGAGTACAAAAAGTTAAAAACTACTTTATACATAAAGACATAATTTAGCCCTTTACAAATTTTCTCCATATATCTTTTTTGTATTAACAGTATAGAATGCAATTTAGTGTTGAATCTAAACATGAATGATCACCTTTACATGTTTTAATTAGTTAATTAGTTATTAATTGCTTCAATCTGATTTTGTCTAATAGCAATAATACTAGTGGGTTTTTGTCTAGTGCTCAGGTCTGTCCCACTTGAATAAACTTGTGCTCCATTGTTATGACAGGGGATTCAGTACATGTATGGCTGTTATTACAGGGCTCAAGTATTTCAAGGAATAAAACTAAACCATTTAAGTCTAGTGAGGAAAGTGCAGCTTAATGTTTAGCAAAAAGGTGGTTAACATTGTGGCAGGGATTCAGACCCTGTATCTTGTTGTTCACTGCCATGGGACAAGTAGTTTTTTTCATATCAGTTATTTTAAAATTTCACTCAACAGACTATTTGACATGTTGAATGGGCGGAATAGGTTACAGAAAGGTTACAAAGCACCTCTCTTCAAAAGTACTCGTCCTACCTGGGAAGCCTACTTCAATAAGACAAAGAAGATGCTTCTGTCACTGAAGTTAAGTGACGGTACTCCCGTTGCCTCAAGCAACAGAGGAACACCAGTCATAGGTTTCTGTTTAGCGATGGATGGATTCATCTCTCTGGCAGACCGGTTCTTCAATGATCCTCAATCTGGAATAAAGTAAGATTATAGACAATTATAAATACCTACTTAATTCTGTGTAAAATATTCTATAGACTAATGAAAGCAGGAGGAATGTATTACAGGATTATTGATCGACTTCCATTTTTTTTCTACTTGAAATTTGATTGTTGGACATCCTTTATCAATATGACAAAGCACAATTATCACGTACATACCGGTATTAACTATAAAATAATACCTTGAAGGGAAAGTCCACCATGACACATGTGTTAAGTTGGTTTTAATAGAAGCAATCGGAGAGGAAACGGGTAAATGAAAGGATTTGAAGTTGTGATCGATGAAGCACAAGTTGGCCATTTCTTGTAAGTTACTTGCCCTGTACTTTAAAAAAAAATCTAAAGCAAAAGTTTGTTCATACATTCACCCTAAATCAAATTATTGCAAATATATTTGTACATAACCCATGTACATGTATGAAACAGGTCTTTTCTGTCATCAGTAACTAAGAAGAAAAAAAAAAAAAATCAAATTCATTTCTTTTCCATCAAATTAATCCGCATTTATTTGCACTATAATTTTTGGTTTTAATTTTAAATATTGCAAGAATTAACACACACACAAACAATAAACTAAAAATTAATAATAATAATTGTGCTATTAATACAGGTACTTCCTTCCCTATCGTCTAAGCCAAGATCAACTTGAACTTCACTTTGCTAAGATTCGAGGAAGGGGCGGTTGGAACAACAATCCAACATCAACGCAATTTCAGGCTGCCTACAGGTAACAAACAATGCACTTAACAAATGTATTGCTCTTAAGATACATGTGACCCTTGACTTTATATTTTATGCATGATTACACTAGTGTAAACATAAAAGAAAACAATGAAAAGTTAACATTTCATTGTTACTGAAATAGCAGCACACTTTTTAGAGAAATTATATGCCTTAATATATACAATGTTTCAATTACTCATCACAGAGCACTATTAATCAACTCCAACATACCTGTGAGTACATCAGGAAATGCTACATGCTTTCTAGAAGCAATGGGAACCAACATCCATGAAGATCGGAAATTGCCCTCTGATGGGGGTCATCTCGGTTGAAATATCGACCATTGAGGCACAGACATCTCCATCCACTTCCCCCCCTGCAGAACTCAGCATGTTTCAACAGAATGTCACAGCTTACATTGCAGGATACACTATTAGGAGTATACAAGGAAAATGCCATGTAAGTATAAAAGGTTAAATTTGTAACAAGCACAAACTTTAAAGCTATCTGAAATGTTGGAAGCCCCCAAAAATTGATGACAAAATTTCACTTAAATTGTATCATAATGTGAAAGAGGATGTCATTTAAGACACATTTCTGCAAGGATTTTCAAAACAAATGTATTTTATGTCGACTATTGATGAAAGAATACTATTACCTGAAATGGACCACCCAAAAAATGGTGAAAATTTGTATTCAGCCATTTTAAATAATTTTTATTATTGGATGTTGCACTATACGAAAATAACCCCCACCCCCTCCCCCATTAATCATTTCATTTATATAATAAACTCGATATCAGGTTATTCTGCATTCTTCAGCACTAAAAACATAAAAAGGGACATGTATATTAATTACAATCTGAATGTAATGTTTGAAAGACATGATATAGGAGGTCAACATACATGTAAATATACATGTAAAGTTAGGTTATTGATTATCTGAGTAGGACTCAACAGTCTCAATTGAAGCTCAAGCTGTGTAAGGATTATGAGTGAAGCCAAGTTTGTCATTTGATCTTTCCTCCATTTTTTTCACAATCAGTCCTGTGATAAATGCAAGGAGGCACTAGTAGACAGGACAGATGAGGTTCCAGAAGTCTACTTGCAACTGATCAGGTTGAAAGACAATGGCGGTCTAATCATCCCTTCCAAATCTGTACTGAACATTGCAATGGCTTCCGAAAGAATCTTGAGAGAACAGGGTACCAAGCCCACGATTGGACAGCACATAAGAGACCAACTGTGTGTTAAAATCATACACAGTCTCAATCATGGGAGTCTTTTTCCCAACTTGCATGAGCAGTATGACTGTGATTTTAGGAGAAATCATGTACTACAGCTCATCAAGGACTTTGTAAATCATTACCTGGTTACAAGGTTGCACTTTGTCGCATTTACGTATAACAGGGACATCCGTGGGCAAAGTATTCGTAATCATATGTCACGGATGGTGATTTTTCAAAATCAGTAGCTTAAAGGCCAAGTCCACTCGAAAAATAGCTTACTCTAATAGAAGCAGAAAAATAAGACAAACCAACCAAAAAAAGTTTGAGCAAAATCGGATATCTAATAAGAAACTTATACATTTTTGAAAAAGTCTGTAAAACTATGAAACAATGAAAATCACAAGACAAATTGGAAATTCACTCATGAGTCTTTGACGTCATGTCCTCACTATCCACTTATTGTTTTCTTTATATTGATAATTTAAAATTTCCTATTTCCCCTCTAAGAATCTTATTTCTTCACACCAGCATCAAATTTAGATTGAAAGTAATATTTTTTGGTGTGGATGCACTACTATAGAGTAACTTTTTTCAGGAAAATGTGACTTTTGATAAACTATTCAGATGAAAATCAATAATTATGAATCTACAATATTCAGAAAATATTATCAATTCTTCAAAGTTCATAAAGGATTTTGTGCAATGTCATGCAGGCATTATGATACAAATCGTATAACCTCTGCAACGGCATGGGGAAATCAAGTTTTGGGGGATAAAAGGAGAAATTAATAGGATTAAACTATAAACAATGTCGCTCATAAAGGTGGAATATTTTAGTTTTATCCCATAATGCATGGCCGTCCAGAGGATTTTTTTATGTTGGGGACCGGGGTAAAAATGCAATAAATTATTGAAAATTTATTGCATTTTCTGTTTTTTTTTTTTATTTATGGAAACTGCCCCCAACCCTAGCCCCCGCTGCGTATACAGCCACGGTTCAGTGACAAAGCAATGACCTCGTAACTGTGAGGCCCCAGGATCAAAACCGTGTCTATGTGCTATAGAAGTGCCCTTTTGTGAAGCATTAATCCTCATTACTGTCATTTATGACTTAAGGGCATAGGTCCCCTAGTTGATAAGCATAGTAGCATACACATGCTTTAGCAGTCCCGCAAAACACACATTGGCAAATTATTATTCAATACAATCTGAGAATGTATACTATTATCTAGATCTATTATTTTTAAATTATTTTTAAAATAATTCCATAAATTGGGGTAAAACTAAAATATTCCACCTTTAAGAGCGACAGTGTATAAAGCAATTGATAAATAGTGAGGACATGACGTCACAAACTGTTAACCAAATTGGCAATTTGCGTAGTGATTTCAATTGTTCTATAGTTTTACATAATTTTTCAAAACTTTCTTATTAGTTATCCGATTTTGCTCAAACTTTTTTTGATTACCGGTAGTTTGTCTGATTTTTCTGCTTCTATTGAAAGTAACTTATTTTTAGAGTGGACTTGTCCTTTAAGCAGGAGATTCGTTGTAACTCGAGGTGAAATGCTTACACTCGTAATATACTTGCATTACTCGTAACAAGCTCGCGCTGCACTCTTCATAAGGTGGCGAGTCGCTACGAGTTATGAAGAGTGCAGCGCAAACTTGTTACGAGTAATGCGAGTATATTACAAGTGTAGGCGAGTTCACCTCGAGTTACAACGAATCGGCGAAGATTTTGGAACTTCAAGGAGAGTCCTTGACAAGCTGTAATACATGATTTCTCCTGAAAATCTGAAATCACAGTCATAGACATGCTCATGATAAGAGTTGGGTTTGCCTAGATCAAGTTTATTGAACTTAATTATGTTGACAAAAGCATTTATTGGAGACGGAGTCACATTCATATTTTTGTCCAGGTTGCGCACTGTGTATGATTTTCAGGGAATTTTTATCCAAGTCGCATCTCTTATTCAGGAATATCTCCTAAGTTTTTTCGTTTATGGTATTACAGTGCGACCAGCACACAGCAGATTCATATGTATTCTACTTCTACTTCTATGGTGATACACATCAACGCCTGTTCAGCATCTAGACGAGGGTAAAGCATAGAGTTGTTATATACAGCTCTATGTGGTATTACAATGGATAATTCAGTTTTTATAAAAATAGCAAATTGCTTATGGTGATACACATCAACGCCTGTTAAGCATCTAGATGAGGGTAAAGCATAGAGTTGTTATATACAGCTCTATGCGGTATTACAATGGATATTTCAGTTTTTATAAAAATAGCAAATTGCTTATGGTGATACACATCAACGCCTGTTAAGCATCTAGATGAGGGTAAAGCATAGAGTTGTTATATACAGCTCTATGCGGTATTACAATGGATATTTCAGTTTTTATAAAAATAGCAAATTGCTTATGATATACTATCAAAAAACCCAAAGACTAAGTGAAGAGTGCCACCATATAAAGAATACTGTGCGTACAGTGACTGTATATAGACAGCTAGCATGGCGACTACCAGCTGCTACACCGGCTGAGACCAGACAGTACAGCCGCACAAAATAGATCTTAAGAGACCAAGTCACAAAGTTATCCCAGACCCAGAGTGCATTTGAAATGGGGGCATAGAAGTAACATCCCAGCATTTTGGGTATTGGCGCTAACAAGAATTGCATATCATCTTCAAGATGACACATTTATGTTTATTTCGATTTACATATTAGGCCAAATTTAAAAAAAAAATGTTTAGCGTCCGATTTTTTTTTGAAAAAAAGGAAGGAGGAGGCCCTTTTTTTTCTTCTTTCAAAATGGCCGCTCAAAATGGCCTCTCGATACATTTTTTACGGACAGTCTGGCTATTTTTGAAGATGGCCGCCAGTATTTTTTTTAATTAAAAAAAAAATCAGAAATAGATCATTTTAGCAGTATGTTTTTTAGGGACACTGATTTTCCGCGATCACGGAAAATGGACGAAATTCACGGAAATTACCATTTGAAACAGAAAATCGCCGAAAAGCCCTTTTACCTCAAAACTTTTCATTTTTCAAGAAGAAAATCGTAAAACTTACACTTTTTTTGTGATTCGTTATGCAGTGAAAAAATATCGGGCCTAAAATCATGGTTAATAACTCTGAATATTTAGCGATATTCGTCAGATTCTTAGGAAACAGAGCGCTGTCATTTTGTTTCGCTGGACCAATAGAGATCGTGACACAACACACGGTACTAATAGCAGCGAACCGATCCTATTATGCCAGCTGGGCGCCTAGTATTACGTAGACGTAATACTAGGCACACACACGCCAGCAGCGGGCGCTATTAAAGTGCGATGAGATTGTACGCTGTTGTACAGTTCAAAAAAGCGGCTGGCATGTGCGCCTAAAAACGATCGATCGCGGATCGCTGACATGACAGCCAAGACTGAAATGTTTTCGTCGACGTCGGTACTACTATCATTCGTCAGGAATATGTCGTGTTATGACACATTCTGCTAACTTTAGTCTGCTTGTCTAAGTTCGAATTTGAAGTTGGTAAATCTAGCCTAGACCCTAGGGGTCTAGAATCTATATTTTCACTAGAATTTTGCATCAAGTTTATCCAGTCCCGTCCGTATGTTTTTGAGTGGTTATCAGTGGCTTGTCAAAGGTGGCCGCTTTAATATAACATTTGTACCCTACAAGTTCATGTTTTAATGAGAATCTTATGTAAACGGAATTTTAGTTTTTTCATGTGTACAAAGTCTATGGCAAAACGGAATTTCTGTTTTTCAGCCCATCTGAAACGGAATTCTAGATTTTCTGAAACGGAAAAGACCATTTTTTGAAACGGAAAATCAGTGTCCCTAGTTTTTCATGTTTCTATTCATTAAAGAAAAACATTTATAAAAAATATTTAAAAAAAAAAAAAAAAAAAAAAAAAATAGGAGGCGGCCCCCAAAAAGAAAGCGGGCGGGGACACTAAACATTTATATTTTTTTTACTAGGCCTTAAAGGTACTATGTCCCATTTGCAGGCCAAAAAAATGAAAAAGTTAAATTCCAAAGTTCTGCATTTGAAAGATAATACTAATTTAGAACTTCCCTAAAAAAGGTGGGGCTTGAAAATGTCTTCAAGTGGGAAAATAACGACTATTAGTTGTCAAATCGACTTTAGGGCTATAGAGCCCAAAAGTAATAGTCTTGATTTTCAGACAATTGTACCGAATGGTCATACGTTTTATGCTGCGCAAAGATTAAATCAGTTTAATCTTGGCCATCACAAGAAGTGGGTTATTGATGTACCGTTAGACAAATGCTCACGACCCTTTACAACTCTTTTCATGTATGTTATTACCAAAGAAGAAAAAAAGCTAGTCAGTCACTCAATAGTGTCTGACAGTGAAGTCTAGCAAGTAAACGGGTTTCCTTGCATAATTTGAATATGACGACACTGCTAACATTTAAATTTCACAGATAGGACATACATGACATATTCATAATTCCTGCAAAGTTCTACAGCATTTGAGGTTGGCTGCAAAAGGGACATACATGTACAGCTGTAGTACCTTTATGATAACTTGATATTTATTTGAAAATCTTAACTGTAAATAGTTTCCAATTTCAATTTTTTTTATGAGTGTACTTTGTAGCTATGAACTCATTTTTATTTAGGTGCTTGATACCTACTGATTGTAAGCTTGGTTTTAACTTTAAGCTAATGTACAGCTTTGGTAAATCAACAAAAAAATTCTTTTCATTCATCAAATGAGACTGTATTTCATTAAATTTCCTTTTTACTACAAAAACTGTACATGAGCTTTAAGTTTTGTATGGTCGGTCCTAAACTATTGGGAATGACTGTATTTTGTGCAATTAGATATCCATTGTTGAAAATGAATAAAGTTGTTTTATCATTTTGTTTACCTAAAATGAGTACGGTATGTTATATGTAAAAAGTAAAAACAACAACTAAAGAAATAACAGGCTACTGGCGGTATACTGAGATGATGAGATCCATTTAATCTAAGATCAAATACACTCAAAATCGGTTTTCCTAGAATCATTTTAGCAAGATTTTATGATGTCTGAGCACTGCCACTAAAGCACGCCCATTTGTGATGCCATTGCCATAACCAATATGACATGTTTCATGACTCTCTTCATGTTTATGCTAATACTAATAGACTATATAATCACTCTCTGCCAGTTTCTTGTGCATGAGATTGTGAATTGTATGATTTTCACTACGCTTGGTTCAAAGCGCAATGCAGATAAGGTCTTGTTGGGATTTTCTTGAAAAATGACTGAGTTACGAGGCTAATGAACCCCTGCAGTCTGTAGATGTACTACTAGTCAAAGCATTATTATATTAGGGCTAGTCTACAGCTCAAATAATCTTTCGAGAACGTTGTTTGAGAAATATACTGATTGAATGCTCTGCATTTTTTGTATTATTATTTTGATCACAACTTCACAAGGCTATCAGTATCTCTGTTTTGCATGAATTGGTAGAATTCAATACACTGTAGTTCAGATACAAAATGTATGTACATCTACAAGCATGTACATTATGTTGCATGCATGAAAATGTTCAATAAAGTGCAGAGTGAATCCGACTGTCATGTCATTCAATGAACGGTCACTTTTGTGATTATTGTAATTAAAGAGAATTACAGAGTGAAAATGAGAAAAACATGGAAGTACATGTAGGTCTAGAACATGATGATAATTGATATGACGGACCAAAGGTTGATTTGACGGTAGATCTACCAGTTTTCAAAAATGTTGTTGTAATTAAATGACCCAACCATGATGCACCATTCCTATAGTATTATACTCCTAGGTGCGTCTTACAATTGATAAGTGCATATTAAAGTCTACCAGTAAGTGGTTTCCAGAAATACATCCAGTCATGGATGACAATTGACATGTTGATGTTGGCTGAGTGAAGGGATCATTTTATGGATAATGTTCATTGTTGTCTACCATGGTGACCCAAGTCTTGCAGAAGACATACGTGTGTACATCATGGTTTATTGATACATCCACAGGGCTGTCAACTTTTGGGAACTGCTTCGAGGGAGATCGTTGAGGGAGATCGTTGAGTAAGAAAAGAAAGAAAAAAAATCCAAAAAAATCTAAGTGCTCACTAACTAGTGACTTAGTGTTAGATCTCATGATCTAGATCTAGACCATTTTGAGCAAAAAAAAATTGACTTGAGCCTGGCAGCCACTGACTGAGCAGCACCAGGTTGACGTTGCTCTATCCCGTTATTGTTGAACGCCAAACAAGGTAGCAGCCTGTCTTTTAACGTCTTTTGGTATGACGCGGCCGGGGTTCGAACCCAATAGTACCTCCCAGGAGATTGAGCGAGAGCGGGAGGAATTAGGGCATCCCGCTACGAGCTGGTGGGACGGGGCGGCGGGAGATCGAGATTGAGCGTGGTGGCGCGAGACTCCCTCCAAATGCAGGAGGATTGACAGCCCCCTGCATCCATTACATGTTGACAACTTGACACACATCATCACATGGCATGCACAATCAACATCATGACCAGATGACATAGACTCGAGTCTACTACTAGTACTAGTAGTAGTAGTACTAGGCCTATTAGTCTTCTAGAGTCTATCTAGTCTAGTCTACAGCCAGGTCTAGACCTATAAACTGAAGAAACCCCAAGTAACGTCTTCATAGACTTTAAATCAGTCTCGAAATGTTTGAAATAGTCCAAGGCATGATGCCTTGATTGCATACTTTCACGAAAAACATCACACACATAGAACTAGATCTAGATCTAGTAATGTAGTATAAATTCGCCAAAAATGAACTCACCTCGACTGTCTCAGCTGAGCTCACGATCACGTAGCCATGCCATGCAATGCAGCATCCTTGACGGTCGGGCACAGGCACAAGATTTATGATAACCAGGCATGAAATATTGCTGGATTATACAAGCAGATCGAACTATTTAAACGATCAAACGTTTGGTGATTGAAACGGATCTTACATATGTAGATGTAATTAGCAAAAAGAAGGTAGAAGTTCATCCATATAGGCCTAGACACTTCTATTTCTAAAACAATTACATTTCCTCGCGTCGGATTTCCCGCGTGCAGCATGCATGCAGCTAGCTAGGGTTTCGGTTAACATGCATATAATCTGCATAATTAACAAATCGGAAGTGACGAAAAAAGGTCAAATGAATTAATATATTTTTTGATCGATACTATCGATAAAATACATATTCATGAGGCTCTTATCCAATCAAAAAGCCGCCTCGGGTGCTTATTTTGTCTTCAAATGATCCAAAAGAGGCGGAGCCTAATCACATTCGTCTGCATGGTTTCCGCGCGTGCTGCTTTCCGTCTAGTAATTATATTTAAACGTCTTTGCGCGAAACCGAAGCGTGAGGAGAACTTCGGTCTGTTTCGCGCGCTAGCGCGCTGTCATGTACAGATTAAGTTGCGAGTAGTGTTAACAAAGTCTATTCGTTTACGTGCAGTTGTCCAAAAGAAGACGTAGATGACGTTAACCAGTCCTTGCCATGATACACCCCCTTTAATAAACTAAGCATTCTTAATGCATTTAGTAAAATTAACAAATTAGGCGAAATTATATCTTCATGATATAACAGTTGACCATAAAATGGACATGTGATTGCACCTAAAAAAACATAAAAACCATAACAAATAAGAATCATGCTGTTGAATATCGTGAATGGGTACCAGTTAGGATGCGAAAGTTAATGTGGTTGGATTAGCAAGTGGGGCTTGTAAAATGGCGACAGGCTGGAATGCTCTCTAGTGAGTGGAAAATGTGCATACATTGTGTTGCGGGTATTAAAGCCTGAATCCGATGACCGGGGTAATAATATGTGCTGCGCCTAGAAACAAAGTATTAGGCGCATTATAAATGTGAGCTATTATTATTATTATTATCCGGTGGTTCTTGCTATGCTTCAGTTAAGGCGATGATTAAATTAATGAGTTGAGTAACAATCTACAAACCGGTTGGAAGGATATGCAGTTGCCCTTGAAATCGAGCCGGGAAAGCAATTTGGAAGATGATCGTTTGGCGTAAAGAAGTGGAAGGAGGGGCTAGTACACCCCCCCCCCCCCTTTGAGAGAGAGAGAGAGAGATAAGAAGAGAGGGGGGGGGGGTGGGGGGGGGGGGCTAAATTTACCCGTGATATTAGCACGCTGCTAACTAATGTTAACAAAAGGTTTACACGATTTTTGTCAATATCCCTTTTCCAAGCTTCAGACCCCCTTCTGTCCCCGGCCCCGCCCACAGGAAAGCTAGCTACACGAGATGGCAATATGAATTTGGTGCCATAGCGTTTGTTTCATAGCGTTTGTATCCTAAACATAAGTCATTTTATATTGGTACAGAGTTCGAAGAGTGCTGGGCAAACATGGTATGTATATGCTGTCTTTAATATAATTTTTCTTTTAGACGGGAATTCAATAAAGTACCACAATGCCTGCGTCATATTGCTTGTCGTCCAGGTTACTTGTTCCAAACAACAGAGCCTGCGCATAAGGTTCTTCGGGAGATCACTCTAGCAACGGGCTGGATCAGGGCAAAGTCAGTATTTATCGGCTGGTATGTGCACCACGCCAACGTTTAACACAACATTACTTTGGAACCAGCAAATTTAACAACTTGACCAGTAAGACGTTACGCTTTATATTTATGCCTATTGTAAGTTGGAATACCGGTCAATAGTTATTTTCATTCCAACATGTAATTGTTATACTACTTCTTCTACTACCATTACTACTACTTCTACTACTACAACTACTACTACTACTACCTCCAAACTCTTCTACTAATACTACTACTACTACTACTACTACTACTTCTACTACTACTACTACCACCACCACCACAACCACTAATACAACTTGTTCTACTACCTCCAAGACTACTTCTACAACTAATAATACTACTTATACTTCTGTTAATGCTAATACTACTAATAGTAATTATACTACTACCTGTACTACTACTACTACTACTACTACTACTACTACTATTTCTACAACTGCTATGACTATGACTACAACTACTTATTGTACATCCACTTATACTTCTACTACTACCACTACTACTTCTACTAATACTTATTACAACGAATGTTACTACTACTACTCCTACTACTACTACTAATACTACTACTACTACTACTGCTACTATTATTACTACTAATACTACTACTACTACTACTTCTACTGCTGCTGATTCTTATACTACTTCTTCTAATACTACTTCTTTCAACTACTTTTACTCCTACTTATACTTTTAATTCTGCTACTACGACAACTACTACTACTACTACTACTACTACTACTACTGCTACTATTAACACTAATACTCCTACTACTTCTAATTCTATTGTAAAATGTTGTAATTGTAAATTACCTGTTACTCTTCTATTAACTAATATGACTATGATTATGACTACTACTACTTGTTGTACATTTACTCCTACTTCTTATACTACCACTAATACTTCTACTACTACTTCTTACAACGAATGTTACTACTGTCTTCTACTACTATTACTACGACTACTTGTACTACTACTACTAATAATACTACTACTACTACTGCACGCACTACTACTACTACTGCTACTACTTCTACAACTACTACTACTGCACGCACTACTACTACTACTGCTACTACTTCTACAACTACTTCTACTACTACTTATTACAATTAATTTTACTACTTCTACTACTCTTACAACGACTACTTGTACTACTACTACTACTATTACTACTACTACTACTACTACTACTACTACTACTAATATTACTACTACTTCTACTACCTCTACTGCTGCTGCTACCTATACTACTCTAATACTATTTATTTCAACTACTTTTACTCTTACTTATACTTTTAATTATGCTACTTCTACTACTACTACTAATATTACTACTAACACTAATACTACTTCTACTACTACTATTTTTACTTCTACAGTTGTAAAATTGTGTAATTGTAAATTACCTGTTTCTCTTATATTAATCGAAAGGAACCATGCAACGATAAAATATAATTTGTTTATACACGAGGCGAAGTAATCAAAAAGTCTATCGTAACGTATTATTTAGGAAGCTTAGTTTTAATCATTTCTTTCCCTGTTTTACATCTGGTATAAGGGGAAGGGCAAAATGATATGATTGCTCCCAAATATTTTCGGTGGGCGCAACGCTAACGCTGCCCCCTTCAGCACTCTTCACGATCGACCCCTCAGACATTGTCCATTTAAAGAATAAAAAGAAAACAATTAACATGTTAGATGTGTGAGGCTGCGACTACTTCCATATACCATTTCTATTTTATATTATAAGTTATTTACAGGCCAGATTAAAAAAAAAATGAATACAAAACCTCACAAAACGCAGACTATCTCTCTTGTCCTTCGTAACCAGCATTTTTAATAATTTGTATATACATGTAGTATAACAGTCATATTGTCCATAACATAATACATGTTCACTCTCTTCAACAGTATCTAACGCTCACAATCGTGTCATTCTTCGTAATCAACCAACAGTTTAAGGGTGAGTATTACTTCAAGTATTTGGGATTCACTCGATATCAATGTAATATGCCATTTTAGTAATGTAACCAAATTTAATGCATAGGTCTTTGTAAAGTGCCTCAATACAAATTATTTCATTCACCTGATAAGAAAAATAGTATCTCAATGGTCAGAATGCAAACTGCATATATTAAGTGTTGCTAGGTAGGTCAAGCCATAAAAATGTGTCCTACCTGGCAACAACTAATGTTTGCAGTTAGAATTCTGTCCATGGGAATACTATTAATCTTATCAGGTGAATGAAAAAAATTGTATTGAGGCACTTCACAAAGACGTATGCATTCAATTTGGTTATATTACGAAAATGGCCTATTCATTGCAGTCATTGATTGATTGATAACAAAATAATTCACGTTTGCGAGTGCATTTGTGAATTTGCCCTGCACGCAGGTTGAGTCACAATAGGATATTAAACGAGGCTTGTCGTGTCCATTCTCCGATTAATTGTGACTTAACCGACTGAAGTCGTGCAAATTATTAATTCACGTGCTAAAAAATGTATTATTTGCTTTATAAGACGGTCGTCAATATTGGTATGAATAAGTCTAGAAATCGACTAAAAACCCGATCAAAAAGCCAAGAGTCGCACAATCATAGTGGCCGCCATTTGCTGTATTGGATGACGTCACATCAGACAGCGCGCAGTCAAACAATAGACAAATAAATAAACATGGCGGATTTTAAGGGCCAAACACAATCATGTATAACCGAGAAGTTTTAAGAGCTATAGACCCAACCGGCGACAAATTATTGAAAGCAGCTGCCGTTTTCTACGGTTGCACAAGATAATCTACTTGTGTGCTGTTACCTTTGATGTCCGAGGTTCGAAGCCGCCAATATCATTGTAAAGCTTGAGTAGTGATTTTTGTCACAAAGAAATATCCTTAATATTTCACTTTTTTCGAACAAACAAGAGGAAGAACGAACAGATGATAAAATATGAATTCAAAAGCCTAATTGTGTCAAGAATTATGCTTACATTGTATGATGCAGCTTTAATTTGTGAAAAGAGTAAAAACATACAGTCCTAATACCTGCGATTGGACACTTTTACGATTATTTGCGGGTCACGAAAATAAAAAGTGAATTTGTTCATGTACAGTTCTTTATGATGTTATATGCCAGATAAGTGCCCATACATGCCCAGTCAAGTAATTTTGATTGATATTTCAGGAAATTTTGCTTCATTTCCTTTCGCTTGCCTCGTGTAAGGGTAAGCACTGTGTACTGCTCGTATTATAAGACGAATGGTAGCGAAAAGTAATTATCATTACACAAGCAAATTTCCCTTTGAAAGTGGCCCGTTGGTTCGCAGCTAGACAGGAATCTTTTGTCTACGTTTCTGCAAGGAAGATCAAGTTAAGCATATGCCTGACATACTTTCTGCTGGCGGCATCGAAGATGGTACAAGAGGAATAAGCTAGATAGGACTCCATCTCTTAACAGTTCTGGGTTTAACGTGCGTCTCGGTGTACGCACGCATCATCATGCCATATGAATATACGTGCGCGTGTAAGGCGTCTAAACTTTGAACGCATCAAGATGCGTGGATCAAGAGCGTTGCACGGAGCTTTCATAGTGCTGAAAATAACTTGCATAGCTTCTGCACAAATATTGTGTAGCTATAACCAGGCGCAATGGGAAAAGATGAAAAATGCATAAACAGGTGACTTGAATACAGGTTTGCTATTGGCTACATTCTTGAACCTGAATTACAATATATTTTTCTTATCAACTGCTAGTATATGTTCATTACAATTATGTAATACACGAGAGAGAAAATGAATATTTACCTTAAAATTATGACTTATCGAAACGAATGATTAACTCCATTCCGGTGGAGGTAATAGGAATATATTTAAAAAAAAATTGATAACATCATAGGTTTTCTATGTAATTGATATAATTACCATATTTTCTTCCATTTCTCCTTCTTTTCGTTACACCTATCGGCTATCGCTACTAAGAAACAATTAAAACATGTCTTATACTATTTTTGTTTTGCTTTTGCTATAGTATTAGTATTCGTATTAATTTGTCCTTCTTCTCCTCCTATTTCTTCTTATTCTTCTATTTGTTCATCTTTTTATTACGCTCTTTCTTCTTCGGCTTTCTTCTCATTTTTCTTCTTCTTCTATCTCCCTTTCTTCAAGTCTACTGCGACTTCTTTTTTTACTATTTTTTAAACTTCCTACTTGTTGTCTTTTCCTTTTTATAATACGCTAAATAAACAGGCATTTTAGGTGACGGTACCTGCCCTGAAATACCCATGGACATCTGTCCTTATGGTATCTCCGAATATACTGGGGAATCTGTCAAGTTTGTTCCTAAGTATCTAACACGTGATCACTCTGAATATGACGTCAGAGTGCCAACAGATGCGAGGGACAAAATAAACTTGTACTGCGCTCATCCAGGTACGATATACGATTCCTTCTTTTCAATTGTTTTTTTATTACTCAATTGTTGTACAGAGCTGCGTAGTGTGAGCCAAATAATGGGGGGGGGGGGGCAGCAGTCTTTAGTTTAGCAGATCAACTTTTTAAAACCCTATAACATGAGGGACGTGAGGGCCTTTTGCCCGAAAATATACTATCCGGATCCCATATAATGCAAGGGAGCAACGCGAGCGAGTATAATTATTTTTTTATTGCAAAAACGTTATTTAGTCATCATTGTTATAAAAGATAAAATGTAAAATTACATTACATTACATTACAAAAAATAGAAATAAATAAGGTTATATTTGGGCGCCATACTGACCGTATGCTGCCGATATTTGGGCAGCAAGGTGTCCAAATATTGTCATATCATCATTTGAGGATATTCATTGACTGAAACCTATCGCTGCCTGAAACTTATCCGTTTCTAAGCGAGGGAAGCAAGCGAGGAAAAACATACATTTTACTTTTCTGATAAAATGTTATTTCCTGATCAAAATACCCAAAGTGGTATGTTTTGGGGCACCTTGCAGTATCAGTTAATTTGTGTTGAAGAAGTTGACGTTAATTCAAAACATAATTTTAATTTGACTAAAATACTCGTGGGGCAACCCGCTCGAAAGACGCTGCACTAGTTGGTAAACATTTTAAACGGCAGAATGACTAGGCCAAGATGGGATATACTCCCATTCCCTTTAGTGTGGGAGAATAATGCATTTCAAAGTGAAACAGACAGAAATACATACCCTCTAATTCGCTTTCTTCGTATGCCTTCTATATTTCGATGATCGTTTAAAACACCTCTTACTTCATATTTCATTTAAGACTTACTATGTTGTCCCAAAATTACTAATTCACATAATATTATAAATTTTAAAGAGAGTTTCGAACAATTTTTTCTTCATATTATTTCATCTCCCCCTCGCTCTCATCTCTATGTGTGGCCATTTGTTGGGGGCGGCAGGTGCCCCCTCCGTATCTACGCCAATGGTTGCACAGTTTAGATGTACGAGCAAGTGTAATATTTTATGTTGCCCATTAAGTAGGAATATTTTGTTGTTCTACCTCTTTTAATGAATGAATTGTTAGAATGTGATTTATTCTTTATCGAGCGATCCTAAATGTCATAGTAATTTGTCAATTCAAGTTCTGAAATTATATGAACTTATTTAACCAGAATAAACCCTATTCACACAGCCATTTCATTAAAAGAGCTAAGTATTCTAACTTTATGAGTAACAGTGTGTATTGTTCTGTTTCACTGTGAACACATGATTTCTTTTTCTTAAAGCATGTTACTCCGATCCTTGTCTTAACGGAGCGACTTGCTTTGAAGAGCTTGAAGGATATAGCTGCTCGTGCCTCGGAGGATACATCGGAATACATTGTGAGCAGCTTGGTAAGTTATTTGAAAAGCTCTCTGTTTTGCGTGGACTCGACTCTAACTGTGGAATAATCTCCCAACGTGTAAATATTGCGATTGCAGTTTTACCTTGTGTGTGTTTGTGTGAGTGTGTGGATATGAATTGGTATTGCTTGTTGACGACATGCTTTGTTGTTCACTGTGTGTTTCGGCCTTGTGGAACTTTTGGAAGACTAAAGGGTTCACAAAGTATTTCCGTCCCTCTCACTTGTGGTCCCCTGGGTGTAGCCGCTTTAATTCTGAAATTGTAACATCCTTGAACATGATCCCAAAAGCTTTCGAGAAATCTATTCAAGGGTAATTTAACTGCCTTTATTACGTGTCACCTGAAGGTCATATTCGGATTACACAAGACGTGATTGTAATTTAATTCGCACATTTTAATAGCTGATGGAAAGGGCCATTGTAAATTGTTTTTTCAAAACTATGTAAAATCATGTTAACGGTGCCCTATGACATTACGTGCCATATTTTATATTGAGATCCTATGGAAGGAACTGGACAGGTTGATTATGTAATAAAAACATACTATTGTATACTGTGCAGTTTTTTATTCATAAATTATTATAATAGTTGGCTCAGTCTTGATGAAAAATCACATGCGCGGTACACGGACGTGACAGAAATGTGTAGATCGAAATTATACAAGCATATGGCGTGAAAGTGTAGTCCAACATCGAAGATTTTCCTGTCATGTTATGGAAAATGAAGCAACTCAAAGGGCAATCAAAAGAGGAAGTCCTTAATAAGGGATGTGTTGATAGGTCCCGTCTTAACCTCATAAGGAAAAGACAACCTCAGTGTGTTGGGCATTCTGTTGTTATGAGAATTGAATGCACAGCGCATCATATACATGGATAAGTTCATAAAGCTCACTGGTAAATAAGGTATCGTCATATTACAAAAAACCAACGACAGAAGTAGATGGAAAGCCTTCTTAGCCAATGTCTGGAACAGTCAAGAAGGAACAGACAAGGCACTTAGCAAGCAAGCAAGATAGATAGATATTGCTTAAAAACATCAAATACAGGACAAGACAAGACAAAACAAAAGATAAGAAGCAAAAATAATAACAAAAATGTTAAGGTCAGTAGAGCGTCCGCCTCACAACCGGGAGGTCGTGGGTTCGAACCCCGACCGCGTCATACCAAAAGACGTTAAAAGACGGCAGTTTCTGCTACCTCGTTTGGCGTTCAACAATAAGGGGGTAGAGCAACGTCGATCTGGCTTTGCTCAGTGGCTGTCGGGCCCACGATCAGTTGGGCAAAAAAAAAATAACAAATTTGGTTAAATAAAATTTGGAGTGGACTGTAAATGATTATCATTATTATTACTATTATTATCTAACGAAACATTTTCGGGACATCTAGAATGCATAAAATAAACAAAAATGCATGAAATAAAAGAAATACCCAGCATTCTATGAACTAAATATGAGTAGTTTCACTGATGTTGTACTTTTCTACTTTACAATCCCAGTATGTCCAGTCGGTTGGGTGTATGGGCGCACAAAGTGTTTCCTGATCGTGAACCCACCCCCAAACGATGATTGGACATCTGCTCGTGACTACTGTAATGGTCTGGATGCAGTTACCATGGGCAACGGAGAAACGGTTGAGCCTTCTCTGCTTTTCATAGAGAATGTGGAAGAGTACGATTTGCTGAAGCCTCATGTGAGCGAACCCAGGTTCTGGATAAATTGCAATTTTATCAAGACATGGATGTGTTACACGGACAGAGCGGGGAGCACAAGTAAATACCGAAGTAAGTTATCGGTTTGATGATGGCTCGTTTTTACCTGAGTGCTAAGAAAGAATGTACACTGTCGCTCATAAAGGTGGAATATTTTTTGTTTATCCCAATTTATGGAATTATTTTAAAAATTATTTAAAAATAATAGATCTAGAAAATAGTATACATTCTCAGATTTTATTGAACAATAATTTGCCAATGCGTGTTTTGCGTGACTGCTAAAGCATGTGTATGGTACTATGTTTATCAACCAGGGGACCTATGCCCTTAAGTCATAAATGACAATAATGAGGATTAATGTCCCACAAAAGGGCACTAATATAGCACATCGACACGGTTTTTTTCCTGAGGCCTCACAGTTACGAAGCCATTGCTTTGTCACTGAACCATGACTGTACACAGCGGGGGCTAGGGAAGGGGGCAGTTTCCATAAATTAAAAACAACAAAAAAATGCAATAAATTTTCAATAATTTATTGCATTTTACCCCGGTCCCTAACATAACAAAAATGCTCTGGGCGGCCATGCATTATGGCTCAAGGCATGGGCACACAGAAGATTTGTTATGTTGGGAACCGGGGTAAAATGCAATAAATTATTGAAAATGTATTGCATTTTCTGTTTTTTTTTTATTTATGGAAGCTGCCCCCTACCCTAGCCCCCGCTGCGTACAGTCAGTGTATGTCAGTGTATGTAGTCCGATACATTCATTAACTTTGTCTAGTTAATTCACATTATATTCCACATACTAAGAATCTTGCTCTACGATTGGTCAAAAGTAAATCACGTGATGAAAGATAGTTCGCCCATTATTGATGGGAGAAGCAAAAAGTTCGTTACACTGTGTAGATAGTACTACTATCTACACAGTGCAACGCACTTTCACTGAAGACAGAGGTACTATCTACAAAGGGCAACGCACTTTCACTGAAGATTATCCAAAAGCGCACTAAAACAGGCGTAATTAAGCGCGCATTACTAATGAGCGCAATTAAAACAAACACATGCGCGCACCGCAAAATTCAAATTGTTTGTAAACTTCTCCAATACCCCAATGTGGGTGACATGAGAATAAACTGTCATTGTCATTGTCATTGTCATTGTCATTACCCTCAAGGGGTTGGGTTAAACTGTTTAACTTTGTTGGTATGAATCTGGGCATGGTGTCTTTTATGTAGATGCATACACGTTTTTTTCTTTTTGTAGTTAAATTGTTTTAGATGTGAAATATAAAGCAAATAATCACCTTTTGGTTTCAGGCGATGGCAAACTATCACTTCCTCGTCGATCAGAATGTATACGCTATCTTTCCTCAGCTTCGCTTCGGAAAGATAGCTACATCCAGATCGCCTCGGAGGTGATAGTGTGTCCCATCACCTTCACCAACGGTAGTTATTTGCTTACTGTATTATATTGTCAGCTTTATATAGTTTTCGGATATTTAAAACGGATATAATCACACTCAAATGGCGCATTATGTGCCAGGGACATATTCTGATAATAAATAAGCTGATATCAGCTTAATATTGGATTATATACGAATTGATAATGATAGAATATTAATAATATTAATAATGATAATAATAGCAGTAGTATTAATGATAGTGATAATATAAATAATTCTAACAATGATAAACAATAGTAATAAAGATAATGACGATAATATTAATAATTATGATAATGATAATAATATTAAATACGATGATAAATAATAATGACGAAATTGATGATGGTAAATATGATGATAACAGTTATGATGATCTTGGTTTACAGAATGAATATTATTACCCCGGTCATTAGATTCAGGATTGCCCACAAACAAAGTATGCACATTCCCACTCCCCGGGGAACATTCCACGGAGGTGCCATTTTACAAACGATTACAATGCTTAACATATATAATGACTACTGTATCCTACTGGGTAGCAACACCTTATTGTATGCTTTCTTATAGATTGGGCACTAAATAAACCAAGTTCCACTAATAACCAGAACTGTGTGGTGCTGTGGACGGGCAACGGTTTAATGAGCAACCGCGTTTGTAAGAATCTGTATAACTATCCATCTGCCACTGTTTGTCAGGCCAAACTATAAGGGAAATATCGGTACACCGACATTCGATAACAAATCAGAAATCTACGATAAAAGCTTTTCTGCAAATCTTCAACCCCCTCCATCTATTAGCTACACAGAAAAGGAAACTTAAGATAAATTGAAAGAAAGAACAAAAAGTATAAATATGAAGTCTTTAGCCCCATTACGACCCTCCTCCCATTATTTGATGTCGTATTTTTCGCATTCTATTCAACGAATGAAACCTCTACCGAGAGAAAAGGAAACTTAACATAAATAGAAAGAAGGGAATAAAGTAGAAATATGATGACTCTACCCCTTTATAGACCCTCCCGTTTATTGATAGTCTTGTTTGTTCGCATTCTATTCACCGAATGACACCACTCTCCCACACCCCCTTTTAGGTTCCCTGTGCTTTCTCGTTCTCTATTAACCAGTCTCTGCTAAATAAATGTCAAACAATCTAGCTGTGTAATCGCCAAGCTAAATTGCTAAATTTGCTCTCAACCAATTAAACCAATAACAGTCATTGTAATATGTTATTGATAAAAAGTTTTATGGAAAAGGGCCTAGGTGAAGCGTTTTAGCCCCGCTCAAAACAATTGTTTTATATGAAGGTTATACAAATAACACTATTTCGACAAAATCAACTCATTGTTAATGTCAATACTCTATAATATTATGTTCCATAGAAATCATGTTGTGATTACGAAATACGCCATTGTCATGTTCAAACATTTCAAAAGGTGACGTAATAAGCCATTAGAATTGCGTTAAGTATTTACGAATTTGTCATTCATATGTGTACTATATCTAGGGGGGGGGGGGGGGATGGCTCACAGCCCGAATTGAAAAGTTCTTTGTTAATTACTTTTAATTAAGTTGATTTAAGGGAGGGTCATATTACAAGGGCTGTTTGTTGTCTTAACGTTCCGTAATTCAGAAGTTTCAGAATTCCTAGCATAGTTTGTCATATGCCAGGGCGTTCTATATAATAAAGACAATTAAAGGCAGTGTATTTTAGCGACTTTTCATTGGTCTACCACTGCTGTAATGTTTGGTGAGGGCGAACATGGAGCGATTTCTGGTTCCTGTTCTCAATTATAACCACACATCACGCGCCTCCCGCAATTTGCGTAGATCTGTGATGCATTGTGGGACAAGGATGTCGACACGTCGGAATATTGTAAGCAGCAGACGGCAGTATACGTAAACATGACGCAGTGTCAGTGAAATACCCTGCCTTTAAATGAAATTAGTTTTTCCTAACTTTAAGGAACGTTAATGCTAAGATGTATAAATATCAGCACAATACTTTATTTTGTTCAATTTGCACTCATAATAATTAATTATGTACATACTGTTACGTTGCCTGAAAGATATTATGTACTATGTACTATAATTTTGCGAGAATTCATGCATATAAAACAGGCAAGCACAACACAGTCTTTAAAGACTCTGTTGAAGACCTATTTTTTCGTACATTGATAATTGCGTTCAAGCTGTTAATTGACTTCTTCGGTTATAGTATCATGAACTTATTTAATTTAATTTTTTATTTCATATTCATTAAACAAATTGTATTACCTGACTGTACAATCTATTACATGTCAGCAATACAGGGATTGCGTATCATAATAAGCGAGTTCGTAAATAGCTCTGGACCGCATGACCCCAAAATATACACAGATCTTAGACACGATGGATACTTCCCACCTGTGCATTTTAGAATAGTCACTGCCAAAGTGATGGAGGTGCTTCATAAATACCTTTTGTTTGCATCTTGATAAGAATACTTCCCCCTGTGTATCAAATAAATGTACTGTTGGTGCATAAATGAATACTGATTACATAACTTTCATGAGCACGATCCGAGTATTCGTCTCAATGGTTTTACAATTTGGGTCCGAATGACCTTGATCTACTCAATCGCAAATCCTAATTACGAACTCGCTTATTGTTGTTTGTAATTAATTATTTTCATGTATCAGGCACGAATGTTCATTTGTTATGCTCTCCTATCTCTATTTCCTTTTTTTCCTAATCGCATAGGGACTTTCTTTGTGTTAGTGATATGCGCTTTACAAGTAACGTTCATCATTCTTATTGTTATTATATATTGATGACGCATCTATTTCTCATTTTTCTTATCTCATTTTCCTTCTCACCCTGTCAACTCTCCTCACTTTCTACTCTTATTCATGTTGGATCTTGCTAATGAATATTCATATGTCATTTAAATCATATGTAAAACGGCACCTGTTATCATCGTATAAAGCCTAACAAAACACTTTTTACTCATGAAATATACCCAAGCTGATATTAATTATAATTAACTTCATACTAACTAATCGTATGAACTTACATTTTTGATTAGGTTTTCCTTTTTTCTTCTTTTTATACCACTTTTATTTAATTTTTCTATTTCTACTTATTTATTTCTTCCTTCCTTACTTGAGTAATCCATACAAATATATGCTATGTTCTTTATTAGATCTTCTCATTTCCATTTAAAGCTCATTTGTACTAGTTTACAGGAGAGATTAGACCACCCTGCAAGGTCACTGGAAAGATGATTATCTCATCAAATCAGCTCTCAATTAACATAATAAAGAGAGGATCATGGGGACCAATGGTCACCGATTAGGTATTGTTTACTATATAGAGGGCGCAATTAGCTATATCTAGTGCAGTGGGGCTTTAACCTCAACTTCATTCATGATATGCTAAAATAATTTGTATCCTAAAATAATTGGATTACTTGTCGACATTTAAGATTGTATATAATTACAAGTAAGTTTAATTTGCTTTGCCTTGTTGCAAATGTCATTTGATAATCATTTTTTGAAGCATTTTTTCCATGTTCTGATTGAGTTATAGAAATAAAATCATTTAAACCGAATTTAATTGCATTGAATATATTTCCTTTGTGTGTGGTGCGAATTGTATTGTATACCGTGTCAACACGTACATTTAGATAATTTGTTAAACGTAAAACTCCTACTTTCTCCTCAATTTCTCCTTCAATTGAGGTAGCACAGTGTTCTCGTAATCGGGAAGTCCCGGTTTCAATGGCAATGCATTAGTTTCCTTACCTAGTCCCTCGGTTGGGATTTAAAGTCGTCGGTCCCCTGTTTGCTTACTTAAAGCATACCGGCACTTGCTTTCTTAATATCAGTCAGGTAAAACAAACTAACACAACAATAAAAAATACATCTAATATCTCCCTGTTCCTGTTGCTCTGTCCATAATAGTTTCCTTTTGAGTAAGTTTGTAAAAAGTAATGTTGATGTCGCGCTGGATCGTACAGGTGGTTAACAAGTGGTGAAGTATGACGTTTTAAAAAAATCTATTTTTACAATTTCGCATTCATTTTCCGAAAGAGCATAAAATATAATATCCGGATGTCGAAAATCATTAAGTATTGGCTGAGAAATGACTATCTGAATAAATATATGTCCTGTGGGAACTCAGTGTTATAGTGCTCTTGTTTCCAATGATATAAACCAGAGCACTATAACACTGAGTTCCCATAGGACATATATTTATTCGGATGGTCATATCTCAGCCAACACTTAATGTATTCAATTGGTTTTCAACATCCGGACATTAGTTTTTATGCTCTTTTGGAAAGTGAAGACAAAAATTGAGAAATTTTAAAAATTGATTTGTATGATGTCACAGCTTCTATACTCTATACAGACTTTGTTTTTGTTTTTTTACAATGCCATTGATTTCATCAATTTGCCTTCTCTTCTTCTACCGCCTCTTCTTCTTCCACTTATTTTTATCTCCTACTTATCAATATTATATTATTTTCTTTACTCTTTATTCTATTTTTCTTTTCTTCTCGAATTCACTCTCCTTGTACGTCTCTAGAATCTCTGCTATACTACTTCGTTTTCTCCTCCTATAATACATTTTAAATTCAGACCTACTATAGGCAGTATTAAAGGAATAGTTGAGTTTTCAGACCGCATATGCCTTCAAAGTGCATGGTTATTGCTCCTGTTCTTATCTATGACATTTATAGTGCCCTTTTAGAGCTTAACATTGCTATAAAGGTAATTTTAGACCCCAACATGTGTGAAATTTAGCCAATACGATCATACCATTTCAGCTCCACTTTTCAAAATAATATGATGACTGTTAGTTAATTATTTAATTACACATAACAATACATGGGCCGGCTGGTTGTGCGTAATATAACCAACACGAAAATGCCAACAAAAAAAGCCAACATCGGCATTGAATGAAATACGACGGAAAAGGCGGTATTTCGTTTTTTCAACGGCTTTTTCAATTTATCTAATATTTGTGATGGTACACAAGTATTATAAATCGTTATATTCATGGATATTTCAGCCGTCTCCGAACCAATTTTGATCAAACAAAGATGATTTTGTCATTTAAATTCTATGTTCTTTCAAATTTGACACTCAGTTTTTCATTATCTCACAAACAAATTATGTTGTATAGCGCCATCTGCATCAGAACTCAACTATCCCTTTAATAATAGGAGTCATTTTCCCCCTCTCTTAAAAAAGGTAATTAAAATATAACGAGAAAGAAAGTGAAAATAAAACAGTCATAGACGACTAAGTAACATACAACAGGCAAATTATTTGGAAATAACGCACAATTAATATAGAGCCCTTAAGTGCAAGGCAGTGAGACATTGGGAAAATCAACCTGCTATCTAATATTGCAATCTAAACAATGGAAATACAAATCCTTGAGAGTTTGTTTCTTTGATTGTTTGATTGATTTTATTTCTGCGTTCAAATAACAAATACAACGTTATTCATTTTTACATAAGTATTACATACGTAGCAAATCATGTCTAATAATATTATACAATGACCAAAATACAAAGCATGCAGACAAGTATAACGGGTATTTGTATATATATTTTTTTATTGAACTAAAGAGATAAATTCATAACGCAGGAGACCGCCACCGTGAGCGGTTAGGCTGGAAATGGATGGCGGCCTAGTGAAAAAGAATGGCAACAAGATTTAGCAACATAACTCTCTCAGTAAAAAACATTGACCTACCACAAATGGATACTGAACGGTACCATGATATTTTCATGCACCTTACTCTGTCAAAAGTATCATAATGACATTCCAAACATGCTTCCAAGCTTTGATCTCATCACGACCGCCGCCAGTCAGCACCCCAAAAACCAGAACTGTGCCTTGAACAATCAACAAAATGCCTGCGCAAAAGAAACTGAATCGCTTCAAATCACGGAAATGCATGTGCAGTTGTGGCGTACATATGCATATTGACGTATATGAAGTTTTCAATAGGAAATTAGAAGTAGTTTACTGTATTTTTTGCTGAAACACAATAATTTTAACTTCATTTTAAAACACATCCTATCCATTTCCAAGGTATAGAAGATTATGAATAGGACAGTGAAGAATCTTTTTTTTTCAAAGTGTGGCTAGAAAACGATTTGTATGTTATGATTCAAATGAATCAGAATTATTATTTATAAGGTGTGGGGTGCCACAAGGGTCAATCCTCGGCCCTTTGTTATATTTGGTATACGTAAATGATATTTTTAATTTATCAAATGCACTACAGTATATTTTATTTGCTGATGACACACATGCATTTTTGTTCCAATTCAGATTTTCATATCCTTTTAAGAAATATTTACGCTGAATTACCAAAATTATCAAAATGGTTTAGAAGTAATAAACTGTCCCTTAATTTAAAGAAATAAAAAAATATGTACTTTCAGAACAGGAAAAATAACGATATTCCTGACATTGAAAGAACTTTATGGACGGGCTTGGACTGGCTTGGACGGGAAGGGTGCTCTAAAACTTTGAGCCTGTTAAAAATTGTCCCCGTCCTGCAATTAGACGAACTGACAACGTAATTAAACGAGATGGACGAACTACGAACGGAATTGCCCTACTTCGGTCCCACTAGGAACGTGTTACGAACTAGTTAAAATGGTTTGGACGTATTGGGAACGAGGTAGAACTAGTTAAGAACTGGTTTAAATTGATTACGGACGGGCTTGGATTGCTTGGAAATGGAAAATTTACCGGATCTGAAGTCGATATAAACCGACTGTGGGCTGGGTATAGACGCGATGGACGTATTGAGGACTGTTTATGAACTTTCTAGGGTCGTATTAGAGATATTATTTACACATTTTACCCCGACTATTACCAGTTTTGGTACGATTTTCTAGGACGTTTCCTGAATGTATATAGAACTATTTTGGTGTGATGGGGGCTTAGCTGCTGCTAATTGATGCTCTACCACATCACGTTGCAACACGTTCCTAGTAGGATCAAAGGACGGCAATTCCGTTCATAGTACGGCAATCAGTCCGTTTGTAGTACGTCCTCCTTTGTTTTAAGTACGTTGTCACTACGTCTAATTGCGGGACGGGGAAAAATGTGAACAGACTCAGAGTTCTAGAGACTCTTCCGCACTAGCCAGTCCGAGCCCGTCTATAAAGTTCTAAAACAGATCGTTAACAGTCGATACTACGTCCAACTCCGTTCGCACAAAGTTTGAGCCCGTTTGGCAACATTTTCCAGAACGTAGTGAGAACTAGTTTGGTGTGATGGGGGCTTTAAACAGCTACATATTATCCCTTTGGCATACCGAGAAGGGGCTATATTTTCAGGGGGTACAGGCATCAAGGGGAGCGGTGACATTCGTATTTATAAAACAAATAATAACAAGACAATCAATAAAGGGGGTTAGGGTTGTCTGGAAGGGGTACAGTCGTGTTTCCTCTTTCCACTTTTTTTCTTCCTCTTTTGTGTTTCTTTTTCAAACGATGGTCGAGTAGATATGTGATTTAAAGATTTGCGAGAAAAAAAATCCTCCTGTGATATCTGATTCGATATCGAATGCCGATGTACTTGTATTTTCCTTATATGTTGATTTGGCAGACTGTGGCATATGATCTCGTACACAAACGGTCGTGCATTCTGCCACCGGAAATTATCACCACACACTTCTCGCCATTGCGTTGCTGTGGTTGATCAATACCCCAATCTATAAGAGAATATACATTCAGTGTGTTAAATAGAGATGTGTTAAGAGAGAAGTGAGTTGGTCTAGCGGCACTTACATTTAGTCAGCTCGCTGTCATCACCTTCAAACTGACCCAGAAGACCCGAGTTTGTTAATCAGTCATGCTGTCATTAGAGGTCGGTCCCCAGATGTTAATAATCATATTTGATTGATACACGTCAGGGTATCAAAAACAATTACACACACACACACACACACACGCACACATACGGTGTTAAAAAGGTGTCGGTATCAAATGGATAAGTCACCAGATTGTATAACACAGATACGGGGTTTAAATCCCAATCCGGCCCAGTCCTTTGACAAGACGTTAATCTACATTTCTGCCACTGTTCTGCTATTGAGCCGTCACGCCTCATCGTATGCATATAAATATACATTTTGTCCATAGCAGTCACGTAAAAAAAATAAAAATAATCTTCAAACCAACAATTTGTAACTTACTTCGGTAGTCACCTGTGGTCCCCGCACTGTCCGTGTAACACGTCCATGTCTCGATAAAATTGCAATCGATCCAGAACCTGGGTTCGCTCACGTGAGGCTTCAGCAAATCGTACTCTTCTACATTCTCTATGAAGAGCAGAGAAGGCTTGACCGCTTCTCCGATACCCATGGTAACTGGAACCAGATCATCACAGAAGTCACGAGCAGTCGTCCAATCAGCGTTCGGGAGTGAGTTCACGATAAGGAAGCACTTGTTGTGCCCACACACCCAACCGACTGGGCAGGCTGGGGTTATAAAGGAGAAAAGTACGACATCAATGAACTCCTCATAGTTTGTTCATAGAATGCTGGATATTTGTTCATGAATTTTTGTTTGATTTAATCTTTCTAGTTCTGCGTTAAATATTTGCTTGGTACACATTGGTAGCAATAAGATGATGACAGTATACGTTTCATTTTCATAAAGAAAGCAATATTGCCTTTTTATATTTTGTTTTGCTTTTTCTTGTCCTGTGTTTACTGATTTGAACTCTTGTCCTGCCATTATGAATACAGCCCAGAGCCACAAGGTTAATCCCCATTGTGCAAAGCCACAAATCCCCCGTGCCAAGTTTATTTGGAGGTAATCTGATGCACGAGATGGTACTTTTAATAGCGCGTGTGAGGCAATCAGCACAGGGCAATGAACATGAATAATAACTGCTATTACAAATGCGGACATGCATGTACGAAGCAGATATGCGGCAGCTCGCTTGCATTAATGAAGCAGCCAATCGATAGCGCGCTCGCGTGTACAAAGCACTATATATGTAGCGTGCAAGCTTCCTTATGGCAGGATATGATTCAGCAGTTTTATGTTTAATTTGTTCTAATGGGATTTAAAACATAATTGGAATCACTATATTGATTATTCTTTTTTATATCTCGGTCAGCCACACGATAGGAACATTTCGTTTCTATTTTCGCCTTCTCCAGCATAATATCTATCTATATTGCTTGCTTGCTGAAGCTGTGGTCACAACCCCAAAAAGTAGCCTGCTCGGTGGCCGGGTTGCACATTTTTAGCCATTTTCGTCCGGGCACCGCTTGTTTTTAGGGCATCGCTCGGTCGGCGCTGAAGTTTTAGCGCGGAGTTAAAATTCGGGCGGCGCTTGCTCACTTTTCACTCGCCGTCCACAATTCGCTCGGTACCTGGGCGGTCGCCGCCCGAGCACCGGCCTAATCGAGCGTTAGCCGTCGAGCGAATTAGGTCAAAAATCGAAGACGCTTGGTCAAAGGCTGCTGAGCAGTCGCCGTCCGATAGCCGCTCGGAGATCAGTCGGTCATTGAGTTCAAAATCTGTCAAAAGCCTTTGACCTATATAGCGACTTCGATTTTTGACCTAGATCGCTCGACGGCGAACGCTCGATTAGGTCGGTGCCCCGCCGATCCCCGGCCGGACGCCGGACAATTTCTTTAAAATCAGCCGGTGGCCGGTGGAAGACCGCTCGGGAATCGGTGGGTCATCAGTCGGTCACTGCCCGGACGCCGTCCGGAGAAGCTCCTCGATTTCGACCAGTTTTGCCCTAAAATCGACCGGCGACCAACGGGAAATCGACAGGGCACAGCCCAAGGCAACGCTGGGGCTCTACAGCCTGCTCGACTTCTCCAAAAATCGTTGGGCGATGCCTATATTCCAGCGGCGACCGAGCAGGCTACAAATCGGTCGGTCGCCGCTCTGCGTTGTGACCTTATCTTTAGTGCCTTGTCTGTTCCACCTCGTTTGTTCCATACATTGGCGAACAGGGCTTTCCATCTAGTTCTGTTTCTGTTTCTTTGTAATGTGACATTACCTTTGTTACCAGTCAGCCCAAATAACTTATTCATGTATTCGATAGTCTCTCTCCGTCACTTTCCATCAATTATTCCGGTCAGTATTCTGTGCATTCTCTTCTCATAATATGCCCAATAAACTGAAGTTTTCTTTTCCTTATGAGGTTAAGAAGGGATATATCGACACATGCCTTATTGGGGACCTCTTCGTTTGTTTGCCCTTGGAGTTGCTTCATTGCCCAACACATGAAAGGAGAATCTGTAATGTTGGACTACATTTTCATGCCATATGCTTGTGTAGTCCCATGTTCACATTTATGTCATGTTTGTTCGCAGTGCACGTGTTTTCAGCAAGAATAAGCCAACTTTTTTAATCATTTATGACAGACAGAACTCAAAGTATACAACAGTATTTTTGCGCCATACTCTCTGTCCTGTTCCTTTCAGAGGGTCGCAAAATCATTAAAACTGACATGCAATGTCAAGGGGCACCGTGGACATGATCGCACATACTTTTGAGCACTTTCAATGACCCTCTCCGTCAGCCATTGAAATGTGGGAATGAAATTAAGATCACGTCTTTTGTAATCCGAATATGACCTTCATGTGACATGTAATAAACGCATTTAAATTACCTTTGAGTTGATTTCTCGAAAGTTTGTGCGATCCTGTTCATGTTAATTATAATCTGAGTTTAAAGGTAATGCAAAGTTTTAGGAAATATTTAAAATTGGATTGATAGTAATTCGTTAAAATGTTAAAGTATTTCGATGCCCCTGTGGATGTTTTATAGGCACTAGAAAATTTAGCCCCTAAATCGCTATCTAGATGAATTGAATACACAAATTTACAGGGGCTCCCGATAAATTTCAAATATTATAAATAACGCCTAAGGCAATTCCATGGTAGCTGCGACCATGGCGATCTCAAAATATGCAGTTCTGATATATAATTTTCAAACATGAACAGCAAATCGATCGTTCGTAGTCAAGAAACATTGTTTTAGAGCTAAAGTAATGTTAGTCTTGAAAGGGCGCTATACAACATAAAGAGCCTATAATTTACAATGTTATCACTTAAGACTCGATTTTAGCCGCGACAACGATCTTTGAATATTGTAAAATCGCATATGCTTCCAATATGTTAATTTGAACCAATTTCATGACCCCATACCAACACTTTGTAATACCTTTAAGCATGATAACAGGGGCTACAGCCAGGGGACCATAATTGAGAGAGAGCGAAATATTTTGTGAACTGTTTAATCATCCTAAAGGCCGACGAGGCCGAAACACAGTGAAAAACAAATCACCATTTCATTAAAAAGAATTCCAATTTATATCCACATACATGCGCACAGCGGTAATTATAAACTGAAACTGCATACGCAATATTAACATGTTAGGATTCTATTTCAAAGTTTGAGTCAACGCTAAATAGAGAGCTTTCCAAATAACCTACCTTCATTCTGCTCGCAATGCATTCCGATGAATCCTCCGAGGCAGGAGCAGCTATACCCATCAAGCTCTTCAACGCAAGTCGCTCCGTTAAGACAAGGATGGGAGTAACATGCTTTAAGAAACAGATATCATGTGTTCAAAGTCAAACAGCACAATATTCACGATTGCCTGTAATGTTGGGATACTTACCTCTGTTATTGAATTGGCTGTGTGAATACGTTTTGTTCTCGATAGATAAGTTTATATCTTGTAGGAACTTTAAATGACCAGTTTCTTTGACTCTTTGGATTGATAAATGAAGTTCTAAAAATATGCAATCTTTAACAAATAAAAAATACATCATATTGTCACAATCATTCCATGAAAAAAAGGTAATGAAATAAACGTCCGACTTAAAGGGCAACAATGCAAATGTGGTGTTTACTCGTGCATATAAACTCTTCAACAATAACCCCCAAAACGTGAACAAATATCTAAAAATTGTTTTATATCCGAAATCATTGTTTTACTGAGCTCGAAACGGAGAGAGATAGAGAGAAGGGAGAGACATGGGGGGGGGGGGTGGAGGAGGGAGACCGAGAGAGAGAGAGAGAGACAGAGAGACAGAGAGGGAATGGGAAAACAGGGATATATATATATATATATATATAGTGAGGAGAGGCGGAGAGATAGAATAAGAGAGAGAGATAGAGAGAGAGAGGGGAGGGGGGAGAGGTGGATATAATGAATAGTTTATCGTACCTGGATGTGCGCAGTATAGGTTTATTGTGTCCCTCGCTTCTTCTGGCGTTCTGACGTCATATTCAGGGTGATCACGCGTTAAAACCTTGGGAACAAACTTGACCGATTCCCCAGTATATTCGGAGATACCATAAGGTGATAAGGACAGATGTCCAGGGGTATTTCAGGGCAAATATCGTCACCTAAAGCGCCTGTTTATTTAGCGTAATATAAAAAAGGAAGCAAAAACAATGAAAAAAAAAAGAAGAAGAAAGAAAAAGAAGACAAGAAAAGAATTAGAAGTAATAGAAGAAGAAGAAGAAGAATTAAGAAGGACAAAATTACGACGAATAACAATAAGTATTTGTACTGCTCACTTTCTGATATTGCACCACGGGTTCTAGGACAGCTACCCCCTGGGCAATCAACCCCCGGAAAATTACCCCCCGGAAAACTACTCCCCGAGGACAATTACCCCTCGAGGACAACTATCCACTGAGGACAATTACCCCCCGAGGACAACTACCCCCCGAGGACAATTACCCCCTAGGACAATTACCCCCCCCCCGAGGACAATTACCCCCTAGGTAATTACCCCCGAGGAAATTATCCCCTAGGACAATTACCCCCCGGAAAATTACCCCCCGGAAGCAGTGTTTTGGGTGTGCACCTAGTCGTTCTACCACTTTATTTTCTTCTTATTTAATTCCTTATCTACCTCCTTTTCTCTACCTCTACTGTATACATGTGCCTGACTTCACGCATGCCTGCACACACACATGCATACATGTAAATTGGTATGTTATGCTCTGATCACAACTCTAGTTTTTTGCATATCTTGTCATGTAAAGCAGCGTCATTTTCATGATAACCATTTTTCGAACAGTTGAAGTCTTTTGCCATGCTTTTTTTTAATCAATTTTTTAATCAGTGTCAATATTTCAAATGTTAGTATTAAGTGCAATAATGTAATCTATAACAGTAAATGTCTTTCAACTCAACAAATCTGTATATTTGAGAAGAACTGTCTTTTATGATAGTGTTTAAATGCCTTTCACTCTGTCCATAATGATGCGAAACAGTAATCTTGTAATATTTTAATGGATGAACAACGTATCTTGAGTGCATGCATGAATGTCAGCTGCTATATTCTTTCTCCCTCCCTCTTCACTCCTTTCACTTGAAGCTTTGTTATAGGTGTGCATCTCTCCCTTTTATACCACTTTTTCGTATTTCTCCCCTCTCTTCTACACTGTATCTCTTTGTATACATGTACCAGACTTCATGCATGCCCTCTTACATGTTTTTAGTATGTTAAGGCCGCTGTCCCATGACACATGTATATGTAAATGTGTAATGGCTAGGGCTAGGTTCCTTACTGGACACATTTTGTATTCTAACTTTCTACTGCACAGGGTCTATCTCTAGCTTGCAGCTCTGAATTTCGAATTTTGAATGTTGACGACTCATTTGTCTTTTTTACCACGGGCAGTCACTGTTCTTGATATACTGTACTCTACCTGTACCTCTACCTCATCTCTTCCCTCCTAGAGCTCCTCGTTTTATGTCACCTTCTCTTTCTCCCTCCTTCTCTTTCTACCTCACATTTCCTATCTGTTCTACTCAATGCGACTCCTCTCTCTCTCTCATTTGTTCTTTTCTCTGTACTTTCCTCATACCCCTTTTCTGGGAGAGAAGGGGTGAATGTTTCAGAGCACTTTTTAATTCATTTATTATATGCATTCTGTGCATTATCGAGATTCATTTTTAAATGACAGTTTTCAAGTTTACATGTCAGTTTTGTTAATGCTATTATTGCTATTATTAGTATTGTTATTATCATTATTATTGTTGTATTTCTTTGTATCCTCGAATGTATTTGTATATTGTTTATGTTGTTTGTATATGTACGTCACTCGCCAGTGGAGGACGAATTTCTGTATTTTTTTTAAATCAGACAATAAATTATCTTGAATCTTGAATCACATTACATCCAAACATAATTAAGAGAATGAAAACTAAAAGAAAAAAAAGGTAATTATTCCACAAACCAATTCCTAATGAATCAGGGTGAACAAATACGATGCTTTCACTTTTTTGATGAAAATCAGTGAGTTTGAAATTATGTGAGCTGTCCTATAATGAATGTTATGAATATTTAATTGGTAGGTTATGAATAACACATGACTTCATTCAATAAGCAGACACAGAGCCGGCAAATTAGGTGACCAACTTACAAAGGTTGGATCCAGCATGTTCGGAATGTTAATCTACTATTTTGAAAGAGTTGTCACTCCTCGGCCCTTTTAAATGGTGATTTAACATTTCAGTTTTAAGAGTGTAGCGCATTTGATATGTAGCTTACAAGCAGATGGTTCGAGATTTAGTTGCCATATCTCCGATATAAAATATGCAATAATGTATAGGTTTAAAATCCCCCCCCCCCCAAAAAAAATGGTGCCATGCTTAGAACGAGCTTGTGCTTGAAAGTTTTAATTTTGTATGACAACCAGCCATTACTCATCTTCCTCATCAGAAGAAGCATTTTGATACCATTTTCCGTTTTAAAGATATTCAAAACATTTTGCAAAATATCCGTAGCACAGTGTGTACAGTCAGCACATATCTTTAAAATAACGCAGACATTTCATGTCCCGTTTGAAATATTTCATCTATTGCAATTAGATCTGTTTCTGAAAATGTGACAAACTATAGTAATTTTATCAACTTTCAACACTCTAAAAGCGACGGAACCAGGATTGCAAGAGGAGGCAATGGACAATGCAATTGGTTTGTAGCACATTAAGTATCAATATTTCTTATTAATTGCCCCCTTCCCCACCCCCTGGTTGCGTCACTTTTCTCCAGATTCATAAAACATACTTTGAACTTTAAAAACGAAATGAATATTGCACGGATACATCCTGCATATTTCAATGAAGTATTACAACTTGAATTTATTTACAAAATTAGTGTGTGTCTGAAATGCATTCACGATGTGCATGCACAAGTACAAATTTAACATGGATTACATTGGAGTAGGAACATTTACATCTATATTTACATGCAATACCACAATTATTATTGATTGCATATAGGCAATAAATAAATTGAAAATTTCAAAATATATAGGAGACCCAATACATGTCATACTTTGTATGTAATTTGGATTACATTGGAGTAGGAACATTTACATCTATAAATGTGATGTAAATATTGATTGCATATCGGCAATAAATAAATTGAAAATTTCAAAATATATAGGAGACCCCATACATGTCATACTTTGTATATAATTTGGATTACATTGGAGTAGGAACATTAACATCTATATTTACATGCAATACCACATATTATTGATTGCATATTGGCAATAAATAAATTGAAAATTTCAAAATATATAGGAGACCCCGTACATGTCATACTTTGTATATACTTTGGATTACATTGGAGTAGGAACATTAACATCTATATTTTCATGCAATACCACATATTGATTGCATAATTATTGGCAATAAATAAATTGAAAATGTCAAAATATATAGGAGACCCCATACATTTCATACTTTGTATGTAATTTGTATTACATTAGAGTAGGAACATTTACATCTATAAATGTGATGTAAATATTGATTGCATATCGGCAATAAATAAATGGAAAATTTCAAAATGTATAGGAGACCCCATACATGACATACCTTGTATGTATTTTGGATTACATTGGAGTAGGATCAAATTTAGGATCTCATATTTCAGCTACGAGAATGTCAAACTCCCTATATAACCATCCTAAATAAATAAAAATAATTGTTACTCTGATATGTATTGATATGGTTGATAATACGCTGAGCATTAACATGAAAATTAGTAAAATTGCATTTACATTATGGACAATTAATGTGAGGCGATGACATCGACATCAACTTGCCTTTTTTATTGTTCATTGGTTAAAGGTAATATCAAGTTTTGGTATGGGGTCATGAATTTGGTTCAAATGAACATATTGGAAGCATATGCGATTCTACAATATTCAGTGATCGTTGTCCCGGTTGAAATTGAATCTAAATTTATGAAATTGTAAATAATAAACTCTTCATGTTGTATACATGTAGCTCCCTCTCAAGTTAAAGATTATAATTAAGCCATAAAATAATGTTTCTTGACTAAAATCAACCAAATGGCTATTTACGTTTGAAGATTATATATCACAACTACATATTCTGAGATTTTCATGGTCGCAGCTACAATTGTATGGCCGTAAGCGCTATTTGCAATATTATCAAAATTTACCGGGAGCACCAGTAAATTTTGATATTCAATTTTACTCGAAAGCAGAAGTGTTTTAAGGGTTAAATTTTCTAGTGCTTATAATACACCCAAATGGGCATCCAAAGATATCAAAATTGTAAAGAATCACTATCCAGCCAATTTTCTAAATTTCCCAAGACTTTGTATTACCTAAGAAAGGTTTGAGGAAAAATCCCACGGTCATACGAAACATAGTTTTCGAGATACAAGCAAAATCCCCCCCCCCTTATAACACCTGTCTGTATGTGAGAATAAACACCCTGCCGTAACATTTATTATTATTTTTGCTCTAAAAGTCAAGAAAAGGGGACCAGAATTGCATATAATTTTCAGGATAGCTCTAAAATAATATTTCCTTTCCTGTCAAAGTGATATTTCACATAGTTAAAAGTATGATTTACAAAAGGGCTACAGTCCCCAGTTAATCCTAAACCTTTCAATGCTCACTATTTAATAGAAAAGCTCGCATTGTCCTACACGCAGCTGATGGAGGCTTCCCTGTATCAATCTTGTAGACTGTCTCAACCAGGAATTGAAATACATGAGACAGCTCCCATGGAAAGTCACACCAAAGGACGTACGTTGCCTTTACCACCATGTCAACTGCGTGCAAGACAGATTTACACTGTGCAGCCTGTCTTTCAAACGCAACGAAGGACTGCTCACACGTGGCCCCACTACCAAACATAACGGCAAATGGCTGATTCTGCTGAAGATTTTCTAGGTAGTGTGGAATGTTGGTGCCCACCTTTACAAAAGAAAAACAAAGCAAAGAAACATTCACATTAATTTAATAGCAGCTGCATTATATGCAATCAAATGTCTGTTTCAAATGGTATGCCTTAATTAATTATAATCCCACAAAAAATATCCTCATTACATGTACCTCTGACGAGTCTTCCTCCCTGTTGCTACCTCCAATGAGTAATAGATTAATTCAGTAAGTCAGAATTGCAATAATTCCTGCTTTAGAAATTCCAAGGTAACGGTGATGCACAATTCAAGGATGCCAGTTAGAATTGATCAGAGGGCCTGATAATCACCTAGAATGAGCTATTTTATACACAAACAAACATAAACTATGGTCTGAAAATAAATCGCCAGGGCCTGAATTCAGGCTTTTGCCTGAAAACTGGCATCCCTGACAATTAGAAATACTTGGATTTATTAAATTAAAAAAACTCCAAAAGAATAACAAAATGAAGTTGGCAATGCAACAGTTACACCAGGCCAACATATATAATCAATGCATTTCTTTCTGCCAGAATGATTTTCAAAAAACTTTGGCAAAGGTTGAGAGTCAAAAATACATTTTCAGAATCGATGTTCTTAATAATTCTTCATAACATGATAGCCATTCACTGACATAATTGATAGAATAGAGCATAGGATACCAAGTAGAATTGGCTCAATTGTGACAATCTATGAGTGTAAACATGTATGAAAAGACCACTCCTTCTAAGCTAAAGTTTGAATTTGATATATTCAATATTCATGAAATGTAGACCAAATGAAAGATTCACAGTTGGCTGAGGGCAATCTCAATCCGCAAAGACAAGGCACCAAAAGCAGTACTGGATAGGAGTTAATTAATGTGTCTGGGTGAAAACCCATTTGCACCAACATCAATCATGCTTTCCCTGATTTGGATTCACTGCACAATGAGCAAGAAAGCCTTTTTTAATATGATAATTGAGTTGTTCCAAATCAGTTTCAGCATGTAATCATATGACTTGGCGCGAATGGGTTTTGACTCTTTTCAAACAATGGCTGGTGTGCGCTCAACTTGATGCTAGGAGTCCACTGGGCCGGCGCCAGTTGGTGCCAGTTCGCGCCAAAGATTATGTGATTGGCGCGTAGTGGCTCGCTGTGGCGCCGAATTAATGTCCGCTCGGCATGTGTCGCCAAGTGGAATAAACTGGGTGCCATATGGCGTGCGCCAAATGCCACCCGGCTTGCTCCAAAATGTTGCGCCAGTTTGCGCCAGTTTGCGCCATTACACGGCCATTTGATTCCAAAATTCACCCTGTTGGCGCAATTCGCGCCAATAGACGGCTACTTTGCGCCACTTGGTGATTAGTTTGTGCCAAAGGTCGCCAAATTGGTTTGAACTTGCCGCCGCTTGGCGCTACTCGCCGACTATATAAATACCGGCCATCGGCTACCTGGTTCAGACCCTCCTCAGCTGCTGTATGAACAACATCTCTACTAAATATTTACAATTTTGATATGTCTGAGGCTTTTGATAATGTTGGAGTGATGATGCTGCTCCATCAGAAGATGATGAGAGATGCTGAGGTGGTCACTGCCTATCAACTTATGCTGGCCAATCCTGAAGAAGAAGAGCCTCCTAAGAAGAAAAGGAAGCACAACTGGTGGTTTAGACCCATGCTCCACCCACAGTTGAGGGCCGAACGGGGACAGTACCACACTTTGATGGAAGAGCTGAGGGAGAATGACAGGCGGAAGTTCATTGAAGCTGGCACTTTAGGCATCCCAGATCCAGCTCCTCTTCCCCATGATGATGAAGAGCACCCTATGCCGTACTTCTTCCTGGGAGACGATGCCTTCGCCATGAGGACGTACATAATGAAGCCCTATGGCCGTCGTAACATGGTCCAACAGCAGAAGATCTTCAACTACAGGCTGTCCAGGGCAAGGCGTGTGGTTGAAAATGCCTTTGGCATTCTGGCTCTGCGGTTCCAGTGCTTCCTTGGCTAGGTGAGACAGGAACCAGACACAGTCCGCCTGCTCGTTGAAGCTGCCGTCATGCTGAACAACCTCATCAGGAAGCGCTATCAGGCACTGGACGTCCGCATGTTGGACCAGGAGGATTCCCAGCACAACCTCATCCCTGGAGCTTGGAGAACTGCCGCCATCACTGTGAGAAAGTCCTGCGATGCCGCTCTGCTTTTAAAGGCGACAAGTGGCGCCGAATGGCGGGCAACCAGGTGGCATTTGGCGCGAAGTAGTCACCAATCGGGTGCCGTTTGGCTCGCGTAGTGGCGCAAACAAGGTGCCCCTTGGCTCCAAGTGGCGCCATGTGGCGCGAAATCTCATTGGCGCAACTTGGCGCGCGCCATTACATTCCAGTGGATTCCAATAGGCGGATTGTTTGCGCCAAAGGGCGATATGTTCGCGCCATTTGATGTCACTTGGCGGACACTTGGCGCTGATTGCTCGATGCAAGTGGCGCGACGAAAATTTCAAACATTTTGAAATTTCCTTGCCGCCACATTCAAATTTGGCGCCGTTGCGGGCCACAACGAGCCAGTTGGGAGGCAGTTTGAGCCACTACACGCCACTAGGCACCTTATTGGCGACACTGGGCGCCACAGTAAATTGCATTGGCGCAAACTGGCACCAACTGGCGCCGGCCCAGTGGACTCCTAGCATGGCAGCAAAATTGAAGAAAAAAATTACCAAACAACAAAGGAGTCAATGCTTTATCCATACATTCTAAAAAAAAACTATGTTCAGAGATGCCAACCTCTTGACACCAAAAAACAGACTGAGTATCCTAAAAAATCAGATTTTGGAGAGAAAAATCTGATTTTCACGAAAACTTGACACTATCAAGTTGGCCCCAGGCCAGTAAAATTTCAGGAAAATGGGATACTGGTACGTACAGTCAAGTAAAATGTTTGCTCTTTCATTAAAATTTTAAAAGAAAATTGTAAAGCAAAGTTTTTGTTGGGGCTGCGGGGGTTTACTTGTTCATGTTTTAATGCGATTCCGGGGTTTTATGGGTATTTTTTTTTTTTTTTTTTTTTGAAAAATCGTATTTTAAGAGGTGATATCGTATTGTCGTATTCCACTCTTATTATCGTACTAAATACGATTAAATCGTACTGGTTGGCAGCTCTGTATGTTTATCTCACATTTTTAAACAATACTCAATATAAAAAGTGGGACATTTTTCTGACTCTCACTGTATAGTTGTAAAGGATAAAACAATTGTACAATTGGACAGTGTTAGAGGTGAAAGAAGACTTTAAATACCTATGATCAGGGCTCAAAATATTTTTTTTGTCCACGGGGGCTCTTCCAAAATAACGGGGGCTCTTTTAGTACTGACCGTGGCTTTTTTTAAACACAAATTTACATTGAATTGGAGTGATTACATGAGGAATGCTGAGAGTCCAAGAGCCTGCTTGAATTTCTTTGACAAAAAAGACGAAGTGTTTTGTTTTAATTTTGGATAAAACATCATAAGACATGTCTGAAAAGTGATGTCTTGTGTGTTGTGGGTGGTGGAGCCTGATTTCAGAGGTCAATGACCTTTATTTGACCCTGATTTCGCCTAACATTTTTTTGTTTTTTTGTTAAAAAGAGCCTCAATTTTAATGAATGTTGTGTCTAATGAAAGATAATGAAATTATCTATCACATGATATGAATATTTATAATATTTGATGATATTTTGAACCTTTTTTAGGGTTTAAAATGTAATTTTTTGACTTTTTTCACTAAAATCATAATTTATCACTTTTGTTCGTATCTGTAAATAAAGAGGAAACAATGAAAATCCTAAAGAATTACTGTAAAAAATGCATTTATATTCATTTATTACACTGTAAAAATGTCATATTCATTACTTCTCTAACTAAAAAGTTATTGACTTCCAAAGATAACATCGCAGTGCCAACAAGATCCTAATAAGAAAAATGTCATGCGCCCTCTATTGGCCATTCCAAGATAGTTCATGTTTTGTGGTTGGTTCAAAGTTTTGTTGAACATTTTGTGAACTGGTCAAGTGCGAATCAACTTCAAAATGGTAAGTAGACTCTACTTGTGAGATATTGCACTTACATTATAATAATTCACAACAACATTTAACATATAAATCTCTGGACAGCAATATTAAAATGAAAATAAAACAGGAAAATTGTAATAATTTGATAATTTTACATTAAATAATGTACTAAAACTCAGACTCAGTCCCACATCACCAAAACAATGTTAGTTAAACTTGCTAGACTAGGTAGTAGGTAGCCTACTTGGTACTTGGTCGGTTGGTCCTCCAAGATACTCGTCTGAGTTTTAACTTAACAGGTAGGGTGTTAGATGGGGGGACGTCAGGGCAATTTTGAATTTGACAGGGTCAGTGTGGGCGATAGTCTCTGGTTTAAGCTGGTCTAGGTCTAGACCAGGTCTAGATCTAGACCTCTAGATCATGTCTAGTTATCTAGATCTAGTCTAACTTCTAATTCTAGATCTATAATCTGAAACGAATCTGGACTCAATTTCTCAGTCTAGTCTATCTCTCTGTCTAGTCTAGATCTATGTGTGTGTGTTTTAATTTTTGTATTTATCCTCATTTGTAATGTAGGATCTAGGTCTAGAGTCTAGTCTACTCTAGTCAGAGTAGGGTCTAGTCTAGATCTAGAACTATCTAGTCTAACTTTAGACTCTAGATCTAGAGATCTAAGACTAAGTGTCTGAACGATTTTTCAATTTTCAATTTGGGATCATTTTTCACCATTTTTGTTTGATAGATCTAGGTCTATTTGAATAAAAAATGTAATCAGAATAGATCTAGTCTAATACATTTCAAATTTGAAGCTTCACCGATGTTTCAATCAAAAGATACAGCCCCTCCAAAAAATGCTGGTATATTCATATCATTTTGGTCAAAATCGACGAAAAAGACGTCCACGCAGAGTGATGTTGTTTTGCTAAATTTAGCCAAACAGCTGTATCGCGCGATATGCAAGCGTATGCATATCGTACGCAATGTCATGCGCAACTTGAAGCTTGAGCCACGCTGTCTCCGCATTGCTTAGTTGTCTCGGCAAGCTGTTTACAGCAGTCTTGAATGAGCGACTTACGTCTTATCTCGAAGATAATGAATTGCTAGGTGATGAACAGGCTGGTTTTCGAAATGGTCATTCAACGCTTGATCACATTTTTGTTCTCCATTCAGTGATCGATTTATATCTCTCTTCAAAAGAGAGGGTTTATGTGCATTTATTGACTACAAGAAGGCATTTGATTTGGTTGACAGGAGTTCTCTTTGGAATAAATTACTTAAGAATAATGTTGATGGAAAGTTTTTCAATGTAATTAAGCATATGTATGCTCAGGCTAAGTCATGTGTAATTTCTGGTACAGAAAAGTCTTCTTCATTTGATTGTAACATTGGTGTGCGACAAGGAGAAAATTTATCTCCGATGCTATTTGCCCTTTTTTTAAATGACTTCAAACAATTCATTAGCGAAAAGTGTGGAGGCATAAATATTCTTCCTGACAAGATTGATGCAGCTGCGTATCAAAATGGTATAGATGTATATCTCAGGCTTTTTACATTACTGTATGCAGACGATACAATAGTTCTTGCAAAAACTGAAAGTGATCTTCAGCTTGCTCTTGATGCAGTATCTGATTACTGTAAAAAATGGTTTCTTCAAGTTAACACAGCTAAAACCAAAGTTGTTGTATTTTCTCGTGGTAAAGTTCGAAAAATTCCTATATTTAAATTTGATCATGATATTGTAGAAGTTGTTGATGAATACGTCTATCTTGGAACTACTTTTAACTACAACAACAAATTTCGTAAAGCACAAATTAAGCAACTTAATCAAGCTAGACGAGCAATGTATAGTCTATTATATAAAACTTATCAACTGCACTTACCTATTGATATCCTCTTGGAATTATTTGATCAACTTGTGTTACCTATTCTGCTCTATGGAAGTGAGATATGGGGATTTGAAGTGCTACATGATCTTTAAATTTTCCACATGAAATTTTGTAAGCAAGCCCTTTCTGTCAACAAAACAACTGCAAATTGTATGGTACTTGGTGAATTGGGGAGGCTTAAACTTGAGAAATATATCGAAAGCAGAATGATAAACTTCTGGTGTAGGATTGTACATAGTGGACAGGATAAATTTTCTGGTAAGGTTTATATTATCTTAAAATTACTCTTTGAGAAGAATATATATCAGGCACCTTGGTTAAAAAAAATCAAGCTGACTCTGGACAATATGGGGATTAGACCGAATTTTCCGTCTCTTTCGTTCGTTAGCCTCTTATTGGGGTAGGGTCGGCCGGCTCTCTCTTTAGAGACGGAAACCGTCTATACACATTCCCATGATCACGCCACGGCCATTTCAGGTCGTAGCGTTTTGCCCCCAAAATCCCCCAAAATGTAATTTTACCTCGTGCATGTTATATTGTAAATTAGGCCTAGGCTATAATAATTCAGTTCCACTTACCAACTTGACTGAAATAATCCGTTTAATGGTCCCTTTTAAGGAAATTATGGGTCAAAATCGAAATCCTTTTTGAAAATCTTTTTCAACATGGATTTCGATTTTGACCCATAAATTCCTAAAAAGGGACTATTAAACTGATTATTTCAGTCAAGTTGGTAAGTGGAACTGAATTATTATAGCCTAGGCCTAATTTACAATATAACATGCACGAGGTAAAATGACATTTTGGGGGATTTTGGGGGCAAAACGCTACGACCTGAAATGGCCGTGGCGTTATCATGGGAATGTGTATAGACGGTTTCCGTCTCTAAAGAGAGAGCCGGCCGACCCTACCCCAATAAGAGGCTAACGAACGAAAGAGACGGAAAATTCGGTCTATATGGGGATGTCTAATTTATGGGAAATTTGTGAAAATACTAGCTATGAGTGGGTCAAACAAACTGTGGAACGTCGATTGAGAGATTCTCATGCTCAGTATTGGTCTGCTTGTATGTACGATAATTCGCATTGTGTTAACTATCGAATCTTCAAACATTCTTTATGTTTAGAAAGATACTTAATCGATCTCATTAAAAGAGATCGGACAATATTAAGTCGTTTTCGCTGTGGCAATCATTACCTGCCGATTGTAGCTGGTAGATATTCAAATACTCCAAGGGAAATGAGGCTATGTACGCTGTGCAATTTGCAATCACTTGGGGATGAGTTTCATTACTTGTTTGTATGCCCTACCTTTCGTTCTGAAAGAAAATTGTTCATCGATAAATATTTTATTGAAAGACCAAATACACTAAAAATGGGTCAGCTTTTTAACTCCAATAATGTACAAACACGTTTAAACTTAGTAAAATTCTGTCGAAAAATAATGCTTCGTTTTCATTAATTTAAGTATGTGCAAAAACATGTTATGAGTTCAATATTAACTTTATGTTTCTCTTTTTTGTCTTATATCAATTTATTAAATTGATATCAAGAATATTTTCAGTAATTCATTAATTCAGATATCAATTTACTGGTGCCAGTAAATTTCTTTTTCAATTGCTTCCATTAATTTCGTCATTAATTATCGTTTTAATTAATATTATCATTTTGTTTTTGATTATTATTATTATTATCATCATCAATGTTATTATCATTATCATCATAATTTTTCTCACTATTGTCGATAGTGTTATTTTGTATGGATTAATATTAATTCTATTTGTATTGTATTGTATATTTCACAGTGTTTAATTGACAAATTCAAACTGATTGTAAACTTCTCCAATACCCCAATGTGGGTGACATGAGAATAAATTGTCATTGTCATTGTCATTGTCATTGCGACATGTGCCATTGACTAGTATGGCTAGCGTTCGTCGCACAATTTACCCGGAAGTGAATACACGTTATAGTCAATGGCAATATCGCGGAGATGTCTCCGCGATATTGCCATTGACTATAACGTGTATGCACTTCCGGGTTTATTGTGCGGAACTGCTATCCATACTTTCATTCACTATACGCGCAGATGTTAAGCGATGTAACCATGGTTTGGACTGAGCGGAGCGCACGCCCCCTAATTAGCTGATCCACCAAATAGCGGGAAGGGTATTTTTAAACTGTTATCAGTTGTGATCCCTGGGGGCTAGCGAAAATATAAGCGCATAGAATTGTTCCTTAGGACTGGAACTACTTATCGATATCGGGGCGTCATATCTCAAAAGTGGCAAACCTCAAAGTTAGCCAGGACACAATGTTTAAATTGCTGTTTTGACCAAGATATTTTTAGAATTTCGGGGGCTACGCTCCTTTGGAAATATTGGAATTCACCTGCTCTTTCATATGACACCTCATTTATTGAGTATCGCCTTCAGGATCACAACAGATAAAGGTTTGAATCTCGAATTGAAAAAAAAAATTGACTTTTTTTCCATGGTCGCGCAATGCACGTAGACTGCATAGGGATGCGTACAATCTCTATGGGAAGAATTTTAGCACACAACATCGGGTGCGCGATCAGACACCCTTACTAATTCCTGTAGACCTAACTTTAGATCTAGATCTAGACTAGTGGCCTATAATTTGCATCTGAACTATATTGACCTGTGCTGTTTGGCTTGTCGTTTCCCAAGCCTTGTCGATTAAGCAGGCACCAAATTTTGTATTTAAATAATCTCTTATTTTACATTTAGCATTTAGAGTCTAAGTTAGATAGTAAAGACAGTTAGATCTACATAGGGGTCTAGACCCTACATGTAAAATGAATACTGCTTTCAACACATTTTCATTAAAACAATTTCCAATTGCCTTAATCAAATTCTAGAATACACTGCAAATGGTTTAGCAAAGGGATTGAACAGTCATCGTCAATCAATCAATTAATCAATGATGTTTACCAGTTGACAGTTGAGAGCAGCCAGTCTCTGTCCTTCATCTGGGGCACTGTGCGTCTGCTTATCTGACTACTTTGACTATCTGACTACTCCAATCGGATGTATCTTGACCATATAAGACCCTGAACTCCTGGTCCATCTTTAAAACAATGAATAACAAATTAATGGAAGGATCCATTTTAAGATTTCTATAGAACTTTAGTTAGGGTTCAGAAAATACATATAGACTAGTTCAAAATCATTTCTATCTTCCCATCACGGGTGGGGTGTAAAATTTTAGATCGACTAGATCTACTGAGAATGGTAATTTGTATCAAGTCTTTCAAATGGAAATTGTAGATATAGGCAGAATGCAGGCAGCAATGCGCAATAAGCTTCAGGGCCATCACAAGTGAGAGAGAAATTTTACAGTGATATTACCACGCTGCAAACTAATGTGAGCAAATAGTTAACAAGATTGTTATACGTATCCGTTTTCGAAGCTACCTTCTGCCCCCCCCCCCCCTCCCTTCCCCGCCGAGCCAACAGGAAAGCTGGCTCCACAACACACTGAGATGGCAATATGCTTGTTGCCATAGAGTTCGTATCTAGAATCTATAGCATTTGTATCCAAAACATTGGTCTATTCATATTGGCACGGAGGTCCATGAGTGTGAAACAAAAATGGTATGTTTCTCCTGTCTTTTATATCACTTTTCATTAAGAAGGGAAGTCAAGTCAATAGAGTACCGCAATGCTAATGTCATATTGCTTGTCCATGTTACTGGTTCCAAACAACAGAGTCTGCGCATAAGGTTGATCGGGAAATCACTCAAGCAACGGGCTGGAGCAGTGCAAATTCAGTGTTTGTGGCTGGTGTGAGCACCACGCCAACATTTAGCACAACATGTTTTGGAACCAGCAACTTTGACAACTTCACCAGTAAGACGTTACACTTGTTATTCATGCCTTTTGTTAGTTGGAATACCGGTCTTATTTTCATTCTAACCTATAATTCTATTACTACTACTACTACTTCTACTTATACTACTACTTCTATTACTATTATTACTACTACTACTTCTATTACTACTACTACTTCTACTACTTCTACTTATACTACTAGTTATATTACTACTACTACTTCTATTATTACTATTACTACTACTACTACTACTACTACTACTTCTATTACTACTACTACTTCTACTACTTCTACTTATACTACCACTACTTGTATTTATACGACTACTACTACTTCTATAAAAACTGTTATTACTGTTACTACTACTACTACTACTACTGATACTACTACTTATATTACTACTTCCCCTACTACTACTACTACTACTACTACTACAACAACTACTACTACTACTACTACTACCACTACTACTAATGTTACATATGCTTTGTACACTCTATTGTTTAACAAAAATGTTCACTCTCTTCAAACAGTATTTCAAGCTCACAATCGTGTCATTCTTCCTATTCAACCAACAGTTTAAGGGTGAGTTATTGACTTTAAGTATTTAGGATTCACTCGATGTCAATGTTAATTCATTGCAGTTATTGATTGAATGATTGGTCGTTTGATTTTAAAATTATTCAGGTTTGCGAGTGCATAAGTGAATATGCCCTATACGCAGATTAAGTCACAATATGATAATGAACGTGACCTATCGTGTTCCTTTCCGTCTCATTGTGACCTTACAAAGTACAGTGCATATCAGTAATGCACGAGCTAAAATATGTATTTGTTTTAATTAAGACAGATTTACAATATTGGTTTAAATAAGTCGAGACATTGACTAAAAAACCGATAAAAAAGCCAAGGGTCACACAATCATAGTGGCCGCCGTCTGCTTTAGTGGATGATATAGTATTAATGACTGCTTTGAGAAACAACTATGTTTAGAAAATTAAAGCAGTCATTAATACTTTTATATATCGAAAAGGCTCATAGAATACATGTGCGACTTACCAATCATGGTAATCAAGTTTGTTTACGCTATCGAGACAGCAGACAGTGTAAGGGCACAAGGTACATACAAATACGTGTGTGGGACTATGAACCGGCTGGATTTTTTGTGTAACTGAAATGTGCTCAGAATTCATCTATTAAATGACTAGGCCTATAACGGACAAGAAACAAGTCAAAGTTAAGGACAAGAATCAGTGCTTATCAATATTACAGAAATTTTGCATGAAATACCATCAGGAAAGCTATCTAAATTTGTCAGAAATTAGCGACAAACATACCAAATTCAGCGGTGCAATGACGCACAAAACGGCGTAGAATTCAACTTTTCATCCACCAAATGAATTCAAACACTTTCATTATACAATCTTCAATACCTGTATCACCGTTATCGCAAGCAGTACAATCACAATCTATATCTAGACCTAGATCTACGGCTAATAATAAAACGTTGGGCCTATCCTTTTGGTGTTTTTGCTGTCTAGCGACCAATTCTTCGCACACACACAATGTATGGTATCCGCGATCGCTCAACCCAGTTTTTTTAAAGCAAGACTTTATTCCTGGTAACTTGAATGTTACCCTCGAACTATCAAATGGGCGTGGCATTTTTCGTTTATTTACGGGAATGGCTAAAACCATGACTGCAATTTCGACCAATCAGATGGCTGGATTTCTTAAGTGAGGTATATAATACCTTATACAGTGCGCACGTTCGCAGGCAAACCATGGACAAAACATGTGAACAGGGGCCCGAGCTAAACACAGTATTAAGCGCGTCTCGATGTACGCACACATCATCATGCAATCTGAATTTACGTGCACGTGCATCACATCGCGTCTAAACTTTAAATGCATCGAGATGCGAGGATCAAGAGCTTTGCACGGAGCTTGCATAGTGTGGCACAAAACAGGCGTAGCTATAGCCAGGCGCGATCAGAGAGAAGAAAAAAAAAATCATAAACACGCGACTTGAAAACAGATTTGCCATTGGCTACATTTTGTAAACCGTCTTATAATAGATTTTACTTGGCAACTACTAGTAACTGTTCATTAAATCGTGTAGGCCTAATACACGAGAGAGAAAAAATATTTAACTTAAAATTATGACTTATCAAAGCTGATGACTTCATTCCAGTGGAGGTCATAAGAATAATACAGTTATAGGTACTTTATTGGTCACTTAACCTAATACCTGACGCCTCTTAAAGGGATAGTTGAGTTCTGTTTTAAGACCGCAAATGCCTTCAAAGTGCATGGTTATTGCTCTTATTCTTATCTATAAAATATATAATGCCCTTTTAGAACCTAAAATTGCTATGAAGGTAAATTTAGACCCCAAAATGTGTGAAATTAACCAATACGATCATACCAATTTAGCTCCACTTTTAAAAAAACATGTTGACCGTTAATTAATTATTTAATTAAACATAACAATACATGAGCCAGCTAATTGTAGGTAATATACAAGCAATATGTAAGCAACACGAATTGAATTAAATTGAATTTATTTATTCACCACCATTGAGAACATTGAAACAAAAGATAAATGTACAATGACAATGTCAATAAAACATAAATGCATGACATAAATTCGAGTCTGACTCTCGTTATCTAAAGCCTAAAATAAAGTTAATTGAAAAATACATGATGGGTTTTCCAAATCTTATAAATAAGATTTGTGTATAATATTAGAATGAGACTGGTTACTATATACAACTATATAGTTACAAGGTCATGATTCGTGGTTTTCACTTACGAGTAACTTTGTAAGTTTTTTACGAAAAGAGGTTCTTGATCTCTCAATTCTTAGATCAGTAGGAATCATATTCAAAAAATGTCTTCCAACAAACGAAACAGAAAATTTTCCTTGGCCTGTTTTGAATAAAGGAAGACGCAATTGTCGACCCGTTCTTTGTCTTGTGGAATATTCATGTTGTATTATACTGCAATAATGTTTTAAAGGCGCATGCTCTCGCTGCTCTAGTCATCGCCATCTTGGTACCGAAGGTCGACTTCTAATTTACATACAGCTGTCAATCAAAGTACGCGCGGCCTGGTCTGCCTTCGCCGAGCCAGCTGATTGCTGCCGATCGCGACGTCACGAAAGTGGGCGGAAACAGCAGCCGAATCTTAGAGCAGAACTGCGATTGGTATTACCTCGGCACATTTTATGCGATAATCGGGATTGTCCGGGCATTCGGAACATGCCATCTGCGTAAGAGCAGTATTCTGTTGATGTCAATAGGCAGCTAGCACCGTCCGCCAGCGGGTACGTATTTTGAACGCCCTCTGGAATACGGGGAACATGCCCATTTAAGGAATGAAGTAATCGTTCATTTATCAAATCAAACACAAAAGTACAAATAGATAATTTATGCAATTTAAAAACATTCAACAATTTGAGGTCATGAAACAGTGCATTAGTATGAGAACGATAAGGCTTGAAAGTTATAGCACGTTCATCCATCTTTTGAGTATAAAATATACAATTCAAGTGTGATTTATAAGTACTACTCCAAACCTCGATGCCATATATGTGGCTGTATCAGAGCTTTATACAACAGTATCAATATATGTTTAGGGATAAAGTGCCGTAATTTAAAGAGGATACCGACCTTTCTCCGTATAGTCATTAACAGATTTCATATGTGAATTCCATGTTAAATGTCTGTCAATGGAAATGCCAACAAATATCGCTTCCTCCACTTCTTTTAATTGTGCCCCAGATATTTTTAATCTCCCTTTAAGCAAAGCCTTTCTTCTACGACTACTGAAGAACATGAAATTGTTTTTTGACGCATTGATAGTAAGCTTATTTGCAGTGCACCAATTCTGTATTAATTTTAAATTTTCATTTACTTCACATTCATCTATTTGATCTACACCTTTGGGAAAAGTATGACAAATATTAGAATCATCTGCAAATAGTCTTAAATTAATTTGTCACGGTTGGCAAGTCATTTATATAGATTAAAAACAGAGTTGGTCCTAAGACAGAACCTTGTGGTACACCGCATTTGATATATCTACTTTCTGATGATGACTCTTTGTATTTCACAAACTGCATTCTGTCACTAAGATAGCTTTCGAGCCATTTCAGTGCATGTCCTCGGATGCCATAATGTTATAGCTTTTTAAATAATATGTTATGGTTTATTGTGTCAAAAGCCTTTTGAAAGTCAAGAAACACACCAAGCGTAACAAATCCTTCGTCTATACTTTTCAATTCCGTATTCATAAGATTAATTAATGATAATTTAGAACTATACTTTTTCCTAAATCCGTACTGATAGTGATATAAAATTTCATGCGTTTCTAGAAAACTGGTCAATCGAACATTAACTATTTTTTCTAATACTTTAACCAAAATTGGTAAGACAGAAATGGGTCTATAATTCCCTGTTTCATGTTTGTTCCCTTTCTTAAACAGTGGACTGACTTTAGACATTTTCATTTTATCAGGGAAATTTCCTGTTTCCAATGAAAGATTGAAGATATGTGTTAATGGTTCAGGTAAAAAAGATGCACCATCCTTAATCAGGCGTACTGGAATATTGTCGTAACCACAAGCTCTCTTCTCGTCCAGAGCCAACATGTGGTCATGAACTTCCTTCATTGTGACCGGTTTCCAAAAAAAGTATTGCTCAACACTATTATTCAAATAATCTTCAAATAATGTGGGTACATTTGGTATTGCTGATGCTACATTTGGACCGATGTTTACAAAGAAATTATTAAATTCGTTGGCAATTTCAGATTCAGTTGTTAGAACTTTATCATTTCCATTAATACGCCTTATAAGTTTTTCTACCTTGGTACCTTTGTTACCTTTATTTCTCCCAGATAGTAATTCATTTATGATGCTCCACGTTTTACTAGTGTTATTGCTGTTCTCGGCTAGCAAACCACTGTAATAATTTCTCTTGGCATTGCGAAGAACAGTCGTTAATACATTTCTGTAGCTCCAAAATTGTTGTACATCACTAACATCAAAACGAGATTTCCTTACTTTTAAAAACAATTCATATTTTTTTCGAACAGACTTTATTATTGATTCGGTTATCCAAGATTTTTGTTATAAGCGCGTCCTTTGCAGCTTCTTTTCTCTTTGATGGGAGCATGTTTATTACAAACATTATTAAACAAATTAAAAACAATGGAATATGCCATGTTTACATCTTCACAGCTATTGATATGTTGCCAGTCTTGCCCGGCAAGATCATCTATGAAGTTTTGTACATTATAGTTTTTATAACATCTGTAAGTTACAGTCTGTGGATAATGCAGCTGCTTCAAACTACATGGATTTTCTAAAATCATGAACACAGGGTGGTGAAATATCACATTCTGTAGCAACGGAGTGATTATCATACTTGTTCATATTAGTGTATATATGGTCTAATAAGGTTACAGACTCAACAAAAAAGCCAACATCGGCATTGGCTGAAATACGACTTAAAAAGGCGTTATTTAGTTTTTTTCAACGGCTTTTTAAAAAATTTCAAAATATCTTTTAGTTGTGGTGGTACACAGGTATTAGAAGTCGTTATATTTCAGCCTTCTCTGAACCTATTTTGATCAAACAAAGATGATTTTGTCATTTAAATATTATTTTCTTTAAAAATTGACACTCAGTTTTTCAGTATCTCACAACAAAATATTTTGTGTAGCGCCCTCTGCAACAGAACTCAACTATCCCTTTAATACCGAACATCCCGTAATTGGTACTATATCGTCGGAATCGAAAAGACATGCATTGAAAAGTCAATAGTTGAACTACATGCGCTTTTTATCCAGCGCATAAGCGTACAACAGCGCGCATTTCCGTTTCACAGGCATGCAAATTCGCGCTATACAAGATTAAAGAACTACCGTAAACGTATTTCATTCCACTGGGAGCAAGAATGCAATATTAATATAATAGGGATTCTGCTATCAAAATTGCGTGTCCAGAAATGTCTTGTTTATGACGAAAACGTGGATTTTGTCGCTTCTTTTCATCACATATTTAAAAATCTATGCGCCTAACTAAATCGGGCCATCATCCTTCTTTTATTCTTCTTCTTCAACTTCTACTTCTTCTTCTTCTTCTTCTTCTTCTTCTTCTTCTTCTTCGTCTTCTTCTTCTTCGCCTTCTTCTTCTTTCTTCTTTCTTCTTCTTCTTCTCCTTCTTCTTCTTCTTCTTCCACTAGTACTACTACTATACTACTACTAAATTATCCTTCTCATGGTTCCTATTCTTTTTCTTCTACCTATCATGCTTCTTCCCCTTCTTTATTTGACGCTGAACAAACAGGCCTATTCGGTAGTGGAACATGTTCTGAAGTACCACGAGATATCTGCACTTAAGGAATCTCTGAGTATCCTGGGGAATCAGTCAAGTTTGTTCCCAAGTATTTAACACGTTACGTGAAAGAAGCAATTGAGAGGTGATGATGATGATATTGTCTTCTCCTTCTTCTTCTTCCTTTTCTTCTCCTACTTTTATTTTTATACAGCGCTACTAGGAAACAATTTAGGTAATGCATTATACTTTTTTTGTTTGTGTGCTTTTGTTTTATTACATATGGAAACGTTTGCTTGTATTTGGCTCATAAAAGAAGTTGACCACAAACTGACTCCCACACGGTGTTGAGTGCTCAGGGGTCACAGGCCACTGGCTTCATTGGGCAGGTAGTTCCATTATGTGACCTGTAAAAACGCAGAAACAGACGACATTATGCTGGATAAATGTATTTTTTCCGACAAAAGTACAGACAATTTGCATATGGTCTTTTTATATTATACTTTATGAAATGTTACCCGAGTGACTCCCGGGTAACTCCCAATGCTGGAAAAAACGCACATTTTAGAAAACTTCACTTTTTCATGGAAAAATGCTAATTTGTTCTATGCACGCAAGTCAGATTGAGGGGATGATACAACGTTTCCATATGTGGTATTATTCAATTCAATTCAATTCAATTCGATTCATTTATTATTCCTCTTAAATTGTTCATATTTACAATGATAGTACATGTTAACATATGCACATATTCATATACATACATATCAATTTGCACAATACAATAACAAAAATAAACATGAAATTGAAAGGGAAGGAGGGCTGACTAAAATGCAGAGCTTGAAGGGTGTAAGCCCCCCTGTAAAAGTAATTATTATGAATTATCATTTTATGCGATAAAAAAAAAACAATAACAACAACTGATTCAGTAATACAAAAATCACTTTTAAATGCAAAACATTTATAAATACATAGACGTTTATGACAAGAAACACTCAAAGTGGCATAAAGTCACACTACAAATTATATTTGATTTGGGAATGCAATAGCCTAGTAACTATTCAGAAGAATTCTTTTAAGTCTCTTTTTTTGAAGATTTGTATCGAATTACACTGTTTAATATAATTTAAAAGAGAATTCCACAGTTTTGGACCTGTAAAAACTAATTATAATACATTGTTAATGTAGCGCATTGAGTGTTAAAATATCAGAAAGTGAACAGAAAAACATACTTATAATTATTCGTGTCAATTTCCTTCTTTTTCTCCTCTTATTTGTTCCTATTATTTTATTTGTTCATCTCGTTCTTCTGCTCTTTTTTTTCTTCTTTCCTTCTTTTTCTCCTCTTATTTGTTCCTATTATTTTATTTGTTCATCTCGTTCTTCTGCTCGTTTTTTTCTTCTTTCTCTCCTTCAAGTTTTCTGCTACCTTTTCTTCTACTACTTTTTCTTCTTTTTTTCCTGCTTTTTCTTCTCAATCTTCTTCCTTCCCTTTATCTTACTCGAAATAAACAGGCATTTTAGGTGACGGTACTTGCCCTGGAATACCAATGGCCATCTGTCCTTATGGTTTCTCCGAATATACTGGGGAATCAGTCCAGTTTGTTCCCAAGTATCTAACACGTGATCACCCTGAATATTACGTCAGAACGCCAAAAGAAGCGAGGGACAGAATAAACTTGTACTGCGCTCATCCAGGTACGATACATTAACAATCATCTCTTCCCTTCTCTCCCTCCCTCCCTCCAGGGAGGTGTTTCACAAAGATCCTAAGTTGAACTTATCTCTAAGTTGGACTTAAAAAATATGGAAAGCCGTTAGCGTCTTTGAAAATGTTTTGTAAAAGTTTTTTTAAAAGGCATAAAATGTTGATTCACATCATTCATATTTTCTATTATCAAGGAGGTTTCATGTTCTTGATGTGGAATTTATAAAAAAGGCTAAAATCCTTGAATTTCTGCTTTTAAATATATTTCATTTTAAGGCTCCAATGGCTGTCCATAATTTTTAAGTCCAACTTAGTGTTAAGTTCTACTTAGGATCTTTGTGAAACACCTCCCTGGTACCTCCATCATTGTCACTCTCTCTCTCTCTCACTTTCAATCAATCAATCAATCACCCCTCCCTCCCACGCCCGCACTTTCTCTCTTAGCACCTTAATGATTACTTCCACTTTGATATATATTTTGTTATTAAGTTCTGTAGATAACTGCGAATAATTATGTTGCCGATCTGTCAAGACCTTAGTGGACAAATGGTCCTGGATTTATGACAATTTATATATTTTGTTGTTGTTGATATTTGTGTGCACAGTGGTGTAACGTGGGCACAGTCATGGGGGGGGGGGGGATTGCAGTCTTTAGTATACCAGATCAACGTTTTTGTAAACCCTATCTTTAAGTCACAGCTCCCTTTTTAAGTTGAAACGCGTTTGTCGTCACCTCAATCCAAATTTATTAATGATGATTTGTTTTCCATCCCTCGTACACATGGATGTACGGACACATTCTCGCTGGAGAGGCGTGAGGGGCTCTTTCCCGAAAATATGCTATCCGGATTGCGTCTTTTTCAAAACCTAACCTTGCCATCCTATCGCTGCATTTGATTGGCTCAATAAGAACCATACGTCATTCGCTAGTCATACATATTCATGATACGCACGCACACAGGATCCGATGCGGTAATTTGTCAAATTATTTATGACAAAGATTTCATACAAAATTACAAGTGCAAAGCTATTTTAACTTAAAATGAATGACATTGCAAGGGAATCTGGTGGCTTACCGTAAACGAATGACTACCCAGGTCATAAATTGTCCATAATCATTGCGACATACTGGTTAAGTTCAGAATCTGGCCCATTTAATTTTGATCTCTTACACACCGTACCAACGCAAATATTTATATATTCAAATATTAATATGCAGAGCAGCGTGGCAAGGTCAGGTTTACAAAAGATAATGCAAGGTAGCAAAGCGAGCGAGTATAAAATATTGCACTTCTATTATTGCAAAAATGTAAGTCAGTCATTATATTCGAGAGTAAATGTACAATCATATATTTGGTCATTTTGTTGTTAAGAATCATTTTGATTCATGAATTTTGCGAGAAGTGAAGTGAACGATGGAGGGGGGGGGGGGGGGGGGGGGTTGCGGCTCACTGAAAAACACTCGGGTCACGGCTCGCTAGGCCATTTTTTTAATGGTGTCCTCAAATCGATCTAAACACGCAGGTAAAATGTTATCTTAAATTAGCGAATGTTTTTAGTCATTTTTCAATTGGGGTGCGTGTTAAAATGTATTTAAAACAGAAGTTGGAAGTTGATTTTTTTTTTTTAATGATAGAAAAATAAGAAGACAAGAATTAAGGCTGACATTAGAAAAAGCAAAATACTAGGTGGATAAAGTGGATTTTATAAAAAGTGTAATACTACAAGGGAATATGATAGGATGGAAACAAGGACGAATGGAAAGAGTGAGAAGATGAATTGTGGGAAATTAAGAACTGCCACAAGAGGAATACAAAATAAAATGTATCACACAAAAAAAGAAATTTATATAATTCCTTGGCCAAATTTAACAGTTATAACGATAAAAGAGAAAAGAGTGGAAAAAAGAATGTCGATAGTTTCAAATATCTTCCTCAATAAATTCCCCCCCCCCCCTTGTAAAGCTGATTTAAAGACACCATTAACAAAAATTGGCCCAGCGAGCCGTGACCCGAGTGTTCTCCAGCGCGCTACGACCCGATTGTTTAGTAAAAGCCCTTTCTTGTGCTACACATTTTATTTAAATATAACAAATTAATGAGGTGATATTTTGATGCCATGCTGACCGAATCATGCCTATATTCGGGCAGAAAGATGCCCGAATATTGTCATATCATCATTATGAGGATATTCATTGACTGAAACTTATCGCTGCCTGAAACTTATCCGTTTCTAAATTTTGCGAGCGAGCTAAGCGAACGAGGAGAAACATACACTTTACTTTCTCTGATTTTTTTTTTCCTGAACAAAATACCCAAAGAGAAATGTACTAAAGCATCTTGCAGTTGTTGATACTAAGTTTTCATGAAGTTGACGTTATTCCAAAACATACTTTAAATATGACTAAAATACTCTCGCGGCAACCCGCTTGAAAAACGTTGTACTAGATGGCAAAAATTTGAAAGGGCAAAATGACTAGGCCGAGATGGAATATACCCCTATTCCCTTTAGTGTGGGGTGAAATATTGCATTTCAAAGTTAAACAGACACAGATTTTATTGAAGACTTACCATGTTGCCCCTAATAACTAATTCACATGGTATTATAACTTTTGAAGAGAGTTTTGAACAATCTTTCTCTTTAGATTATCTCAACTCTCCCCTCCCTCTCACCTCTATGTGTGGGTATACGAGCAAGTGTAATAATTGTGTTGCCCGTTAAGTAGCAATGTTATTTAACCTCTTTTAATGAATTAATTGTTAGAATGTGATTTATTCTTTATTAAAAAAAAGGTAACATATTTTCAGTACTTCATCGATCAATCCAAAAAATCATAGTAGTTCGTTTATTAAAGTTCTGAAATTATATAAACTTATCTATCCAGAATAAACTATATTGTCACAGCCACTTCATTAAAAGAGCTAAGTATTCCAACTTTATAACCAACAGTGTGTATTGTGCTGTTTGACCCTGAACACGTGATTTCTGTTTTTTAAAGCATGTTACTCCCATCCTTGCCTTAACGGAGCGACTTGCTTTGAAGAGCTTGATGGGTATAGCTGCTCCTGCCTCGGAGGATACATCGGAATACATTGCGAGCAGCATGGTAAGATACATGTCTTTTGGTTTCCTTTGGAAGACTCGAGGGTTACCAATTATCTGGACTCTCTATCTCTCTTTCTCTGTTTTTTTCTTTCTCTCTATGTGTCTATTCCCCCCCCCCCCCCACCCTCTCTCTCTCTCTCTATTTCATTTTTACTTTCATGTTTATAGAATATGTTACAATGTGAAGCAATATCTTGTTTTTGGCAGCCGCCTTGGCGTCAAAAGCAAGGAATTAAATATCGTGTGATGATATGTCCTGTAAGATTTTTTAAATTTGGGTACATGGAATTTAACTTTTATGTTGCAACAAGTTGTATCATCAGTTGTATGTATCATATTTCTTCTTCGGTAGGAACTAGCACTACGCAAGACACCACAACGATGTCTACCACGGAACCCACCACCTCACTTACTACCACAACGACTCGTAAGAAATCGTCAATTACATCATCTCTCTCTCTCTCTCTCTCTCATTCTATCCCCGCCTTTTCTTTTTCTCTATGTGTCTCCTTTCCTTTGTCTCCCTCCCTCTCTCTCTCTCTCTCTCTCTTTCTCTATTTAATTTTTACTTTCATGTTTCAAGAATATGTTACAACTTAAAGCAATATCTTGTTCTCGGCAGTCGCCCTAGCGTCAAAAGCTAGGATTTAGATATCATTAAAATTTTGGTGATTTGTCTAGTAAGATTTGTAAAATTTGGGTTAATATGAATTTAACTTTTATTTTTCCCCAAGTCGTATCATCAGGTTTATATATCATATTTCACCTTCAGAATCAACAACTACGCAAGAGACCACAAAGATATCTACTACGGAACCCACCACCTCACATTCTCCCACAACAACTCAAAAAACTTCATTTACACCACCTCTCCCCCTCTCTCTCTCTTTCTCTCTTTCATCACTCTCTCTCTCTCTCTTTCTTTGAGTCTATTTTCATCTTTCTCCCTCTCTTTTTCTCTCTCTCTCTCTATTTCACTTGTACTTTCATGTTTAAAGAATATGTTACAACGTAAAGCAACATCTTGTTCTCGGCAGTCGCCCTAGCGTCAAAAGCTGGGATTTAGATATCATTTGGTGATTTGTCTAGTAAGATTTTTGAAAACTGATGGAAAGGGCCGTTAAAAGTGTTGCATTCAAAAGTGCGATCATTATAAACAGTGCCCCTTGACAGTGCATGCAAGTTTCATTTATAGATCCTCTGGAATGAACTGTAAAGGTTGATTACAAAGCACAACACAACTATTTTATACTGTAAGGTTTTAAAGTTAGCTTGGTTTGCTGACATTTTTACAAACTTCTTCTTCGATCCAAGACTGACATAATCAGAAAGCTATAGAATTTAATTTATTTCAGTCTTAAAATTTGCAAGAAGTTAACATGCGCTTTAATGTAAATTCATAATTTGTTTAATCGTTTCAGTTTGTGAGTCACTGCCTTGTTTGAATGGAGGGAGCTGTTTAGAAGAGTCTGAAGGATATAGCTGCTCTTGCCTCGGAGGATACATCGGAATACATTGCGAGCAGCATGGTGAGTTATTTGAAAAGCTCCCTGTTTTGAATGGACTCAAACTGTGGAAAAGGTTCCCAAAATTATAATATAGCGATCGCCGTTTCAGTTTATGTTTGTGTCGGTATGAATTGGTTTTCTTTTTGATGACATGATATGTTTTGCACTGTGTTAAGGCATTTTGATTCCCTTTGGAAGACTAGAGGGTTACCAATTATCCGGACTCTCTCTCTCTCTCACTTACTGTTCTCTTTGTGTAGCCTTTTCTGTTCTGACATTTTATTTACGTGATTATGATCGCAAGCACTTTCGAGAAATCTACTCCAGCGTAATTGAATTGCACTTATTACATGTCACATGGAGGTCGTATTCTAATTTAAAAAAGTCGTTATCGAAAATTAATTCACAAATTTCTAAAGCTGATGGAAAGGGCCGTTAAAAGGGTGGCATTCAAAAGTGCGATCATTATAAACTGTACCCTTTGACATTGCATGCAAGTTTCGATTTTGAGATCCTATGGAAGGAGCTGTAAAGGTTGATTACAAAACAAAAAACATCTGTTGTATACTGTGAGGTTTTTTAGTCATAAATGATCAAAAGAGCTAGCTTGGTTTCTTGAAATTTCTACGACCCTGTTCTTCGATCCAAAACTGACCTAACAATCTTTCAGTTTTCGAGTTTACAAGAAGTTAAAAGGGATATTTGAGTTCTGTTTTCAGACTGCAAATGCCTTGAAAGTGCATGGCTGTTGCTCTTACTCTTATCAATGACATTTCTAGTGCCCTTTTAGAACCTGAAATTGCTATGAAGGTAATTTTAGACCCCAACATTTGTGAAATTTAGCCAACACGATCATACTAATTCAGCTCCACTTTAAAAAAAATACGGTGCCCGTTAATTAATTATTTAATGAAAAATAAAAAAAAAGATGGCCCGGCTGGTTGTGCGTATATTAAACAAACACGACAATGCCAACCAAAAAGCCAACACCAGCATTAACTGAAATACAACTTAAAAGGCGCTATTTCATTTTCCAACGGCTTTTTCAAATTATCTCATATTTTTGGTGGTACACAAGTAATATAAATCGTTATATTTATGGATATTTCAGCCGTCTCTGAAACGATTTGGATCAAACAAAGGTAATTTTGTCATTTAAATTGCATGTTCTTTCAAATTTAACACTCAGTTTTTCAATATCTCACAACATTTTTTTTTGTGTAGCGCCCTCTGCAACAGAACTCAACTATCCCTTTAACATTCTCTTTAATGTAAATTCATTTTTTTTGGTAATCGTTTCAGTTTGTCAGTCACTGCCTTGTCTCAATGGTGGAACCTGCTTGGAGGAGCCTGAAGGATATAGCTGTTCCTGCCTCGGAGGATACATCGGAATACATTGCGAGCAGCATGGTAAGATACATGTCTTTTGGTTTCCTTTGGAAGACTCGAGGGTTACCAATTATCTGGACTCTCTCTCTTACTTACTGTTCTCTGTGTGTAGCCTGAAAACTGATGGAAAGGGCCGTTAAAAGTGTTGCATTCAAAAGTGTGATCATTATAAACAGTGCCCTTTGACAGTGCATGCAAGTTTCATTTATAGATCCTCTGGAATGAACTGTAAAGGTTGATTACAGAGCACAACACAACTATTGTATACTGTAAGGTTTTAAAGTTAGCTTGGTTTGCTGACATTTTTACAAACTTCTTCTTCGATCCAAGACTGACATAACAATCAGAAAGCTATAGAATTTAATTTATTTCAGTCTTAAAATTTGCAAGAAGTTAACATATGCGCTTTAATGTAAATTCATAATTTGTTTAATCGTTTCAGTTTGTGAGTCACTGCCTTGTTTGAATGGAGGAAGCTGTTTAGAAGAGTCTGAAGGATATAGCTGCTCTTGCCTCGGAGGATACATCGGAATACATTGCGAGCAGCATGGTGAGTTATTTGAAAAGCTCCCTGTTTTGAATGGACTCAAACTGTGGAAAAGGTTCCCAAAATTATAATATAGCGATCGCCGTTTCAGTTTATGTTTGTGTCGGTATGAATTGGTTTTCTTTTTGATGACATGATATGTTTTGCACTGTGTTAAGGCCTGTTGGTTCCCTTTGGAAGACTAGAGGGTTACAAATTATCCGGACTCTCTCTCTCTCTCACTTACTGTTCTCTTTTTGTAGCCCTTTTTTGTTCTGACATTTTATTTACGTGATTATGATCGCAAGCACTTTCGAGAAATCTACTCCAGGGTAATTGAATTGCACTTATTACATGTCACATGGAGGTCGTATTCTAATTTAAAAAAGTCGTTATCGAAAATTAATTCACAAATTTCTAAAGCTGATGGAAAGGGCCGTTAAAAGGGTGGCATTCAAAAGTGCGATCATTATAAACTGTACCCTTTGACATTGCATGCAAGTTTCGATTTTGAGATCCTATGGAAGGAGCTGTAAAGGTTGATTACAAAACAAAAAACATCTGTTGTATACTGTGAGGTTTTTTAGTCATAAATTATCAAAAGAGCTAGCTTGGTTTCTTGAAATTTCTACGACCCTGTTCTTCGATCCAAAACTGACCTAACAATCTTTCAGTTTTCGAGTTTACAAGAAGTTAAAAGGGATATTTGAGTTCTGTTTTCAGACTGCAAATGCCTTGAAAGTGCATGGCTGTTGCTCTTACTCTTATCTATGACATTTCTAGTGCCCTTTTAGAACCTGAAATTGCTATGAAGGTAATTTTAGACCCCAAAATTTGTGAAATTTAGCCAACACGATCATACTAATTCAGCTCCACTTTAAAAAAAATACGGTGCCCGTTAATTAATTATTTAATGAAAAATAAAAAAAAAGATGGCCCGGCTGGTTGTGCGTATATTAAACAAACACGACAATGCCAACCAAAAAGCCAACACCAGCATTGACTGAAATACAACTTAAAAGGCGCTATTTCATTTTTCCAACGGCTTTTTCAAATTATCTCATATTTTTGGTGGTACACAAGTAATATAAATCGTTATATTTATGGATATTTCAGCCGTCTCTGAAACGATTTGGATCAAACAAAGATAATTTTGTCATTTAAATTGCATGTTCTTTCAAATTTAACACTCAGTTTTTCAATATCTCACAAAAAAATATTTTGTGTAGCGCCCTCTGCAACAGAACTCAACTATCCCTTTAACATTCTCTTTAATGTAAATTCATTTTTTTTGGTAATCGTTTCAGTTTGTCAGTCACTGCCTTGTCTCAATGGTGGAACCTGCTTGGAGGAGCCTGAAGGATATAGCTGTTCCTGCCTCGGAGGATACATCGGAATACATTGCGAGCAGCATGGTAAGATACATGTCTTTTGGTTTCCTTTGGAAGACTCGAGGGTTACCAATTATCTGGACTCTCTCTCTTACTTACTGTTCTCTGTGTGTAGCCTGAAAACTGATGGAAAGGGCCGTTAAAAGTGTTGCATTCAAAAGTGTGATCATTATAAACAGTGCCCTTTGACAGTGCATGCAAGTTTCATTTATAGATCCTCTGGAATGAACTGTAAAGGTTGATTACAGAGCACAACACAACTATTTTATACTGTAAGGTTTTAAAGTTAGCTTGGTTTGCTGACATTTTTACAAACTTCTTCTTCGATCCAAGACTGACATAACAATCAGAAAGCTATAGAATTTAATTTATTTCAGTCTTAAAATTTGCAAGAAGTTAACATATGCGCTTTAATGTAAATTCATAATTTGTTTAATCGTTTCAGTTTGTGAGTCACTGCCTTGTTTGAATGGAGGAAGCTGTTTAGAAGAGTCTGAAGGATATAGCTGCTCTTGCCTCGGAGGATACATCGGAATACATTGCGAGCAGCATGGTGAGTTATTTGAAAAGCTCCCTGTTTTGAATGGACTCAAACTGTGGAAAAGGTTCCCAAAATTATAATATAGCGATCGCCGTTTCAGTTTATGTTTGTGTCGGTATGAATTGGTTTTCTTTTTGATGACATGATATGTTTTGCACTGTGTTAAGGCCTGTTGGTTCCCTTTGGAAGACTAGAGGGTTACAAATTATCCGGACTCTCTCTCTCTCACTTACTGTTCTCTTTTTGTAGCCCTTTTTTGTTCTGACATTTTATTTACGTGATTATGATCGCAAGCACTTTCGAGAAATCTACTCCAGGGTAATTGAATTGCACTTATTACATGTCACATGGAGGTCGTATTCTAATTTAAAAAAGTCGTTATCGAAAATTAATTCACAAATTTCTAAAGCTGATGGAAAGGGCCGTTAAAAGGGTGGCATTCAAAAGTGCGATCATTATAAACTGTACCCTTTGACATTGCATGCAAGTTTCGATTTTGAGATCCTATGGAAGGAGCTGTAAAGGTTTATTACAAAACACAAAACATCTGTTGTATACTGTGAGGTTTTTTAGTCATAAATGATCAAAAGAGCTAGCTTGGTTTCCTGAAATTTCTACGACCCTGTTTTTCGATCCAAAACTGACCTAACAATCTTTCAGTTTTCGAGTTTACAAGAAGTTAAAAGGAATATTTGAGTTCTGTTTTCAGACTGCAAATGCCTTGAAAGTGCATGGCTGTTGCTCTTACTCTTATCTATGACATTTCTAGTGCCCTTTTAGAACCTGAAATTGCTATGAAGGTAATTTTAGACCCCAACATTTGTGAAATTTAGCCAACACGATCATACTAATTCAGCTCCACTTTAAAAAAAATACGGTGCCCGTTAATTAATTATTTAATGAAAAATAAAAAAAAAGATGGCCCGGCTGGTTGTGCGTATATTAAACAAACACAACAATGCCAACCAAAAAGCCAACACCAGCATTGACTGAAATACAACTTAAAAGGCGCTACTTCATTTTTCCAACGGCTTTTTCAAATAATCTCATATTTTTGGTGGTACAGAAGTAAATATAAATCGTTATATTTATGGATATTTCAGCCGTCTCTGAAACGATTTGGATCAAACAAAGATAATTTTGTCATTTAAATTGCATGTTCTTTCAAATTTAACACTCAGTTTTTCAATATCTCACAACATTTTTTTTTTGTGTAGCGCCCTCTGCAACAGAACTCAACTATCCCTTTAACATTCTCTTTAATGTAAATTCATTTTTTTTGGTAATCGTTTCAGTTTGTCAGTCACTGCCTTGTCTCAATGGAGGAACCTGCTTGGAGGAGCCTGAAGGATATAGCTGTTCCTGCCTCGGAGGATACATCGGAATCCATTGCGAGCAGCATGGTAAGATACATGTCTTTTGGTTTCCTTTGGAAGACTCGAGGGTTACCAATTATCTGGACTCTCTCACTTACTGTTCTCTATGTGTAGCCTGAAAACTGATGGAAAGGGCCGCCAAGTGTTGCATTCAAAAGTGTGATCATTATAAACAGTGCCCTTTGACAGTGCATGCAAGTTTCATTTATAGATCCTCTGGAATGAACTGTAAAGGTTGATTACAAAGCACAACACAACTATTGTATACTGTAAGGTTTTAAAGTTAGCTTGGTTTGCTGGCATTTTTACAAACTTCTTCTTCGATCCTAGACTGACATAACAATCAGAAAGCTATAGAATTTAATTTATTTCAGTCTTCAAATTTGCAAGAAGTTAACATGCTCTTTAATGTAAATTCATAATTTGTTTAATCGTTTCAGTTTGTGAGTCACTGCCTTGTTTGAATGGAGGAAGCTGTTTAGAAGAGTCTGAAGGATATAGCTGCTCTTGCCTCGGAGGATACATCGGAATACATTGCGAGCAGCATGGTGAGTTATTTGAAAAGCTCCCTGTTTTGAATGGACTCAAACTGTGGAAAAGGTTCCCAAAATTATAATATAGCGATCGCCGTTTCAGTTTATGTTCGTGTCGGTATGAATTGGTTTTCTTTTTGATGACATGATATGTTTTGCACTGTGTTAAGGCATTTTGGTTCCCTTTGGAAGACTAGAGGGTTACCAATTATCCGGACTCTCTCTCTCTCACTTACTGTTCTCTTTGTGTAGCCTTTTTTGTTCTGACATTTTATTTACGTGATTATGATCGCAAGCACTTTCGAGAAATCTACTCCAGGGTAATTGAATTGCACTTATTACATGTCACATAGAGGTCGTATTCTAATTTAAAAAATTCGTTATCGAAAATTAATTCACAAATTTCTAAAGCTGATGGAAAGGGCCTTTAAAAGGGTTGCATTAAAAAAGTGCAATCATTTTAAACTGTACCCTTTGACATTGCATGCAAGTTTTGATTTTAAGATCCTATGGAAGGGGCTGTAAAGGTTTATTACAAAACACAAAACATCTGTTGTATACTGTGAGGTTTTTTAGTCATAAATGATCAAAAGAGCTAGCTTGATTTCCTGAAATTTCTACGACCCTGTTCTTCGATCCAAAACTGACCTAACAATCTTTCAGTTTTCGAGTTTACAAGAAGTTAAATGGGATATTTGAGTTCTGTTTTCAGACTGCAAATGCCTTGAAAGTGCATGGCTGTTGCTCTTACTCTTATCAATGACATTTCTAGTGCCCTTTTAGAACCTGAAATTGCTATGAAGGTAATTTTAGACCCCAACATTTGTGAAATTTAGCCAACACGATCATACTGATTCAGCTCCACTTTAAAAAAAATACGGTGCCCGTTAATTAATTATTTAATGAAAAATGAAAAAAAAGATGGCCCGGCTGGTTGTGCGTATATTAAACAAACATGACAATGCCAACCAAAAAGCCAACACCAGCATTGCATATAGAAACGTTTGCTTGTATTTGTCTCATAAAAGAAGTTGATCACAAACTGACTCCCACACGGTGTTGAGTGCTCAGGGGTCACAGGCCACTGGCTTCATCGGGCAGGTAGTTCCATTATATGGATGGGTAAATTAACTATTACAAAATGAGGGGACACATTACATTGTACAATAGGGACAAACATTGTTTTTATTGTGCAGAACATATTCTTTTATTGACTTACTTATTGCATAAAACTATAAAACCAAAATGCATTTTGTATTCTAACAATTGGAGTACAAAGAATAATAACAGGTGAATGAAATGCATAAACACCACAAACACCTGGGGAGGAAGCATTCATACATTTGAATACACATAGTTGATAAACGACTCCAATGAACCTATAAAACCAAATAGAAATTTGTGTTCTGGCAATGTCAATTCATTTTTTTGGGTAATCGTTTCAGTTTGTCAGTCACTGCCTTGTCTCAATGGAGGAACCTGCTTGGAGGAGCCTGAAGGATATAGCTGTTCCTGCCTCGGAGGATACATCGGAATACATTGCGAGCAGCATGGTAAGATACATGTATTCTGGTTTCCTTTGGAAGACTCGAGGGTTACCAATTATCTGGACTCTCTCTCTCACTTACTGTTCTCTGTGTGTAGCCTGAAAACTGATGGAAAGGGCCGTTAAAAGTGTTGCATTCAAAAGTGCGATCATTATAAACAGTGCCCTTTGACAGTGCATGCAAGTTTAATTTATAGATCCTCTGGAATGAACTGTAAAGGTTGATTACAAAGCACAACACAACTATTGTATACTGTAAGGTTTTAAAGTTAGCTTGGTTTGCTGACATTTTTACAAACTTCTTCTTCGATCCAAGACTGACATAACAATCAGAAAGCTATAGAATTTAATTTATTTCAGTCTTAAAATTTGCAAGAAGTTAACATGCTCTTTAATGTAAATTCATAATTTGTTTAATCGTTTCAGTTTGTGAGTCACTGCCTTGTTTGAATGGAGGAAGCTGTTTAGAAGAGTCTGAAGGATATAGCTGCTCTTGCCTCGGAGGATACATCGGAATACATTGCGAGCAGCATGGTGAGTTATTTGAAAAGCTCCCTGTTTTGAATGGACTCAAACTGTGGAAAAGGTTCCCAAAATTATAATATAGCGATCGCCGTTTCAGTTTATGTTTGTGTCGGTATGAATTGGTTTTCTTTTTGATGACATGATATGTTTTGCTCTGTGTTAAGGCCTGTTGGTTCCCTTTGGAAGACTAGAGGGTTACGAATTATCCGGACTCTCTCTCTCTCACTTACTGTTCTCTTTTTGTAGCCCTTTTTTGTTCTGACATTTTATTTACGTGATTATGATCGCAAGCACTTTCGAGAAATCTACTCCAGGGTAATTGAATTGCATTTATTACATGCCACATGGAGGTCGTATTCTAATTTAAAAAAGTCGTTATCGAAAATTAATTCACAAATTTCTAAAGCTGATGGAAAGGGCCTTTAAAAGGGTGGCATTCAAAAGTGCGATCATTATAAACTGTACCCTTTGACATTGCATGCAAGTTTCGATTTTGAGATCCTATGGAAGGAGCTGTAAAGGTTGATTACAAAACAAAAAACATCTGTTGTATACTGTGAGGTTGTTTAGTCATAAATGATCAAAAGAGCTAGCTTGGTTTCTTGAAATTTCTACGACCCTGTTCTTTGATCCAAAACTGACCTAACAATCTTTCAGTTTTCGAGTTTACAAGAAGTTAAAAGGGATATTTGAGTTCTGTTTTCAGACTGCAAATGCCTTGAAAGTGCATGGCTGTTGCTCTTACTCTTATCAATGACATTTCTAGTGCCCTTTTAGAACCTGAAATTGCTATGAAGGTAATTTTAGACCCCAACATTTGTGAAATTTAGCCAACACGATCATACTAATTCAGCTCCACTTTAAAAAAAATACGGTGCCCGTTAATTAATTATTTAATGAAAAATGAAAAAAAAGATGGCCCGGCTGGTTGTGCGTATATTAAACAAACACGACAATGCCAACCAAAAAGCCAACACCAGCATTGACTGAAATACAACTTAAAAGGCGCTATTTCATTTTTCCAACGGCTTTTTCAAATGATCTCATATTTTTTGGTGGTACACAAGTTAATATAAATCGTTATATTTATGGATATTTCAGCCGTCTCTGAAACGATTTGGATCAAACAAAGATAATTTTGTCATTTAAATTGCATGTTCTTTCAAATTTAACACTCAGTTTTTCAATATCTCACAACATTTTTTTTTGTGTAGCGCCCTCTGCAACAGAACTCAACTATCCCTTTAACATTCTCTTTAATGTAAATTCATTTTTTTTTGGTAATCGTTTCAGTTTGTCAGTCACTGCCTTGTCTCAATGGTGGAACCTGCTTGGAGGAGCCTGAAGGATATAGCTGTTCCTGCCTCGGAGGATACATCGGAATACATTGCGAGCAGCATGGTAAGATACATGTCTTTTGGTTTCCTTTGGAAGACTCGAGGGTTACCAATTATCTGGACTCTCTCTCTTACTTACTGTTCTCTGTGTGTAGCCTGAAAACTGATGGAAAGGGCCGTTAAAAATGTTGCATTCAAAAGTGCGATCATTATAAACAGTGCCCTTTGACAGTGCATGCAAGTTTCATTTATAGATCCTCTGGAATGAACTGTAAAGGTTGATTACAAAGCACAACACAACTATTGTATACTTTAAGGTTTTAAAGTTAGCTTGGTTTGCTGACATTTTTACAAACTTCTTCTTCGATCCTAAACTGACATAACAATCAGAAAGCTATAGCATTTAATTTATTTCAGTCTACAAATTTGCAAGAAGTTAACATGCTCTTTAATGTAAATTCATAATTTGTTTAATCGTTTCAGTTTGTGAGTCACCGCCTTGTTTGAATGGAGGAAGCTGTTTAGAAGAGTCTGAGGGATATAGCTGCTCTTGCCTCGGAGGATACATCGGAATACATTGCGAGCAGCATGGTGAGTTATTTGAAAAGCTCCCTGTTTTGCATGGACTCAACCTGTGGAAAAGGTTCCAAAAAATTAAAATATAGCGATCGCCGTTTCAGTTTATGTTTGTGTCGGTATGAATTGGTTTTCTTTTTGATGACATGATATGTTTTGCACTGTGTTAAGGCCTTTTGATTCCCTTTGGAAGACTAGAGGGTTACCAATTATCCGGACTCTCTCTCTCTCTCACTTACTGTTCTCTTTGTGTAGCCTTTTCTGTTCTGACATTTGATTTACGTGATTATGATCGCAAGCACTTTCGAGAAATCTACTCCAGGGTAATTGAATTGCACTTATTACATGTCACATGGAGGTCGTATTCTAATTTAAAAAAGTCGTTATCGAAAATTAATTCACAAATTTCTAAAGCTGATGGAAAGGGCCGTTAAAAGGGTTGCATTCAAAAGTGCGATCATTATAAACAGTGCCCTTTGACAGTGCATGCAAGTTTAATTTATAGATCCTCTGGAATGAACTGTAAAGGTTGATTACAAAGCACAACACAACTATTGTATACTGTAAGGTTTTAAAGTTAGCTTGGTTTGCTGACATTTTTACAAACTTCTTCTTCGATCCAAGACTGACATAACAATCAGAAAGCTATAGCATTTAATTTATTTCAGTCTTCAAATTTGCAAGAAGTTAACATGCTCTTTAATGTAAATTCATAATTTGTTTAATCGTTTCAGTTTGTGAGTCACCGCCTTGTTTGAATGGAGGAAGCTGTTTAGAAGAGTCTGAAGGATATAGCTGCTCTTGCCTCGGAGGATACATCGGAATACATTGCGAGCAGCATGGTGAGTTATTTGAAAAGCTCCCTGTTTTGCATGGACTCAAACTGTGGAAAAGGTTCCCAAAATTAAAATATAGCGATCGCCGTTTCAGTTTATGTTTGTGTCGGTATGAATTGGTTTTCTTTTTGATGACATGATATGTTTTGCACTGTGTTAAGGCATTTTGATTCCCTTTGGAAGACTAGAGGGTTACCAATTATCCGGACTCTCTCTCTCTCTCACTTACTGTTCTCTTTGTGTAGCCTTTTCTGTTCTGACATTTTATTTACGTGATTATGATCGCAAGCACTTTCGAGAAATCTACTCCAGCGTAATTGAATTGCACTTATTACATGTCACATGGAGGTCGTATTCTAATTTTAAAAAGTCGTTATCGAAAATTAATTCACAAATTTCTAAAGCTGATGGAAAGGGCCGTTAAAAGGGTTGCATTCAAAAGTGCGATCATTATAAACTGCACCCTTTGACATTGCATGCAAGTTTCGATTTAGAGATCCTATGGAAGGAGCTGTAAAGGCTGATTACAAAACACAAAACATCTGTTGTATACTGTGAGGTTTTTGAGTCATAAATGATCAAAAGAGCTAGCTTGGTTTCCTGAAATTTCTACGACCCTGTTCTTCGATCCAAAACTGACCTAACAATCTTTCAGTTTTCAAGTTTACAAGAAGTTAAAAGGGATATTTGAGTTCTGTTTTCAGACTGCAAATGCCTTGAAAGTGCATGGCTGTTGCTCTTACTCTTATCTATGACTTTTCTAGTGCCCTTTTAGAACCTGAAATTGCTATGAAGGTAATTTTAGACCCCAACATTTGTGAAATTTAGCCAACACGATCATACTAATTCAGCTCCACTTTAAAAAAAATACGGTGCCCGCTATGAAGGTAATTTTAGACCCCAACATTTGTGAAATTTAGCCAACACGATCATACTAATTCAGCTCCACTTTCCAAAAAATACGGTGCCCGTTAATTAATTATTTAATGAAAAATAAAAAAAAACATGGCCCGCCTGGTTGTGCGTATATTAAACAAACACGACAATGCCAACCAAAAAGCCAACACCAGCATTGACTGAAATACAACTTAAAAGGCGCTATTTTATTTTTCCAACGGCTTTTTTTCAAATTATCTCCTATTTTTGGTGGTACACAAGTAATATAAATCGTTATATTTATGGATATTTCAGCCGTCTCTGAAATGATTTGGATCAAACAAAGATAATTTTGTCATTTAAATTGCATGTTCTTTCAAATTTAACACTCAGTTTTTCAATATCTCACAAAAAAATATTTTGTTTTGCGCCCTCTGCAACAGAACTCAACTATCCCTTTAACATTCTCTTTAATGTAAATTCATTTTTTTTTTGTAATCGTTTCAGTTTGTCAGTTACTGCCTTGTCTCAATGGAGGAACCTGCTTGGAGGAGCCTGAAGGTTATAACTGCTCCTGCCTCGAAGGATCCTTCGGAATACATTGCGAGCAGCATGGTAAGTTATTTGAAAAGCTCTCTGTTTTGCGTGGACTCGACTCTAACTGTGGAATAATCTACCAACGTATAAATATTGCGATTGCAGTTTTAGCTTGTGTGTGTGAGTGTGTGGGTATGAATTGGTTTTGCTTGTTGACGATATGCTTTGTTTTTCACTGTGTGTTTCGGCCTTGTTGAACTTTTGGAAGACTAAAGGGTTCACAAAGTATTTCCGTCCCTCTCACTTGTGGTCCCCTGGGTGTAGCCGCTTTTATTCTGAAATTGTAACATCCTTGAACATGATCCCAAAAGCTTTCAAGAAATCTACTCAAGTTATTTAGAAAGCTCTCTGTTTTCGCGTGGATTCGACTCTAACTGTGGAATAATCTCCCAACATGTAAATACTGCGATTGCAGTTTCAGTTTATGTGGGTGTGTGTGTTCGAGCATGTGTGTGTGTGTGTGGATATGAATTTGTTTTTGTATTATTATTTTTTTTTTTTTTTTTTTTTTTTTTTTTTTACTGTGTTCCGGCTTTGTGGACCTTTTGGAAGACTTAGTATTAAAAAGGATTCACACAATATTTCGGTCTCTCTCACTTATGGTCCCCTTGGTGTAGTCCCTTTTTTTTTGGAAATTGTAATTACCGTGAACTAGTTTGCAAACCTTTCGAGAAATCTACTCAAGGGTAATCAAAATGCCTTTATTACATGTCACATGGACGTCATATTCGGATTAAAAAAGGACGTGATCGTAATTTAATTCACACTTCAATAGCCAAAGGAAAGGGCCATTGAAATGTTGTGTTCAAAAGTATGTGTGATCATGTTTACGTTGCCCTTTGACATTGCATGCTAGTTTAACTTTGAGACCCTCTGAATGTACCTGGAACAGTTGATTAGCAGAACAATAATGTTGTATACTGTGAGGATTTATAGTGTTAAAGGATTACAAGAGTTGGCTCAGTCTTGCTCAAAAATCAAATGCACTGCACACATACATTTGATACAGAAATGTGTGCATGGGACTCAAAAGCATATGTCATGAAAGTGTCGTCCAACATTACACATTTTCCTGGCATGGTTTGGGAAATGAAACAACTCCAAGGGAAATCAAACGAATAAGACCTCAATAAGGCATGCGCTATAGATCCCTTCTTAACCTCATTCAGAAAAGACAACTTCAGTTTTTTGGGCGTATTATGAGATGAGAATGCACAGCAAACAGGATAGGAGCATGACTAATTGAGGGAAAGTGACGGAGGGAGAAAGCGCATCAAATACATGGATACATTCAATCGGCTGACTGGTAACAGAGGTAACGTCACATTTCGAAGAACCAGAGACAAAAGTGGAGAAAATGCCTTGATCGCCACGTCTTGTTGCTTTGGAACTGACAAGCCATCTAGCAAGCTAGCAGTATCTATAGATAAATAAATTATGCTGAAGAATTCAGAAGCCAAAATGAAAATTAAAAGGTTTCTAATGTTCGGCTGGCCGAGAAACAAAAATGATCATACAGGATAGTGATTGAAAATACGTTTTAAATCACGTTTCAACTAATAAATACATACTGCTTAAAAACAGGACAAGACAATATAAAACAAATAAAATAAATAACAAAACAAACAAAATCTTTCTTTATAGAAAAACTTATAAGGTCATCATCTCATTGTTACCAATAAGTGTACCAAGGCAATATTTTGGGGATATCTAGAATGCATAAAATAAACAAAAATGCACGTCGACAAAAACAGCGTTCTTTGAACAAACTATAATGAGTTTAACTGTTGTCGTACTTTTCTACTTTACAATCACAGTCTGCCCATTCGGTTGGATGTATGGGCACACAAAGTGTTTCCTGATCGTGAACTCACTCTCAGACGCTAATATGACGACTGCTCATGACTTCTGTGATGGTCTGGATGCAGTTACCATGGGCACCGGAGGAATAGTTGAGCCTTCCCTGTTCTTCGTAGAGAATGTGGAAGAGTACGAATTGCTGAAGCCTCACCTGATTCAACCCAGGGGCTGGATAAACTGCAAGTTTGTCAATACATGGACGTGTTACACAGACAGAGCAGGGACCACAAGTGACTACCGAAGTAAGTTGTCTTTTTGATGATGGCTCGTTTTTACCTGACTGCTAAGAAAGAATGTATACGTATACCAGAAAGCATGGTGTCTCAATATTACAGCAGCGGTCTCGTAACCGAGAGGTTCCGCCTTCAAAACTATTAGAAGCACTAGTGCCCTATATCTGAAGGCACTAATATAGTCATTATCAAGTCTCTCAGAGTGGATTTTCAAAAGCCGTCAGCACCCCTGCATGTTGCTTCTTTGCAAGCATGCAAATTCTTTATCAGTCAGGTTAATGAACAAAAATGAAATGCTTGTAAATAAGGTACCAGTGAACTGGCGGTTTCAAGTTCCCTCCAAAAGACCTGGTAATAAAGATAAATGCCTTACCACAGGAAGAAAAAAAACAGACAACAACAACATCGACTTGGTTTCGAACCTATGATTTCTGGGTTACGAGACCTCTGCTATACCACTGGGCTATCGGGCAGGAAGAGCACGTTGGATTGTGGTCAAGATAAAGAATAGCTTATTTTCACTTTTTTTCTTCTTCTTTTAATGACCTTTTTGGGGGTAATTATAGGAGTGTCCCCTGAAAAGCATTGCCCTCTAGAGGCTCTCATATAAAAAATAGAGATAGCTTAAAGATTCGGACCAAAACGTGTATGTAGTCCGATACATTGATCTTCTCTGTCTAGTTAATTCACACTGTATTAGATTGTCAGCTATGTATAGTTTTTGGACATTAAAAACGGATGGAAAACACAATCGAATGGCACATTATGTGCAAGAGTCATATTCTGATAATAAATAAGCTGATATCAGCTCAATGTTGGAGGATTTTGATGTGATTACCACGAAATGATAATGATGATAGAATAATAATAAAAATAATGATAATAATAGTAGTAGTATTAATGATAGTTATAATATAAATAATGCTAACAATAATAACAATGGTAATAATGATAATGACGATAAAAGTAAACAAATATAACATGCACTGAGAGGCTCAAGTTGAAATTATGGATCGAAGTGGCAGGAATGGCACTATTTTCTGAGGGGCGTAGCCCTGAAGAGAATAGTGCTATTTCTGTCGCCGAGAAATCCATAATTTCACTAGTGGCTTGAAATAGTGCATGATATATTTGTTTTATATTTTTCAAACCAACCTTCATAAAATTATTAATGATAATAATAATGTCACAGAAGATTACCTCGACCGCGACCGATAGCACATAGATCTAGATCGATCACATATATATTTGACGTCATCCATGGTATAGTGCTATGATATAGTGCACTATACCATGGATGACGTCACAGTTACAGCAAAGCAATGTTATGTTTGGTCACATGATGCCTTGTTGACCAATCACTGAACAGGATTTCATTGATCAAAAATATAATAATAATTATGAGGATGATAATAATAACATTGAAGACGATGATGAATGATAATGACGAAATTGATGATGGTGAAGATGATCATAACAATTATGATGATCTCGCTTTACATAATAAATATTATCACCCGGTCATTAGATTCAGGATTGCCCACAAACAAAGTATGCACATTCCCCACTCCCTGGGGAGCATTCCACGGAAGTGCCATTTTACAGACGCTTACAATGCCAAGCATCTACAATGACTATCGCATCCTTTTGGGTACCAACACCTTTTTGTTTGCTCTCTCATAGATTGGAGACCAACTAGACCAGGTACCGGTAGATACCAGAAGTGTGTGGTGATGTGGACGTCCACCGGTGAAATGTATGACCGCTCTTGTACGAATGTGGCTGCAACTGCCACGGTTTGTCAGGCCAAACTATATTAAAGGGAAATATCGGTACGCCGACATTCGATAACAAATCAGAAATCTACGATAAAAAGCTTTACTGCAAATCTTCAACCCCCTCCATTTATTAGCGAAAAGAAAATGAAATTTAAGAGAAAAAGAAAGAAGGGAAGAAAGTAGAAATATGATGACTCTACCCATTTATAGACCCTCCCATTTATTGATAGTCTTGTTTGTTCGCATTCTATTCACCGAATGACACCAATCTCCCACAACCCCTTTTAGGTTCCCTGTGCTTTCTCGTTCTCTACTAACTCGTCTCTGCTAAATAAATGTCAAACAATATAGCTGTGCAATCGCCAAGCTAACTTGCTAAATTTGCTCTCAACCGATCAAACTTATTGTAATATGTTATTTATCAAAAGTTGTATGGAAAAGGGCCTAGGTGAAGCTTTTTAGCTCCGCTCAAAACAATTGTTTTATATGAGAGATAAAAATAACGCGATCGCAACTATTTCGACAAAATCAACTCACTGTTAATTTCAATACTCTATAATATTATGTTCCATAGAAATCATGTTGTGATTACGTAAAACGCCATTGTCACCTTCGAACATTTCAAAACGTAACGTAATAAGCCATTAACATTTCGTTAAGTATTTAATACGAATTTGTCAATAATATTTGTACTATATCTTTTTTTTTTTTTTTTTTTTTTTGGTGGCTGGGGGGGGGGGGGGGGGGGATGGCTAACAGCCCGAATTGAAAAGTTCTTTGTTAATTACTTTCAATTAAGTTGATTCAAGGGAGGGTCATATTACAAGGGCTGTTCGTTGTATAAACGTTCCGTAATTAAAAAGTTTCAGAATTCCTAGCATAAATTTGCTTGTGCCAGTGCGTTCTATATATTAAAGAAAATTAAAGGCAGTGTATTTTAGCGACTTTTCATTGGTCTACCACTGATGTAATGTATGGTGGGGGCGAACATGAAGTGATTTCTGGTTCCTGTTCTCAATTATAACCACATCACGCGCCTCCCGCATATTGCTTAGATCTGTGCTGCATTGTGGGACAAGGATGTCGACACGTCGGAACATCGGAAGCATCAGACGGCAGTATACGTTAATATGACGCAGTGTCAGTGAAATACCCTGCCTTTAAATAAGATTTTTTTCCCCTCACATTATGGTACGTGGATGCTAAGATGCATGCATAGGCACACTTATAAATGAATATATCGTATCTCCTCTCAGTCGTTTGAAGTTTCTCTTTTAAAGGATATAGTTTTGTTTTCCTTAAATTCAATTCAAATATCAGCACAATACTGTGTTTTGTTCAATTTTCACTCATAAGAATTAACTATGTACATACTGTTACGTTGTCTGATAGATATTATGTACTATGTACGATAATTTTGCGAGAGTTCATGCATTTAAAACAGGCAAACACAACAGAGTCATTAAAGACTCTGTTGAAGACCTAGTTTTTCTTACGTTGATAAATGGGTTCAAGCTGTTGAGTGACTTCTTCGGTTATAGTATCATGTACACATTTAATTTAATTTTCATTTCATATTCACTAAACAAATTGTATTACCTGACTGTACAATTTATTACATGTCAGCTATATACAGATTGCGTATAATTATTGTTGTTTGTAAATAACTATTTTCATATATCAAGCATATATGTTCATTTCTATTCTTCTTTCTCTATCTTCTTCTTTCCTAAGCTTATCGGGACTTTCTGTGTGTTAGTGATATGCGTTATAAACGTAACGTTCATTATTATTATTGTTATTATATATTGTAGACGCATCTATTTCTACTCAATACTTTTCTGTCTCATTTCTCTTATTTCATTTTCTTCATCACCCCAGCTGCTCTAATTACTTTCTACTCTTATTCATTATGGCTCTTGCTAGTGAATATTTATATGTCATTTGATATAATTAAAACGGCACTTGTTATCATATAAAGCCTCTTTACTTATGAAATATACCCAAGCTGATATTAATTATAATTTACTTCATATTAATTAATCGTATGAACTAACGTTATGGATTAGTTTTTCTTTATTTTTTTGTTTTTGTTCTTTTTTCTTTTTTAGACCACTTTTCTTCTCTTTTCTTATTTCTTCTTTCCTTACTTTTTTCCTTACCTGAGTAATCCATACATATATATATGCTCTGCCTTTCGCTGTTTTCACGAAGTGACGGTAGTGAAAAAAAATTACATTCACTTTGCGTTTAATACGATTTTCCTCACTACCGTCACTTCGTGAAAACAAGGACGGATTTTCTCATTTCCTTTAACCTCAACTTCATTCATGATATGCTAACATAAATTATACCTAAAATGGTTTGATGACTTGTCATTGTAATTACAAGTAACTTTAATTTTCTTTCCTTGTTACAAATGTCATTTGATAATTATTTTATTTACGCATTTTTTCCATGTTCTCATTGAGTTATAGAAATAAAATCATTTAAATCGAATTTAATTGCATTGAATATACTTCCCTGGTATGTGGTGCGATTTGTATTGTAAAACGTGTGAACACGTACATTTAGATAATTTGTAATTTGTTATTTGCAATGCATTATGTTCATTACCGAGTCTCTCGGAGTGGATTTAAAGTCGTCGGTCCCCTGTTTGCTTACTTATGAGCATACACCTTCTTTCTTTATATCAGTAACTTAAAACATAAACAAACAAATAATATATTTTTATCTCCCTGTTCATATTAGGGACTTTTAGATTTGCACGACGACAAAAGTGGACTGCTACATTTGACGTCCGTATAATGCACTGTGCTGTCCTTTTAAGGCACTGTCAATACTTTACAAGAACGTCACACGTAGCAGTCCACTGTGTCGTCATGCAAATCTAAAAGTCCCTAATATTTCACCTAACCGCTTGTGCGTCTGTTTATCTATATACCCCCCCTCTCTCGCTGACTGTCTCTTTCTCCCTCTCGTTCCCTCTCTCATTTTCACTCCTATATTATGATGTCAATATAAATGTGTATATGACAATGGTATGTTCTCTTATATTTTTGCTCCGTACTCGCTATGTTATTCTGCTCTTAGCCCGCCATGTGGATCTCCAATAGGACAATTCAATGATTACAATTGCCGAACGTATTTTGATTTCTCATGGAATATTTGTTAGATGTCCAAGAAATAAAAAAGACCGACATATTCTTTTGTTCGAGAAAACCGTCTAACTCTTTAAAGGGGTTAATACTAAGGCCCCCTCGATATGCCATTCTAAATGCACCCTCAGTTATTATCATTTCAGAATCAGTGTAGTCTAACGAAAACGAGTTATTACCCCCCCCCCCCTATCTTAAAAATAGGTTAGTAAAATAAAAAAATGAAAGAAAGTGAAAATTTAACAGTCATGGACAACTAAATAACAGAGAAAAGGGAAATTCTTTGGAAAAGGGAATAACGCACAATTAATATAGAACCCTCATCGTTAAGTGCAAGGCAGTGAGACATTGGGAAAATCAATCTGCTATCTAATATTGCAATCTAAACAATGGAAATACAAATCTGTGAGAGTTTGTTCGTTCGATTGTTTGATTGATTTTATTTCTGCGTTGAAATAACAAATACAAGGTTATATATGTTTACAAAGTAAAGCATATAGTACAAACGAGTATGACGTATATTTGTATATATTTTTCATTGAACTAAAGAGATACATTTCAGAACGCAGGATTCCGCCATCGTGAGCGGTTAGGATGCAAATAGATGGCGGCCTCGTGGAAAAAAAAAAGATGTAGCAACAAAACTCTCTTGGTAAAACCTAGTGATCAAGTGGGTGCAATGCAATTGCAGGTGCAGGTGTAGCAGACGGCAGTTGAGTAAAAGAAATATTAAATCATAATTTCAGACAAAGCTTTAATACTAATTTAGAGCGTTTGGCACATATGATTGTATTTTTTTTTTCGTTTAAGTGTTGCTTTCAAGGATAGAGGGTTGAACATAATTTGATGTTGTCGGGAAAATATGAGCAAATTCTAAATTCCAAATATCCGGATCACAATGTTTAATGGATTTGTGCGTTATTAATGATTTGGAGTTAGGTGGAAATTTCTAGATATGCGAGTGGGGTGAACAGAACAATTGAAACTAAACATGTTATGAAAGAATGGTGAAAGTTGTTTATTGATATATTTGAACATGAAACTGCTACTTGAATATTATTCAAATCATTTTTTGTTAGTATTATAAGTTTAGAGAATAAGGGGTCAGCGTGAGCCAAGTAATGTGATCCTGTACAAATATGGATAGCTCTCTTTTGTAATTTCCTCCAAGTAAACTTTGCATAAAATTATTAAAACAGAAGTATATTAAGTGACAAATTAACATCAAATGAAAGCAGTGGACATAATGTATGCCTAATCACGAAATTGAATGCACGAATCCATACCACCGTCTGTCCGGTGCGAATTTGAATGATCTTTGCACGCTTTCCTAAATTGAATGCTCGTTTTTCGCGTCTCCGTGACAAGAGTATGCAATGAAATCGCATGCTACTAAATCAAATTGATTGACGCTATTAGCTTTTTGAATGTTGATCTATATAGTCATTCAATTTCGCACGAACTTGAATGACCGTAACGTTAATTCGGATGCTAAGTTTACGAAGTTGGGCGGGAAAACCTATATTATCTAGATCTATTAGGTATAAATCATTGTCAAAATCATTCCATAAATTGGGGTAAAAATAATGATTTTACCTTTATGACCAACAGTGTAGTTATTTACATGAATCATCCCAAACAAAACCTCTACTATTGTGCTATTCATTTCTCGTTAACGGACCATAATTTTTAGAAAAGCGAATCTAATTTAAATTCTTTTGTACTATGAACACACAGGCGTATGAATTCGTTTTGTGCTCGAAAGTATCTGAATTGAGAAGCTTTCCTATACGTGGGATTCACAAGCAACAGCGCCGTCTATCGACACAAGTTTTGTAGTCAATTTTCACGTGATGCATTATAAGAACAAGTCTATAAAATATCAGCTGTGGCATTGTTATCAACCGTCGGAGAATTTAATCAACCTTTTTGTCGGAGAAGGCTGTCAATCGATTATTATTATTTTCATGATTTTACAGTAGAGATCAGTGATTGACCCTTGAGCTGAAAAATCGGCCTCTCGCGGCTTGCCCGTGGGGGCGCTGTTCTTTGTGAATCGTAGAAATAAATTACAAAAATCTATATCTCTCTGTTGACATTTTACTCTCTTTCTTTGGTGCTGTGATGAACTCACCTGTTTTGATGAACGCATTTAAGGGGCACTCACTACAAACTACAAACATCGCTTGTTCAGCATGCCCCTATGTTTCAATGGATACAGTTATGTTTTGTTATCTTTAATAATTCTATTTTGCCTCAAGGCTACTATACGAACAATTTACAATGACGATTTGCATGCTAATACTAAAACGGAAATAAATTATAATTATTTAAAATCAAATCTTGGGTGTGTTTCATCAACTAAAATTGATTTCTTAAAAATATAAAAAATAAACTATTTTAAGGCTTGATGAAATACCCCCGCAAAAAGTGAATCATTTGTTTTCTCCCTTCCATGCATAATGAATTAAAATGAAAATGGTTAGTAAGAGCTTTCATCACCCAACAAATGATAACGATAATTATGTTGAAAAAGATTAATAAAGATCGGAATACGCATACACTGTCGTAATTCAGCAGGATTATCAGGCAGGGGGGGGGGGGGCAGACATTTAGGGAAAGGCATCATGAGGGTTGAAACCGTTATCATTTATTTTATACAATACAAAATAACAAGACGATCAATAACGGGGAGTGGCTGGGTATGGTACAGTCATGCTCCTTTTACGTTCCCTACTTTTATTTCCTTCCTTTTCTTCTATCTTCCTCCTTTTGTTTCTTCTCATCTAAATCGATGGTCGATTACGAAATGTGGGTTAAAGTTATGCTGATTAATTTTCTTCCGGTGATTTTTGATTGAGTTCTCGAACGCCGATGAACCAGTATTTTGTCCTCATATGATAATTTGGCAAACAGTGAAACCTAACTGGGTACAAGAAGCATCATGCATTCTGCCACTGGGTGATATCTTCGCACACCCCTCGTCAATGCTATTCTGTGGTTGACCAACATCCCAATCTATAAGAAAAAACATACATTAAGGTGTGAAATAGAGGTGTCGTGGTCTAGTGACTAAGTCACCGAACTGTAGATCACAAGGTACGGTGTTCTAATCCCGGCCCGGCACTAAGATGAAGGCATTTAAGGAAAACTACTTTTTCAGAGTACACTCCTACTACACTGTTGCTCAAAATTGTATTATAGAATAATATTTTGTTACCTCTTTTTATTGAAAGATTGAGACAATATGAAATATTCTAGAAAGATATAGCTGATATTTTTTCAAAACTTTATAGAGTCATAAATATTAATCAAAAAAGCTTTGGTAAGTTATAAACTTAATCTATATCAAATAAATCATAATTGTCGCACTAATTTTATGACAAGAGGTAACGAACAATTATTGTACTTTAAGGGTAACAATATATCACCTCAACCCCCCCCCCCCTCACAAGGCAATTAACAAAATTAAATAGCTCAAAATATATGTATATATTCTCCCCCTTGACGAGAAGTCAACCTCATCTTCCTACGCGCACGCTCAGTGTTAGAGCAATGTTCTCGTAAAGGCCCGGTCACACAGAGGAGACGCATGGGGAACGAACGGCCAGCGCATTGGAAATTTGCAATTTTGGCCAGTGCGTTGTCGTGCGCCCAACTTTTGTCGAAGCTACAGCGAGCTGACACCAAATGCATAGCGTCTTGCTAGCGCGCTGAGCGCATACAGGGCGCATACAGGGCGCATACAGACCGTACACAGAGCGCACATGATAACAACTTCCACGAATGCACAGCGTGTTGCTAGCGCGCTGGACGAATGGTCCACGCATATACCGCGTTCTACGACGCACGGCCAGCGCATTGGAAATTGGAAAAGGCCGTGTGCCTAACTTTTGTCATAATTTTGGAAAAACTAGCGAGCTGACACAAAATGCACGGCGTGTAGCTAGCGCGCTGTGCGTATACAGGGCGTGTGCTCCGCGTATGTCTGGCGCTGGTCTAGCGCGCTCCACGCTCTCTTTTGCCCTTTAAGGCCCGGTCACACAGGGAGGACGCATGGGGAACGCACGGCCAGCGTATTGGAAATTTGCAATTTGGGCCAGTGCGTTGTCGTTCGCTAGGCGTGCGTCATCATTCGTTTATACTCGTTCGTCGAGCGCGCTGGACCAACGCTGGACCAGCGCTATGCATGCGTCGTCATTCGCTGTGTGCGTCGGGATTTTTTGAGCATGCTCAAAAACGTGCGCCGAGCTCGACGCATGAATATACACGCCAAAGGCACGCCAGACATGCGCCAGAGCGCGCTAGACCAGCGCCAGACATACGCGGAGCATACGCCCTGTATACGCACAGCGCACTAGCTACACGTTGTGCATTTTTTGTCAGCTCGCTAGCTTTTTTCAAAATCATGACAAAAGTTAGGCACACGGCCTTTTCTGGTTTCCCATGCGCGGGCTGTGCGTCGTAGAACGCGGTGCATGCGTGGACCATTCGTCCAGCGCGCTAGCAACACGCTGTGCATTCGTGGAAGTTGTTATCATGTGCGCTCTGTGTACGGTCTGTATGCGCACTGCATGCGCTCAGCTCGCTATCAACACGCTATGCATTTGGTGTCAGCTCGCTGTACACTTCGACAAAAGTTGGGCGCACGACAACGCACTGGCCCAAATTGCAAATTTCCAATGCGCTGGCCGTGCGTTCCCCGCGCGTCCTCTGTGTGTGACCGGGCCTTAAGGCATTGATCCTCATTACCAGTTTCTTCTGATGTGTATTGAAAACCGCCAGTTCACTGGCTGCTTATTTATGTTTGTTTATATGAGTAACCATTGGGCTAACGGAGTTTAAAGGTATAGAGCAGTTTTGGTCATGCGATCGCACTGTGAAAGAAACGTTGTGGAATCGAACAAAAAAGGTTGATCATCTAGCATATAGGTATTGGTGTGTATACTACAAGGTTCTGGAATCATCAAAATGATAAGGAATTTGGCCGAGTCTTGGTAAAGTTACAAGCACTATACACAGAAAGATGTACATGGAACTACGCGATATATATCCAGGCCGGATAAATATAATAATTTACCCTTAGATCAATTAGTAGGCGGTTTTCCGGCAAAATTTGTATCATCATGTATTAGTCAAAACATGATTGGTGATAACAGCTTCCATTTCATTTTTTTGACAGGGGGCGTTTTCAAAACTGATCTTTACCTATAAAAGTCCTCACAGAGAGACTTGGTAATGACGATAAATGCCTTACCATATAGGGCACTAGCGCATCTACTTGATTTCGAACCCGGGACACCTCGATTACGAGACCAATGCTCTACTATTGAGCCATCCCGCCCCCTCGTATTAATGTACGTATACATTCTTTCTTAGCAGTCAGATAAAAACAAACCAACTTAAAACCAACAACATTTACTTACTTCGGTAGTCACTTGTTGTCCCCGCCCGGTCCGTGAAACACATCATTTTCTTGAGAAAGTTGCAGCTTATCCAGATCCATTCACCTTTCACGTGAGGCTGCAGCAAATCGAACTCTTCCACATTCTCTATAAAGAGCAGGGTAGGCTCAAACATTTCTCCGTTCCCAATTGCAACTGCTTTCAGCCCATCACAGAAGCCACGAGCAGTTGTCCCATCAAACTTTGGGAGCTGGTTCACGATCAGGAAACATTTTGTGCGCCCATACACCCAACCGAGTGGGCAGGCTGTGATTGTAAAGTAGAAAATGACGTCAACATTTAAACTCATCATAGTGTGTTCGTAGAACGCTAAGTATTTTTTTATGTCATGTATTATAGATGTCCCCAAACAATTTTTTTGGATCACACATTGGTAACAATGAAATGATCGTATAACTACCTCATAAGACAACTACCCCCTACGACAACCATCCTCTAGGACAACTAACCTAGGAGGTATTTGTCCGGGGGTAATTATGCGGGGGTAGTTGTCTGGGGTTAGTTTTCCTAGGGGTAGTTGTCCAGGGGCATAGGTGTCCTAGGGGGTAGTTGTCCTTGGGGGTAGTTATCCCAGGGTAGTTGTCCTGGGGGGTAGTAATCCTAAAGGGTGGTTGCCCTAGGGATAGTTCTCCTAGGGGGCGGTGGACTGGCGGTGGTTATCCGGGGGTGGATGACCAGGAAGTAGGTGGCTGGATACGATGTAAAGTATTTGTGCAGTGCATGCGATTTTCTTCATGATTTATAATCATCTATGACTCCAAAACCTAACAGTATACAACAGTTGGTTTGTGCTATATAATGTTTCCAGTTCCTATAGGATCTCAACATTACAACTTTGATGCAATGTCAAAAGGGCACCATTAACATGATTGCACTTTCAAAGGCCCTTTCCATCAGCTATTGATATATGCGAATAGAATTACGATCACGTTTTTTTGTAATCCAAATATGACCTACATGTGACATGTAATGAAGGCATTTAAATAACCCTTGAGTAGATTTCTCGAAAGTGTTTGCAAACTAGTTCACGGTAATTACAATTTCATAATAAAAGGGACTTCCACCAGGGGAGTGCGAGAGGCCAAAATACTGTGTGAATCCTTTAGTCTTCCAGAAGTTCCGCAAAGCCGTAACACAGTGAAAAAACAAATACGTCATAACGAAAACAATTAAAATACACACACACGCACGCACACAAACTTAAACTGCAATCACAATATTTACATGTTTGGAGATTATTCCACAGGTAGAGTCGAGTCCACGCAAAACAGGGAGCTTTTCAAATAACTTACCATACTGATCGCAATGTATTCCGATGTATCCTCCAAGGCACGAGCAGCTAAACCCATCAAGTTCTTCAAAGCAAGTCGCTCCGTTAAGACAAGGATGGGAGTAACATGCTTTAAAAAAACAGAAATCATGTGTGCAAATTCAATCAGCACAAAATAAACTGTTGCTCATAAACTTGGAATACTGACCTCTTTGAGAGTGTGAATTATTCTTGATATATAATTTTTTTTAATTATATTAATGGATTGCCATAAAATAGTAGTTATATTGAGGGGAGATATGGGGTAATACGAAACAAACGTGAGAAAATATAAAGAGAAAGATTGTTTAAAACTCTCTTTAAAAATCAAAATATTATGTGAATTAATAATCTGAAGATAGCATGGTAAGTATTATGCAAAATCTGTAGTAAAAAAGTGCATTAAACGATTATCAAATAAATTCGTTGTGGTGATCCAGTCTATGTCTTTGATAAAGTATACATCAGAGGAGGAAATGAATGGAGATAGGAGTAAAAGCAAGAGGATATAGGAGGAAAGAGACATAGGGAGTATGTATGTGTGTCCGTTTTACTTTAATATTTTCCCACACTAAAGGGGTAGGAGTATATCCCATCTCAGTCTTGTCAATCTGCCCTTTCAAATTGGTGTCATCTAGTAAAGCGTTTTGCAACCGCGGGTTTCTCTGAGAGTATTTTAGTCAAAATTAAAAAATTGTTTTGGAATAACGTCAACTTCATGAAGATAGAGTATGAGAAATCGCAATATGCAAAAATATGATCAGGAAATAACATTTCAGAGAAAGTAAAACGTATTTTGTCCTCGCTCCCTTCGTCTCTTTCCGTCAATCATTTCGGTCATTATCCTGCTTCTGTGCATTCTCTTCTCATAATATGCTCAACAATCTAAAGTTGTGTTTCCTCACGAGTTAAAGAAGGGATCTTATCGACACATGCCTTAGTGAGGACTTCTTTGTTTGATTGCCCTTAGAGTAACTTCATTTTCCAAAACATGACTGGAAAATCTGGTATATTAGACTACACTTTCACGCCATATGCGTGTGTAGTCCCATGTACACATTTCGGTCATGTCCGCGTGCAGTGCACGTGATTTTTTTAGCAAGACTAAGCCAATTCTCGTTAACATTTACGACTCAAAAACCTCACAGCATACACAAATATTTTTGTGCTATTAAATCAAACTTTCCAGTTCCTTCCATAAGGTCTCAAAGTTAAAACTGGTATGCAATGTCAAAGGGCACTGTTAGCAATATCGCGCATGAATATGACTACAACAAGTTCAATGGCCCTTTCCAACAGCTATTGAAATTCGCAAATTACATTACGATCCCCTCTTGTGTAATCCGTTAATAGAGACCTTTAGATTTACACGACGAGAATGTGGACGGCCACGTGTGACATCTTAAGGTAATGTGACGTCATTTTAAGGCACTGCCTAGCACGGCCCAGTGCCTTAACACGATGTCACACGCGGTAGTCCACGCTCTTCCCGTGTAAATCTAAAAGTCCATAGTTACCCCCATGTTACATGTAATAAATGCATTTATATCATACTTGAGCTGGTTTCTCGAAAGGGTTTGCGATCTGGTTCATGGTAATGATAAAGGTATACATAACTGAAACCGCAATCGCAGTATTCACATGCTGGGATTGTATTTCAAAGTTTGACTAAAAACAGAGAGCTTTTCAAATAACTTACCATGCTGATCGCAATGTACCCCGATGAATCCTCCGAGGCAGGAGCAGCTAAACCCATCAAGCTCTTCAAAGCAAGTCGCTCCGTTAAGACAAGGATGGGAGTAACATGCTTTAAGAAACAGAAATCATGTGTGCAAAGTCAATCAGCACAAAATAAACTGTTCCTCATAAAGTTGGAATACTGACCTCTTTGAGAGTGTGAATTATTCTTGATATATAATTTTTTTTAATTATATTAATGGATTGCCATAAAATAGTAGTTATATTGAGGGGAGATATGGGGTAATACGAAACAAACGTGAGAAAATATAAAGAGAAAGATTGTTTAAAACTCTCTTTAAAAATCAAAATATTATGTGAATTAATAATCTGAAGATAGCATGGTAAGTATTATGCAAAATCTGTAGTAAAAAAGTGCATTAAACGATTATCAAATAAATTCGTTGTGGTGATCCAGTCTATGTCTTTGATAAAGTATACATCAGAGGAGGAAATGAATGGAGATAGGAGTAAAAGCAAGAGGATATAGGAGGAAAGAGACATAGGGAGTATGTATGTGTGTCCGTTTTACTTTAATATTTTCCCACACTAAAGGGGTAGGAGTATATCCCATCTCAGTCTTGTCAATCTGCCCTTTCAAATTGGTGTCATCTAGTAAAGCGTTTTGCAACCGCGGGTTTCTCTGAGAGTATTTTAGTCAAAATTAAAAAATTGTTTTGGAATAACGTCAACTTCATGAAGATAGAGTATGAGAAATCGCAATATGCAAAAATATGATCAGGAAATAACATTTCAGAGAAAGTAAAACGTATTTTGTCCTCGCTCCCTTCGTCTCTTTCCGTCAATCATTTCGGTCATTATCCTGCTTCTGTGCATTCTCTTCTCATAATATGCTCAACAATCTAAAGTTGTGTTTCCTCACGAGTTAAAGAAGGGATCTTATCGACACATGCCTTAGTGAGGACTTCTTTGTTTGATTGCCCTTAGAGTAACTTCATTTTCCAAAACATGACTGGAAAATCTGGTATATTAGACTACACTTTCACGCCATATGCGTGTGTAGTCCCATGTACACATTTCGGTCATGTCCGCGTGCAGTGCACGTGATTTTTTTAGCAAGACTAAGCCAATTCTCGTTAACATTTACGACTCAAAAACCTCACAGCATACACAAATATTTTTGTGCTATTAAATCAAACTTTCCAGTTCCTTCCATAAGGTCTCAAAGTTAAAACTGGTATGCAATGTCAAAGGGCACTGTTAGCAATATCGCGCATGAATATGACTACAACAAGTTCAATGGCCCTTTCCAACAGCTATTGAAATTCGCAAATTACATTACGATCCCCTCTTGTGTAATCCGTTAATAGAGACCTTTAGATTTACACGACGAGAATGTGGACGGCCACGTGTGACATCTTAAGGTAATGTGACGTCATTTTAAGGCACTGCCTAGCACGGCCCAGTGCCTTAACACGATGTCACACGCGGTAGTCCACGCTCTTCCCGTGTAAATCTAAAAGTCCATAGTTACCCCCATGTTACATGTAATAAATGCATTTATATCATACTTGAGCTGGTTTCTCGAAAGGGTTTGCGATCTGGTTCATGGTAATGATAAAGGTATACATAACTGAAACCGCAATCGCAGTATTCACATGCTGGGATTGTATTTCAAAGTTTGACTAAAAACAGAGAGCTTTTCAAATAACTTACCATGCTGATCGCAATGTACCCCGATGAATCCTCCGAGGCAGGAGCAGCTAAACCCATCAAGCTCTTCAAAGCAAGTCGCTCCGTTAAGACAAGGATGGGAGTAACATGCTTTAAGAAACAGAAATCATGTGTGCAAAGTCAATCAGCACAAAATAAACTGTTCCTCATAAAGTTGGAATACTGACCTCTTTGAGAGTGTGAATTATTCTTGGTATATATTTTTTTTAAATTATATTAATGGATTGCCATAAAATTGTAGTTATATTGAGGGGAGATATGGGGTAATACGAAACAAACGTGAGAAAATATAAAGAGAAAGATTGTTTAAAACTCTCTTTAAAAATCAAAATATTATGTGAATTAATAATCTGAAGATAGCATGGTAAGTATTATGCAAAATCTGTAGTAAAAAAGTGCATTAAACGATTATCAAATAAATTCGTTGTGGTGATCCAGTCTATGTCTTTGATAAAGTATACATCAGAGGAGGAAATGAATGGAGATAGGAGTAAAAGCAAGAGGATATAGGAGGAAAGAGACATAGGGAGTATGTATGTGTGTCCGTTTTACTTTAATATTTTCCCACACTAAAGGGGTAGGAGTATATCCCATCTCAGTCTTGTCAATCTGCCCTTTCAAATTGGTGTCATCTAGTCAAGCGTTTTGCAACCGCGGGTTTCTCTGAGAGTATTTTAGTCAAAATTAAAAAAATTGTTTTGGAATAACGTCAACTTCATGAAGATAGAGTATTAGAAATCGCAATATGCAAAAATATGATCAGGAAATAACATTTCAGAGAAAGTAAAACGTATTTTGTCCTCGCTCCCTTCGTCTCTTTCCCTCAATCATTTCGGTCATTATCCTGCTTCTGTGCATTCTCTTCTCATAATATGCTCAACAATCTAAAGTTGTGTTTCCTCACGAGTTAAAGAAGGGATCTTATCGACACATGCCTTAGTGAGGACTTCTTTGTTTGATTGCCCTTAGAGTAACTTCATTTTCCAAAACATGACTGGAAAATCTGGTATATTAGACTACACTTTCACGCCATATGCGTGTGTAGTCCCATGTACACATTTCGGTCATGTCCGCGTGCAGTGCACGTGATTTTTTAGCAAGACTAAGCCAATTCTCGTTAACATTTACGACTCGAAAACCTCACAGCATACACAAATATTTTTGTGCTATTAAATCAAACTTTCCAGTTCCTTCCATAAGGTCTCAAAGTTAAAACTGGTATGCAATATCAAAGGGCACTGTTAGCAAGATCGCGCATAAATATGAATACAACAAGTTCAATGGCCCTTTCCAACAGCTATTGAAATTCGCAAATAACATTACGATCACCTCTTGTGTAATCCGTTAATAGAGACCTTTAGATTTACACGACGAGAATGTGGACGGCCACGTGTGACATCTTAAGGTAATGTGACGTCATTTTAAGGCACTGCCTAGCACGGCCCAGTGCCTTAACACGATGTCACACGCGGTAGTCCACGCTCTTCCCGTGTAAATCTAAAAGTCCATAGTTACCCCCATGTTACATGTAATAAATGCATTTATATCATACTTGAGCTGGTTTCTCGAAAGGGTTTGCGATCTGGTTCATGGTAATGATAAAGGTATACATAACTGAAACCGCAATCGCAGTATTCACATGCTGGGATTGTATTTCAAAGTTTGACTAAAAACAGAGAGCTTTTCAAATAACTTACCATGCTGATCGCAATGTACCCCGATGAATCCTCCGAGGCAGGAGCAGCTAAACCCATCAAGCTCTTCAAAGCAAGTCGCTCCGTTAAGACAAGGATGGGAGTAACATGCTTTAAGAAACAGAAATCATGTGTGCAAAGTCAATCAGCACAAAATAAACTGTTCCTCATAAAGTTGGAATACTTACCTCTTTGAGAGTGTGAATTATTCTTGATATATAAGTTTCTTAATCATATTAATAGATTGCCAAACAAAGAGTACTTAAAGTGAGGGGAGAGATGAGGAAATACGAAACGAACTTGTGATAATTTAAAGAGAAAAATTGTTTTAAAGGCACACTGTCCTACTTGTAGCAACTTGCTCCCTCTATATAGAAAACTTCCCCAATCGATGCCTGTTGGTCCCCCATGATCCTCTTTTTCTTATTTTAAATGAAAGCTGAGTTAATGAGATAGCAACCTGTCACAGTAACCTCGGTGGCTCGCTGGGCGGTCTAATCTCTTCTGGCTGAAGTTTAAACTCTCTTTGAAAATTAAAATATCATGTGAATTAGTAATCTGGGATAACATGGTAAGTATAATGCGAAATCTGTAGTAAAAGGTGCATTAACAGATTATCAAAGAACCCTTTGTGGAAATCCGATTCATGTCTTTAATATAGTATACAGCAGAGGAGGAAAATGAGTCGAGATAGGAATGAAAGCAAGAAGATATAGGAGGAAAGAGTCACAGGGAGTATGTATGTGTGTCCTTTTCACTTTAATATTTTCCCACACTAAAGGAGATAGTGATATATCCCATCTTAACCTAGTCAGTCAACCTTCTCAAATTGTTTTCATGTAGTAAAGCGTTTTGCAGCCGGGTTTCTGTGAGAGTATTTTAGTCAAAATTAAAAATTTGTTCTGGAATAACGTCAACTTCATGAAAATAGAGTATTAGAAATCGCAAGATGCCAAAATATGATCAGGAAATAACATTTCAGAGAAAGTAAAAAGTATTTTTCCTCGCTCGCTTCGTTCGCTCGCAATATTTGAAAAACGGATAAGTTTCAGGCATAGTTCATGAATATCTTCGTATAATTTTATGACAATAATCGGGCACCTAGCTGCCCGAATATCGGCATGATTCAGCCAGCATGACGCCCGAATATTAACTTTTTGTAATTCTATTTGTATATCCAAATTAAATGTTTAGCACAATAAAGTGATACATCAAGATGATTCCTGGCAACAAGATGACCAAATATATTGTCTTGAGGCCCTGGGAAGCAAATCCTTTTTAATGAATTTGGATTGGGGTGACGCCATACGTTAAACTCCGTAAAAGGAGCTGTGAGTTAAAGAAACTGTTTAAAAAAAAAAGCAGATCTGGTAGACTGTAGATTGGTCCCCCCCCCCCCATGACTGAGCTCATCCTACACCACTCTGTACACAAATAACAAAAACAACAACAACATCAACTGAAGTATACAAATTGTTTTATATCCAGGCTGATTTTTTTTCACTGTGGTCTTGGCAGATTCGCAAAATAATTATTTGCAATTATCTGCAGATTAAAAACAAATACAAAATAACTTTAACCGGAAGTAATCATCAATCTTTCAAGAGAAAAATAGTGGGAGAGGGGAGAGTGAGAGGAAAGGGGAGTGAGAGAGAGAGAGAGAGAGAACAGTGGAGGTAGTCGAATGGAGGGAGGGAGAGGTACAGAAGGAAGGAGAGTGAATTATTAATGTATCGTACCTGGATGAGCGCAGTACAAGTTTATCTTGTCCCTCGCTTCTTTTGGCGTTCTGACGTCATATTCAGGGTGGTCACGTGTTAAATACTTGGGAACAAACTTGACCAATTCCCCAGTATACTCAGAGATTCCATAAGGGCAGATATCTCGCGGTATTGCAGGGCATGTTCCACTTCCAAATACGCCTGTTTGTTCAGCGTCAAATAAAGAAGGGGAAGAAACAGACGAAGCAAACAAAAACACAAAATAGAAACAAGGAGAAGAAGAAGAAGGAGAAGGAGAAGGATGATGATGAAGTAGCAGTAGTAGTAGTAGGGTTAGAAGTAGTAGTACAAGTTAAAGAAGGAGAGAATAAAGATGATGATGAAGTTTTCAATAGTTAGGCGCATACATATGTGATCAATTTAAGCGATATTTAATTACCATTTTTTTAAAACAAGAACCAGTTACATTTTACTTGATATTATCATTGATATGCTTATTTGCATCGTTAGTATTAGTATTATCATCATTAGTATTATTATCATAATTAACATTATCACCATCATCATCATCATTATCATTATCATTACTGTTGTTCTTTTTATTGCTCTAATCAATATTAATATTTTAATTATTTTATAATCAGTATTATTATCATCATCATCATAATTACCGAGTTAGTGTCACTATCATTGTTATTACTTATTGTTTTATTGTCCTTGTTGTTATAATTATTATCACTGTTATGATAAATATAGTTATTGTCTTTTAATTCTCATACTCTTCTTCCTCCTCCTCCCACTACTACTATTACTACTACTACTACTACTACTACTACTACTACTACTCCTACTATATATTGTTATCTTCACCATGTTCTCCAACTTTATCGTAATTATTTTATATTATATACCTCACTTAAGAAATCCAGCTATCTGATTGGTCGAAATTGGAGTCGTGATTTCAGACATTCCCGTAAAGAAACGAAAAATGCCAGAACCGGTTAAAAGTCCCAAAGTGAGATCACTCGAAATTCCGGGTACCAGAAAATTATAAAACTGTGCTGCGATACCCATGGGTTTACGTGTTAAAATGTTATTTGAGCTAGCGCGAACACCATACGGTGCTTTTTGTTTGCGATTCCCAACTGATCGAAAATTTCAGTAATTTTTCCGGTAAAGATAAACAGACAGTTTCTCAGATTTCCGTGATGTTTTAACCAATCTTTACTCAATAAAAGGATAAGGTAATAATTCTTGGTACATTTTTGTGTCAATTCGGTTAATAAAAGGGATACCGACTGCTTACATATTCGAGCTCGTAGCAGTCGATATCTCTATACTACCAATTTGTAATTTGACTAAAAAGCGCCCTTTAATAAATAACACCCAATTTTTATAGCAGAATACTTTGTACATTCCGATTGCGTTTGCGCTCTTAGTCTTAAAGAAACAAAAAATACATGTTTTTAGCTCGTGCATTAAAGGGATCCGGTAAATTTGTCTCAGATTCTGAAACAAATTATAAATTTAGCTCATGCCGCAATGATAATTATAAACCTTTAGGTCAGTCAGGAACCCCATGACTTGCACAAGCCGATCACCTGTCTCATTATCAAGATATTTATGATTAGAATTACAAATTTTGAAAACGGTTTTCATAACACTATAGTCTATTGGGGAAAACAAGTATGGCAAAACCGGTCACTCAAAGATTTTTACTTTTTTGAGGCACTTCTTGATCATTTTGAAGCGCAATTTTTTTAGGGCTTCAATATTACACCATATCACAGACACTGATAACACGTAGGGCCGTGCATCTTAAATTTAACATTGCTAAACGATCCCTTTAGTGATATGCACTGCACTTGGTTGTTAATGAGAGGTAAAGTGAACTCGACACGTCTTGTTCATTATGCTATTGTGACCTAACATGCGTGGAGGGCGTATTCACTAATGCACTCGCAAACGTGAATAATTTGTTTTAATCGACCAATGAAGCAAGCAAGCAATAACTGCAATAAGATACATTAATATCGAGTGAATCCCAAATAACAAAAGTCGATAACTCACCCTTAAACTGTTGGCTGAGTACGAAGAATGACAGGATCTCGAGCTTTAGATACTGTTCGAAGAAAGTGAACATTATGTCAAACGATAGGTGATACATAACCTATGTTTGATATAGACGATATGATCTTTATACTACATTTATATACACGTTATTGGGAAACGCTTGGATATGAAAGAGATGAGATAAAGTCTATATATTGTGAGGTTTTGGATTCATAAAAAAACTTAATCTGGCCTATAAGAGAACTAATACTAAACAAAGAAAATTGTATTATGGGGTATACTCTCACACCTAACATTTTAGCTGTTTTCTGCTCACTCTATAAAGTGACATGGTCAGAGGGCTTGATCGTAGAGAGGGAGGGAGGGGGCAGCGTTATTAGGGGCAATCATATTCTTTGGTCACCCCCCCCGTAATTTCGGATGTGAATTAGGAAAGAAATTTACCAATGAATGACAAATACTAAGCTTTTAAATAAATACGTAAATGGATTTTGCGATTTCTTTGCACGCCTCGTGGGCAAACGAATTAAAATTTATTGTTCCATGGGTACTTCGATTAATAGGAGAGGAACTGGTTATGAAAAAGGCATACAGATTCCTACTTTCATTTACAATTATACAATTCTACAATTATTAAGGTACAAGTAGCACTAGTAAAAGTTGAAGTACGAACCAAAGTAGTAAAAGAAGTAGTATTAAATTTCAATTTGTCGTGGTAAGAGTAGTAGAAGTAGTATTAGTAGTAGAAGAAGTATTTGAAGAAATATAAAAAGTAGTTGTAAGAACTTTAACTCAAAACCCCGTACTGATTTTCATCTAAACCAACCCGACTCAATAATATCAACAATCTCAAGTTACTTGGACTCACAATTCAAAACGATCTGAAATGAAATCTACACATTGCAGAAATTGTTGGTCGGGTAGACTGTACACGCTATGTATACTAGGGAAAATCAAAGGCAAGTTTGGCTCATATGGTGACTGTCTACACAACCTATATAAGACTCGTTCTCGTAAATGCTTCCACTGTTTGACACACTTCTATAACGATTAATATCAATGAGACTAATAAACTGAAATTTGTTCAAAAGCGGGTGCTTAAAATAATTGTAGGATATAGGAATGCAACCAAACTTTACATACTTCCCTATCTTCGAGGAGGGATTCCCTATTGTTAAAGGGATCCGGTAACTTTGTTTCATATTCTGAAACAAAGTCCTAGATTTAGCTCATGCTGCAATAATAATTGTAAACATTTAGGTCAGTCAGGAACCCCATGGCTTTTACAAGCCGATCGCCTGTTTCATTATCAAGATATTTATGATTGGAATTACACATTTTAAAACCGTTTGCCAAACGGTTTCCATAACACTACAGTCTATTGGGGAAAACGAGTATGGTAAAAACCCGTCACTCAAATATTTTAACTTTTTTTGAGGCTCTTCTTGATCATTTTGAAGCGCAATTTCTTTAGGGTTTCAATATTACACCATATCACAGACACTCGACGGGTAGGGCCGTGCATCTCAGATTAAACATTGTTAAAGGATGCCTTTAGGTTTTGAACAGAAGTTTAGGAACTCTGATAACCACTAACACCTTCTGCCCATTACCAAGTCCACCTCAGCATAATACAGTGGCACAATATGACATGTTTTCTGACAATTAAATGTAGTACTGAAAGGTATCATGAATCCAACATCCAACTCAGAGCGGCGACCGACCGATTTGTAGCCTGCACGGTCGCCGCTGGAATGTATGCATTGCCAAACGATTTTTGGAGAAGTCGAGCAGGCTGTAGAGCCCCAGCGATACCCTGTCGATTTTCCGTCGGTCGACGGTCGATTGTAGGTAAAAACTGGGCGAAATCGGGGAGCTTCTCCGGCCGGCGTCCCGACAGTGATCGACTGATGACCCACCGATTCCCGAGCGGTCTCCCACCGGCCACCAGCTGATTTTGTAAAAAAAATGCCCGGCGGCCGGCCGGTGATCGACGAGGCACTAAAATAAGTTCGGTGCCCGGGCGGTCCCCGCCCGGGAACCGAGCTAATCGAGCGTTCGTCGTCGAGCGATTTGGGTCAAACATCGAAGCCACTAGGTCAATGGCTGTCGACCAATTTTTAATTTACCGTCAGTGACCGACTGATCTCCCAGGGGTGACCGGGCGGCGACCGGGAGGCAACCGCTCGGCAGCCTTTGACCTAGCGGCTTCGATGTTGACCTAAATCGCTGGACGGCGAACGCTCGATTACGTAGGTGCCTCGGCGGCGACCGCTCGGTCGCGGAGCGTATTGTTGGTGGCGATTCAAAAGTGAGCAGGTGACGCCGAATTCAACTCCGCGCGAAAACTTCAGCAGCGACCGAGCGATGCCCTAAAAACAAGCGGTTCCTGGGCGGCCGCCGCTATGTGCCCGGGCAAAATTGGCTAAAAACTCGCCGCCCGGCCGCCAAGCAGTGCTAGGTGTTGTGACCATAGCTTGAGGCTTTGCCCAACGATTTTTTTGGAGCAGTCGAGCAGGCTGTAGAGTCCCAGCGATACCTGGGCGGTGCCCCCGTCGATTTAATACCGTCGGTCGACGGTCTATTTTAGGTCAAAACTTGGGGAAATCGGGGAGCTTCTCCGAGCGGCGTCCCGACTGATGACCCACCGATTCCCGATTCTCTCATCCTCTCTCTTTCTACTCTTTTCGCTCCATTACTATCCCTTAATTAATGAGCTATTTGTTATTGATTTATTTACTATGCTTTGTAATACAATTGTACATGTATAAACATCACTATACTTTCGAAATTGACTCTTTCAGCTTTGTTCTGCTGGTCGATCATTATATACTAATACAAACAAAATAATTAAAATAATTAGTATTAGATGAAGTAGTAGAGGTAGGATGTTAGACAGAGTAGTGGTAGTAGCAGTATTGGATGTAGAGGTTGTAGTAGTAATACTAATATCAGTGGTAGAAGTATTAGTATTAAGAGTAGTAGTAGTAGTAGTAGTAGTAGTAGTAGTTGATGTTGTAGTGTTATTAGTAGCAGTAGTAGTGGAAGTAGTAATATAGGTAGTAGTAGTAGAAGTAGTAGTAGAATTAGCAGAAGTTGTAGTAGAAGTAGTAGTAGTAGTAGTAGTAGTGGTGGAAGTATTAATAAAAGTAGTAGTCGTGGTATTAGTAGTAGTATTATTATTATTATTAGTAGTAGTAGTAGTAGTAGTAGTGGTAGTAGTAATAGTAGTAGTTGTTGTTGTTGTTGTTTTTATTTCCGAAATCGGATAAAAATATCATACATAGTAAACAAAATACAAAGTAAAATATTTATACATGTACATAGACAAAAATCGGTGGATAGCCCAATTCAGCAGTGTTTACAGAAGACTACTGTTCTTCCTTGGGGTCCTTAGTGGAAGTAGTAGTAGCAGTAATAAAGAATAGAAAAGTAATGCAACAAACAGCAGCTACATACCATTTTTGTGTTACACGCAGGGACGTCTGTACCAATATGAACAGAATAATGCTTAGGTTAAGGCCCGGTCACACAGAGGGGACGCATGGGGGACGCACGGCCGGCGCATGGAAAATTTGCAATTTTGGCCAGTGCGTTGTCGTTCGCTAGGCGTGCGTCATCACTCGTTACTCGTTCGTCGAGCGCGCTGGACCAACGCTGGACCAGCGCTATGCATTCGTCGTCATTCGCTGTGTGCGTCGGGATTTTTTGAGCATGCTCAAAAACGTGCGCCGAGCTCGACGCATGAATGTACACGCCAAAGGCACGCCAGACATGCGTGGAGCGCGCTAGACCAGCGCCAGACATGCGCGGAGCACACGCCCTATATACGCACAGCGCGCTAGCTACACGCTGTGCATTTTGTGTCAGCTCGGTAGCTTTTCCAAAATTATGACAAAAGTTAGGCACACGGCCTTTTCCGATTTCCAATGCGCTGGCCGTGCGTCGTAGAACGCGGTGCATGCGTGGACCATTCGTCCAGCGCGCTAGCAACACGCTGTGCATTCGTGGAAGTTGTTATCATGTGCGCTCTCTGTGCGCCCTGTGTGCGCCCTGTGTGCGCCCTGTGTGCGCCCTGTATGCGTCCAGCGCGCTAGCAACACGCTATACATTTGGTGTCAGCTATCTGTATCTTCGACAAAAGTTGGGCGCACGACAACGCACTGGCCAAAATTGCAAATTTTCCATGCGCTGGCCGTGCGTTCCCCATGCGTCCTTCCTGTGTGACCGGGCCTTAACAGATAGATATACACGTAATGACAATACAATTTATATTGCCATGTCAGTATACGTGTAGCCAAAATTTCAATCGGCGGGGCCGGGGAGGGGAGGGAATGGGAGGCAGGGAGCTTGGAAAAAGGGGTACTGACAAAAGAATTGTAAACTATTTGCCAATATTAGTTCGCAGCGTGCTATATCAAGGCAACATCACCGCCCTCCTCTCTCTCTACCTTGAACAAAAGAAAGGGGGAAACCAGCACTTCCTTCAACTTTGTTATGCTAATGCAGCATCCTCAAAAGTGCATTTTCAGGTCGATTTCATGGACAACTAATATTATTCCGATCAATGTTTAATTTGCTAAGCTCATCGAGATATACCACGTAGACAATAAGTTTAATCATCACATGCAGTGAAGCATAACGAGAAGCTTCGGATAAACCAATCCAAAATGTACAACAGCAGGGTTTGTATTTGTCAATATTTCTTAGTTTGTCTTTGTTTTTTAGTAGTCTTAGTATTAAAAGAATATTCACAAATCCTATAATGTTCATTTTCTGCTCTTTCATATGACAACTCATTCAGGAAAATTGAGCCAGGAATAACAAAGTTCTGTTTGTTTAAAGTGGTTCTTGCGTTTCCATAATTTGATTAAACGAATTCGTTTTCACTGGCTGCCTGCGGCCGTAGGAACAAACGGAATTGACGAAACGTTTCGTTGACGATCAGACATAGACGAAAGACTTCACTATGCATGGCTGATTGTCAATGAAACGGAGTTAGGTCTTTTGTCAATTCTGCTTGTTGCTACGGAATTCAGAAACCGCCCGCCAAATGACTTTTGGGTTTTCTTCCTTCAAATTGCTTTTAATCACTCATGCGTAAAATATGCAGCATATAAGATGCATCAAATGAATGCGGAGGATCTAAGCTTTACAAATATGTCTCATGTATTAATTATAATTGTGATTAAGTTATGATCAAACATCGATCATTCTCGGTTATGTTTTTTCTGGGTCGCATTGTAAAGGTTGTTAATTCAGGCAATGTGTAGTTTTGTTACGTAGGAATATTATGATTATTTACTCATGTTCATATCATTTCCTGCTCTCTCTCTTCCTTTCTCTCATTGTGCCTTCCCTTTTCTCTTACCCTCTCTCTATCTACCCCTTTCGCTCTATCACTCTCCCTTTCATGAGCTTTATACCTTCCCTGTTACTGATTTATTTACTATGTTGTGTAATACAATTGTACATGTAAACAAAAACTATCCTTTTTTAAATTGACCCTTTCAGCTTTGTGCTGCTGGTCGATCATTATATACCAATACTACCAATACTAACAATTAAAAACAAATAATTAGCATTAGAAGAAGTTGTAGAAGTAAGGATAGTATAAAGAGCAGCATTAGTATTATTGGATGTAGTAGTAATATTAATATCAGTATTAGAAGTAGTAGTAGTAGTAATATCAGTAGTAGAAGTAGTAGTAGTAGTAGTAATAATATCAGTAGTAGTAGTAGTAGTATAATTAGCAGAGGTTGTATTGGTAGTAGTTGTAGTGGAAGTAGTAATAGAAGTAGTAGTAGAATTATCAGAAGTTGTATTGGTAGTATTAGTAGTAGTCGAATTAGCAGAAGTTGTAGTAGTACTAGTTGAAGTAGTAGTATAATTAGCAGAAGTTGTAGTAGTAGTAGTAGTAGTAGTGGAAGTAGTAGTAGCAGAAGTAAAGACAAGGAAAGTGATACAACCAACTGTAAATACAAACCATTTTTGTCTAACACTCAGGGACCTCTGTACCAATATAAACACAATAATGTTTACGTTACAGAGTTATGGTAATACAATTTTCATTGCCATTTCAGATTATGTGTAGCCAACCTCCTCGTCGGCGGGGCCTGAGAGGGGAGGGGAGGGAGGCAGGGAGCTTGGAAAAAGGGGGTACTGACAAGAGAATTGTAAACTATTTGTATATATTGTAAACACCCCCCCCCCTCTCTCTCTCTCTCTCTCTCTCTCTCTCTTGAAAAAAGAAAGGGGGAACCCAGCCCCTCCTTCCACTTTGCATTATCCTCAAAAGTGCAGTTTCAGGTCGATTTCATGTGGACAACTAATATCCTTCCGACCAATGTTGAATTGGGGCAAAATTCATTATTGCTCAGATCATTGAGGCATACCCGTAGACAATAAGTTTAATCATCACCTGAAGTGAAGCGTAACAAGAAACGTTGAATAAACCCATCCAAAATGTCAACAGCATGGGTTGTATTTGTCTATTTTCTTAGTTTGTATTTGTTTTTTTTAGTAGTCTTAGTAAAGTTGTGTAACGACTCGTTCATTCGCACTCATTTTACTGTACATACATTTTCCCAGTAATTTTCCATCACGCTACTTATTTATATTCATTATTCGCACCACGTGTGTTTATTCTTCCAATCACGCATCCACGCACCGTTCACCCCGGCTCCGCGTATTTTCAACACCACGAGGTTTGCTTCACTCCTGCTTACACCTCAGTCGAGTCACCACGTATCTGTGATGTTCTCTTCGGGCTTATTCTTCCGTGCCTATCACCTCTTTTATGGCACGTCAACCTTTTCTCTGCCATCTCTAGCGGGCTGGCAGTCTTCTAGTGGAACGTTTAAATCAGGACCGACATGGCGCTTGATTTTCCGCTGGGAGCTACCAGTTTCTTCGTTCCGGTAGCTCTTTTCGCCCACGAGCTCGACTCACCGTAGTTCGTCTGCCTGTTCATCAACCAGTTCGATTCACCGCAGCTCTGATGAACTTCACATCAAGCAATGTTCGGCTCATTTCTAATATCCATTCACACTAGCCTCACACACTAATAATCCTACAGTTGTATCAATAGTAAGAATAGTATGAATAGTAAAAGCCCGGCCCCCCCCCCCCCCCCCACTCAGTGTTATTTAGGGTACGCATATGCGTGTTCCCTCCTTTTGAAAACACCCCCTATAAAGTCCAGTGTGTAAAGTCAATACGGGCTGGATTGTTGTGTACTACGAGCCGGACTTTGGTGCGTGAAGAGTAATCCTTTACCGGACATTTTGGTAACACCATGCGGTCAATCCGACCCCGGAGTGGGGGGAGGGGGCGGGGGTAAAAGTAAGAGTAATATAAGTAGTAGAATGATAGTACAAGTAGTAGTTAAAACAGAAGTGTTATTATCATTAGTAGTATATCGCCGTGTTAGAATTATAACACAAATTGACCGGTATTTAGACTGAAACCAGGCCAATAAAGAACGTGACGTCATATTGGCCAACTTTACTCACACCAGCTCACAAACACTGAATTTGCCCTGCTTAAGCCTGTTCCTTGTTGCTTTTTAAGTTGTGGGAGATGATATACCCGTCTCCTCTTCTCGTAACGTTCCCTTTTCCTTTTTTTTTTTTTCCTTTTCTCGTGTTTTGTTATTAAAAAAAAAAAAATCTACCTGCCCCACTGAATGATTTATTACAGTCAAACCGGTCTATAGCGACAACCCAAGGGAAACACAAAAAACGGTCTTTGTAGACAAGTGGTCTTTGTAGACAGGCTCCTTTAGTACATGTTTCAATGAGAAAACATTGTCAAGGGAAACAAACATGCGGTATTTATAGAAAGGTGGTCTTTGTAGACAGGGGGTCACTAAAGCAGGTTTGACTGTATACATATAATGTAGTAATAATATGGGTTGTGAGGGTTCACATACCTACGGGCCACAAAGTCATTCCTTTAATATTTTACGCTGCATCATTATAATTACTTAGTATGTATATTGTGGCGTCTTCCACATGTTGACCAGGATCCCAGAACGATAACTAAGGAGTCATACAAAACAACGAGTTTAAACCAGGCGTTCATTTTATATTAAGCACTAAACCAGAACGATAGCTGGCGCTCTCTTTATTAAATAATATCTCATCGTAACAATATCTTGCATTTTTATGGTAAAATAAATAACAATAATTATTATTTGTATTCGTAATTTAAGCCTCCAATAATATCCCCGGTCCCGTTACCCTCTCATATGTGATGAGTGAAAAACTTCATCTTATGCTTTCCAGTAGCTCGTGTTAACTGGCCTTATACATTTGATCGCAATATATTTGTCATTATTTCCTTTACCGAGGGTACAGCTTTTATTTTAAGTATTGTACGTAGTGAGGCCAGGTTTAGTTGCGATTATATATCTACCAATCTGTATGCTATGTGGCTAATCATGTATACGTCTACTCGTAAATCACAAAGCATGATAATATCAGCTATGTTTATTCGGCAATCCCTCAACTTAATGGTTATCTCGGCGTTTTAAACTGTAATGTTGTCTTGCAGTCAAGCTCAAAATGTACGCACACATGATTTGGGAAACTCTTATTTCCCTCGAGGTATTAATCCAAGAGTGACTTTATAGTTAACGCGCGAACTAGACCCAGCTGGGTACTCATTCGAAGTGTTTTCCCGTGTGGACGCGATTAACTTCAATTCATCGTCAGCTTGATGAGCTGGCCTAGTTTAAACCTCCGAGCACTTATTTTGTTCCCGGAGTCGTATGTTGTTAATCGGCTGTGTGAACATAGCTATCACAAAAAAGTGAGCGTAGAAAAGCCTGCAGTTGGAGAGAGTGTATTATAACAAGTATTTTTCGACGCAGAGCAGAAGGCTTTACATAGACCCTTGGGCATAGAGGTGCATAATTCCAGGACATTTGTACAGATTTAAATCTTATCACGGTTTTGAGTTGCTGGATCATTCCCGATTATGGTACGTACAAATATGTATTTTCTTATTTGTTAGTGTGTTTTTTTTCTTCAATATTTAAGTATCGTGGAGCCGGTTTCATTCTACTCCGGGACCAGCTACTAGCCATTGTGGTTACTGCCCTAACACTTCATGCTTTCAAGGAGACCACCCGTCTTGTCATCAGATGGCTGCAAGCTCCTGTAGGTTAACTTTTAATAGAAGAATGGTTTTTACTTGCATGTCAATATTTTATCATTATGAATTATGTCTAACTATGTTAGAGTTGTCGTAGATGAATGGTTTAAGCACTGGACTTGAAATGTAAAGGTCCTGGGTTAGATCCTCGACGCGGAACCAAAGTTCTTGAAATCACTTTAAAAAAAAATTGTTTCCTGACATGCTTGGTCCCCAAAATCAAACACATACATGTTTAGGTGCTAGTATTCAAAAACTATAAACGAAGGTTAATTGGAACCATATTGTTAAACAAATCAGTTTAATAGCTTGTTAGCAAATGGTTTTGTCTCTAACTGTTTGATATTGAGTAGCTTTTCCGTTGCTTATCTGCTGCTAACAGTTCTTAACAGGCACTTTTTTTTTAGAAACAAGTGGTTGAATCGTTCGAATGCAAGCACATACAAATGGGTCAACCGTTGTAGAAATTTAGAGCGAAGGCATTGATTTACGTTTGCCACTCCTTACCCTGGAGAGAAATGGGAACCTGGTATTAGATGACGAAAAGATTTATGTTAATAATTGCTATATGCCCTCACGATGACCATCTGATAGGAATATTTCCCCATTGAGTTTACATAGTGCACATTGTGTGTTTAACGAATCCCATGACCGGTATAATAATATTTGCAAAGCGCTTCGAGATTGTTTTTCGTATTCGTATTCAGCGTTATATAAATCCAGATAGTTATTATCAATTACCCAAAAGAAGTTCCTTTGTGGGTGTTTTTGCTGTTAGGCAACATTACAGCTATGAAGCTTTGGCCTCTAATTATCCCATTTTTATTATCGAATTTACACGCTGATTTCATTAGCTCTCAACTTCTTGAAAAGGAAATAGATCCTGAAATACTTGAAAACAATGTTATACAAATCACAAATATCGCTGGGGTTGGCTGTAAAACGGAATCTTAACAACTGTAAATATGTTAACAAGCATCAGATTTACTTTATATTCGTATTTTGATACCACTTTGTCTGTTTTCAACCAAATACATTTCGTTCTTAGCATTTGAAGGTGGCCATCGTGTTCCTGATATTCAGTCAACGCCATTACGGTGAGTTGTTATGGTTTAAATATACATTCATAATTTGTATGACAATTTGAAAGTAAAGTGGAGTTTTGGATATGCGAACTTTATGTGAAAGAAGCCATTGAGGGTAAACGCGAGGTGCCGTGGTCTACATGATATGCCATAGGACTGTGGATCACATGGTTCACGGTTCGAGTCCCACCATGGCACTAATGTGTTTCAGCAACATATTAATCTACATTAGTTACCACCCTTCACCCAGGTGTGGTAAATAGGAAACCGGGTAGGAATTGATTCCTTGAATTAATTCAGCGCCTTGGAGCGACTGGGCTAAAGCCTAGGTAATAATAGTACTTTTGTAGGCGCCTTGGACATCCCCTGGGATGGATACGTAAAACGCAATGTTGTTGTTGTTAGATTATGTTCTAGGGCAATTCAGTCAAAACTGACTATTTATGCAAATATAAATATAACTATTTTTATAGTTTTTTTATTATACACAATTAATTGTGCGTTTTCGTGAGGCACATGAAGATAAGGAATGTAACATTGTAGAACCAGACCTGTCTTGAGGTTTGAAATCATCCAAAACTGATAAACCTCGCTCATAATCGCACACTGGACACATTAATAGTTCACATCACCCTTTTCCTTTCTCTCTCTCTCTCTCTCTCAAATCTCATTATTCGATAATGATCACCCGCATCGTCAAGACCGTTGCCATGGTACTGTTACGTAGCTAGCTCATTCACGTGTCAATTTCAGAGCGATCTTTTATATTTAGAGAGTATGTCAACCGAAAATTAAAGTAGGTCACCTAATTTGCTCGCTTTGTTGCCAATGAAATATTCATACGATTCATTATAGCACAGCTCACTTCATTTCAAACTCATATTAATAATAATAATAATAATAGCCTAATAGTCCACTCCAAATTTTATTAAACCGAAACGGAATACTTTTTGCCCAATTGATCGTGAGCCCGGCAAGTGAAAGCATTGTATCTTTTTACCATTTAACCTTGATTTGATTATGAAATAGTTTGTCGATTAATGACGCTTTTTTTTTCTTTCTTAATTTGTTATTAACGTGATGTGATGACAACGTATTTGCCAATTATTAGCTTGATGAAAATCTTTTATTTATATTTACCCTTTCTTATAGAATGTGATGGATTATTACAAGTGATGATTAAGACAACAGTAATTATACCAAAATGATGATTATACAACTATTTGAAATTATAATTATTATAATAATTTTAATAATAATAATAATTTAGATAAAGATAATACTTATGTAAAAACATAATAACCAAAACAATAATACTAATATCAATAATGTTTATAATAATACTGAAAAAATATAAATGTTTCAATTCTTCTTTTCATTACAAAATTTAGGGCCATTAGCAAAACAATAGAAAAGAAAAAGTGGGACTTACGTCAGCGTTATAATATGCAAAAACAATACCCTATTTTCTTCTCCTTCCTTTCTTCTCCTTCTTTCTTTTTTCACCATATCTACTTGGAAACCTAATGTTAGATATCCAATACTATTTTTGTTTGTTACATTTTGTTTCAGTATAAGTATTAAAGTACATTGTAGCGCATTGAGTGGTAAAGTATCAGGAAGTGAGCAGAAAAAAATACTATTATTATTCGTATTAATTTTCCTTTCTTCTTCTTCTCCTCCTATTTCTTTCTATTCTTCCATTTGTTCTTCTTTTACTTCTGCTCCTCTACTTCATCTTTTTTTCTTCTTTCTCTCCTTCTTCAAGTCTTCTACTTCTTCTTCTTCTACAACTGAAACTCTTTTTCTTCTCATTGTTCTTCCTTCCTTTTATATTATGGTAAATAACAGGCGTTTTAGGTGACGGTACTTGCCCTGGAATACCCATGGACATTTGTCCGTATGGAATCTCTGAATATACTGGGGAATCGGTCAAGTTTGTTCTGAAGTATTTAACACGTGATCACCCTGAATATGACGTCAGAACGCCAAAAGAAGCGAGGGACAAAATGAACTTGTACTGCGCACATCCAGGTACGATAAACTATTCCTTGTATCCCCCCCCCCCCCCTGTCTCTCTCCTCTCCCCTCTCTCTCTTTCTCGCAATTTCCCCCCTGTCTCTCTCACTCTCTCTTTCTCTCTCTTTCTATAGACCTTAGTGAGACATTCTTTCGAATATAAGACAATTTCTAGAATTTCGTAAACGTTTTATGTTGTTGCTGCTGTGAGTTTAGATGCATAAGTAAGCACAACTTATGCATTGTTCCCCGTTAAGTCGGACGTTTATTTTCTTTCCTCTTTTCATGAAATGAGTATGATTTTTTGTTTGTATTTGTTTAAGTTTGTATATTTTTGAAATTCAATTATCAATCCAAAGAGTCAAAGGTGTTGGTCATTTAAAGTTCTGAGAAGATATAAACTCATCTATCTAGACCAAAACATATTCACACAGCCATTTCAATAAAAGAGGTATGTATTCCAACTTTATAAGCAACAGTTTATTTTGTACCGATTGACTTTGCACACATGATTTTTGTTTCTTAAAGCATGTTACTCCCATCCTTGTGATAACGGAGCGACTTGCTTTGAAGAGCTTGACGGATATAGCTGCTCCTGCCTCGGAGGATTCATCGGAATACATTGCGAGCAGCATGGTGAGTTATTTGAAAAGCTCTCTGTTTTGTGTGTACTCGACTCTAACTGTAGTATAATCTCTCATCATGTTTCAATTTATGTGTGTGTGCATGTGGATATGAATTGGTTTTGTTATGACATGGTTTGTTTTTCACTGTGTTTCGGCTTTATGGACCTTTTGGAAGACTATACATGATTCACATAATATTTCGGTCTCTCTCACTTATGGTCACCTGAAATTGTTATTACCGTATACTTGTTCGCAAACACTTTCAAGAAATCTACTCAAGGGTGATTTAAATGCGCTGATTACATGTCACGTGGTCATATTCAGATTACAAAAGACGTCATCGTAATTCTATTCGCACATTTCAATAGGAAAGGGACATTGAAAGTGTTTTATTCAAAAGTAAGTGCGATCATGTTAATTTTGCCCTTTGGCATTGCAAGCAAGATGTAATTTTTTAGATCCTATAGAAGGAACTGGGAATATTATATAGCAAAACCAACTATTGTATACTGTTAGGTTTTTGAGTCATACATGATTATAAGAGTTGGCTCAATCATGCTGAAAATCACATGCACTAGACACCTACTGAACAGCGTATCCGGACACCTACCCCCTGGACATCCACCCCCGGATAAAAAATCCAATCAACTATACCCCCTAGGAGAACTCCCCCTAGGGCAACCACCTTCTAGGACTATTACCCCCTAGGACAACTACCCCCGGAAAACTATCCCTAGGACAATTAACCCCAGACAACTACCCCCGGATAATTACCCCCGGACAACTACCTCCTAGGATAGTTGTCCTAGAGTATGGTTGTCGTAGGGGGTAGTTATAAGATCAATTTATTGTTACCAATAAACAAAAATGCATGAAATAAAAAGCGATCTATGAACCCACTATGAGGAGTTTAACAGTTGACGTACTTTTCTAATTTGCAATCACAGCCTGCCCAATCGGTTGGGTGTATGGGCGCACAAAATGTTTCCTGATCGTGAACCAGCTGCCAAAGTTTGATGGGACATCTGCTCGTGACTTCTGTGATGGTCTGGATGCAGTTGCCATTGGGAACGGAGAAACGGTTGAGCCTTCCCTGCTCTTCATAGAGAATGTGGAAGAGTTCGATTTGCTGCAGCCTCACGTGAACGGTGAAAGGGTCTGGATAAGCTGCAACTTTCTCGAGAAAATGATGTGTTTCACGGACCGGGCGGGGACAACAAGTGACTACCGAAGTAAGTAAAAGTTTTTGGTTCGAAGGTGGTTTGTTTTTATCTGACTGCTAAGAAAGAATGTATACGTACATTTTTACGAAGGGCGCGATGGCTCAATATTAGAGCATTGGTCTCGTAATCGAGGTGTCCCGGGTTCGAAATCAAGTAGAAGCGCTAGTGCCCTATATGGTAAGGCATTTATCGTCATTACTAAGTCTCTCTGAGAGGACTTTTAAAGGTAAAGATCAGTTTTCAAAACGCCCCCTGTCAAAAAATGAAATGGAAGCTGTTATCACCAATCATGTTTTGACTAATTCATGATGATACAAATTTTGCCGGGAAACCGCCTTCTAATTGATTTATGTGGTAAATTATCATATCTATCCGGCCTGAATAGATATCGCGTAGTCCCAAGTACATCTTTCTGTGTAGAGTGCTTGTAACTTTACCAAAACTGGGCCAAATTCCTTAACATTTTGGTGTTTCCAGAAACTTGTACTATACACACCAATACTTATATGCTAGATGATCAACCTTCTCTGTTCGATTCCACAACGTTTCTTTCGCAATGCAATCGCATGACCAGAACTGGTCTTTACCTTTAAAATCCGTCAGCCCAATGGTTATTCAGATAAACAAACATAAATAGGCAGCCAGTGAGCTGACGGTTTTCAATTCCTATCAGAAGAAACTGGTAATGAGGATCAATGCCTTACTACATGACAATAGTGCATCGGCTTGGTTTTGAACCCAGGATTTTCCTGTTACGAGACCATTGCTCTAACACTGAGCCTACGCGTATGAAGATGAGGTTGATTTCTCGTCAAGGTGGAGATATAAACATATATTTTGAGCTATCTAATTGTGTTAATTGCCTTGTGGGGGGGGGGGGAGATGATACATTGTTACCCGTGAAGTCGAATAATTGTTCGTTACCTCTTGTCATAAAATTAGTGCGACAATATGATTTATTTTGTATAGATTAAGTTTATAACTCGCCAAAGCTTTTTTGATTAATATTTTTGACTCAATAAAGTTTTGAAAAAATATCAGCAATATCTGTCTAGAATATTTCATATTGTCTCATTCTTTCAATGAAAAGAGGTAACAAAATATTATTCTATAATAAAATTTTGAGCAACAGTGTAGTAGGAGTGTACTCTGAAAAAGTAGTTATCCTTAAATGCCTTCATCTTAGTGCGGGCCGGGATTTGAACACCGTACCTTGTGATTTACAGTTCGCTGACTTAGTCACTAGACCACGACACCTCTATTTCACACCTTAATGTATGTTTTTTTCTTATAGATTGGGATATTGGACAACCGAGGAATAGCGATGACGAGGGGTGTGCGAAGATATCACCCAGTGGCAAGATGCATGATGCTCCTTGTACCCAGTTAGGTTTCACTGTTTGCCAAATTATCATATGAGGAAAAAATACTGGTACATCGGCGTTTGAGAACTCAATCAAAAATCACCGGAAGAAAATTAATCCGCATATCTTTAACCCACATTTCCAAATCGACCATCGATTTAGATGAAAAGAAACAAAGAGAGGAAGGTAGAAAAAAAGGAAGGAAATAAAAGTAGGGAACGTGAAAGGAGCATGACTGTACCATTTCCAGCCACTCCCCGTTATTGATTGTCTTGTTATTTGGTATTGTATAAAACAAATGATAACGGTTTCAACCCTCATGATGCATGTCCCCTGGATGTCTGCCCTACCCCCTCTATGCCAAAAGGATTATAGCCTATGTAGCTGTGTAATCACTTAGGCAGCAGTCATCAAGACATTCACATTGTACCCCTTTTCCCTGCCTGATAATACTGCTTGATTATGGCAGTGTACGCGTATTCCGAACTTTATTAATCTTTTCCAACATAATTAACGTTTATTATTGGTAATTGGGTGGTAACAACTCTTAGTAGTGGGGGCTGTTGTGGATGTTTTGCTGCAGATTATTCTAAAAGCACCACATTTGGCCCAGAGGTATATGTAGCTTATACTATTACGATGTATGCTGGAAGCCAAGAAGGGCGCCCTCTGGGACCGCCATATGGGTCAAATCCAAAACGGCCGCCATCTTAGTTAAAGGTCAAGCGTATTACAAAAGGAAAAGGGCAAATATGATAATAGTTTATATATTTATGGGGTTTTGGGATCAGAGAATCTGATTATGTTGTTTTTTCATCGATTTTAGGTCTCCCTGGAGCTGTTATACTAGTCATATTGGTCAAATCCAAAATTGCCGCCATCTGAGTTTATCAAGTGTAGTTACGAAAGGAAATGGGCTAGTTTGATAAAAGTGTATATATTTATTGGGTGTTCGGGGTCAGAGAATCTGTTTATGATGTTCTTTCATCGATTTCAGGTCTCCTTTGGGGCTGTCATACGGGTCATATTGGTCAAATCGAAGATGGCTGCCATCTAATAGTTACAGGTCAATTAATTTCAAAAGGAAAAGGGCTAGTATGATAATGTGAATATATTTTAATGATTTTTGTTTCTGTTTTCTATTTTTTGTTTAATTTAATTTAATTCAGTTTAGTTAAATACAAGTACAATGTATTTTAATTAAGCCTTACTATTTTGTTGTATCATTACTTATTACATTATCTTTATGTTTATTTTGGACTCCATGGAAAAACAGAATCATTAGGTTTGGCTCTTAAATGGACTTGCCAACCGTTTAATCGTTATATTATTGTTATATAACTCTATGATTTTGTTTTTCATATGGTTTTTGAAAATGAAACAAACAAACGAACAGGTGCTCGTGAACTTCCACTATCCTACACTATCCTTCACTATCCCATACCTCTCTTCTATCCGGTATCTCCCCCTCAGCAATATTTGCTCTGTATAAATCATTGGTTCTCCCGATACTCGAGTATGGTTTACCTGCCTGGAATCCCTTCAATATCTGTCTCTCAGATAGGTTAGAAAGCACCCAACGCCGCGCAACCCGCCTCATTCTAAAACAACAAAGGCAACAAATGTTTTACCATAATCGACTGCAATTGTTAAACCAAGGAGTAACTTCTTGGTTAAACTGGCAAATTTTATAGTTTCGCTGTACATTCGTTATCATCCCTTCTCCGTCCCACTTCTTGTAAAGATGTTTAATACGGCACTATTTATTGTTCCCATTCTATATGGGACAATTTGCCTATTGGCTTACGAAAGGACCTTGTCCTTGTTAACTTCGTCAATTTAAACCAAAGTCTCAAAATCCACCTCTCATACCTGGTCCTCAATGAATACATCTGATGAAGGCATTCTCAATTCAAAAAACTCAATTTCATTCATTTCAACAATCAAATACGCGAGTTATAATAAGTTATTTAACATAAATGTTATATTTTATAGCAATTAATCATGTACAAATGGAAACCCCGGTATAAAACATAAAACGTGTTACATCATAATTTTATGGAGAGAGATGCTATTATATTAATGTATTTGTGAATTTTCTTATGTTATATAAAATGTGTAGTTAATTTCTATATTGGCGTTACATTTGCTTGTGCCTTTCCTTTCTTTAAATGTTATTGTTTATCCTTGATTTGTTACTATTTATTTGTCCTTATGCTATATTTTTACCAGTCTTCTTAGTGCATCAGTTAGTTGGGCGGAGGGACAATTGCGGTTACAGTGGTTAAGTTTGCTCTCCTCTTTCCTGGCCGCCATCCTTTGCTCTCAAAATATTTCTACACAAAATTGTATTTGTATAACTTTTGTAATTCCAATTTTGTAATCACCTTAATTATATTGTTTCATTATTATATTTCTTGAAAGTGCCGAAAAAATAATAAATCAATAATTCAATAAATAAAAGCATAACTGACCGACCTGACCTCGTACTCTACTAACCAAATGAAAGGAAAATACTAATCTTTGAACTGACAGTCCCATTTGATCTTTATATCTGGAAGGCCCATGAATACACAATGTAAAAGATTGCATCACTTATTCACGACATCTCGCGGCCTTCTGACAAAGCAAAATTTCCGATATCTCAAACAAATTATCAAAATGACTAAATCAAAATCCACCGCCCAACAACCATCTGAACAAATCTGTAAAATGGCAGTGACAGTGTCGTCGTCTTCTAGCTAAACAAGACCATACGTGGGTGTCACTCTCTTCGTCAGTAAGGAGTCTAACGATGGATATCAGGGGAGTCTTTCACAAAGACTAAGATCGACTTTAAGTTAGACTTAACTATGATGGCAGGCCATTTATGCCACTGTTTGCTCTCATCATTGGTCTCTCAATTGTGATCTTTGGATAATATTTTTCCCTCAACAATGAACTTTCAAAAAAAGGTAAATTGTAAAGATTTGTGACCATGCTTTGAACGTTCCTTGAGAAACCAATACCAGGAATGGTTAGAGGAATGAACGGCCTGTCAAAGTTAAGTCCAACGTACACAGTAAAAACGCTGCTTAAAAAAGTGATGTTCACTTACAGTTGTACACTATCTTAAACAACAGTTGAACAAATTGTAAACAATGTTGCTCGCAACGAAAGTAATTTTGTTAAACATTCGCTGTTTAAAATTTAATGACTGCTATATTTACTATACGAGAGCTTTTAGACAGTGTTGTTTACATATGACGTCATGTGTCACGTGCCAGTAAAGTGCGCGTTGGCTAAAAGATTTCTTTCACATCATGGCCGACCAAGCTGTAGAGGTGTCGTGGATGAGTGGAAACGTCGCCGGACTGTCGCTCACAAGGTCCACGGTTCGAGTCCCGCCGCGGCACTAATGTCCTTTGGCAGCCTAACATAGCCGGGTAATGTTGGAGCGCTTTAAGGACCTTGCAAGGTCGATACGTCCGCTATATTAGAATCCAATATTATTATTATTATTTAACAACAGCTCCTTTTTAAACAACTTTCTTTAAACAACCCAGTTGGTGTAAACAACCCCCACTGAACAACAGCTCCGTTTTAAACAACTTTTTTTTAAACAACCCCCACTGAACAACAGCTCCATTTTAAACAACCGTCTTTAAACAACACCGGTTGTTTAAATTGTGATTTTAAACAAGTTGTTCAAAATGTTGATCAACTAAGTGTTTAAACTTTAAACAACTCGAGTTGCTTAACATTTTAAACAACTCTTAGATCAGGTCACCCGTTAATCCAAAGTTGTTTAAACTTTTAAACAACATGTTCACTAAAATTTTAACTGTGTAGTCTTTGTGAAACAGCCCCCTGTTATGATGAATATCTGAAATCTGTGGACGGATGATTCTAGAAGAATGTTATTGTGAAATAAATGTTATATCAATTCATAACAACATTATTATTCATCGTAATAAACTAGAAATTGCCAATGCTAAGATTTTGATTTACTCTCCGATTGTTTTTAGTATCGCTTGTTTTACATGACTCTAATAATTTTATTGTGCAGGTAGACTTCTGTTATTCACTAAAAGTACTCTACTCCTTTATTCGTCTCTTTTCTCTCTCGCCTTCCCTGTATTCCCTCTTTACTTCCTTCCTATATTGGGAGATAACTGTATAATTACGATGTTACCACTGTCTATTTTGATTATGAAAAAAAGACAAATGTGTACAAACTTTCAATTAAAGATACTATGTCCCTTTTGCAGCCAACATCAAATTATGTAGAACTTTGCAGGAATTATGAACATTTCATGTATGTCATATCTGTGAAATTTAAACGTTAGCAGTGTCCTAATATTCAAATTAAAGAAGGAAACCCGTCAGACACTATTGAGTGACTGACTGGCTTTTTCATCTTTGGTAAAAACATACATAAAATGAGCTGTAAATGGTACATGAGCATTTGTCTACATCAATAACCCACTTCTTGTAATGGCCAAAAATATACTGATTGAATATTTGCGCACCATAAAACGTACGACCATTCGGTATTATAAGATGAGTAGAAGAATCCCTGCAATCTTATTGGTCAATTACCATGTAATTATTTTTACTGGATGCACGCGATATCGGCGATCGATACCACCGACATCCTGTAAATCTGTAAAATAACAAAATGTTGGATTTTTGACAATTTTTGGGGCCCCATCTTATAAAACAGATGATGCACAGGTTTAATTCATGGGTCAGTGGAATTGTGTGCACGCGGTACCTTGTGCACACAATCCCTACCGACGCACTCAAACCTGTGCATCATTTGTATACAATGGTCTAAAAAATCAGACTATGACTTACTGGCTATAAAGCTCCTAAGTCGCTTCGACAACTAATTTTCGTTATTTTCCCACTTAAAGACATTTTCAAGCCCCCTTTTCTTTAGGGAAGTTCTAAATTAGTATTGTCTTTCAAATGCCGTTGGAATTTAACCTTTTCATTTTTGCGCCTGCAAATGGGACATAGTACCTTTAATATAAAAAAGACTAATTTCACGTATTTTAAACATCATTCTCACAATAGGGACCCAACAGTATATATTACGATCGAATATATGACAATAGAGAGGAAGACCAAGTCCATGTTTTGGGGTGTGATTATATATGAAGCTTTGACATGGAATGAGCATCTACACCACGTTACAATTTTCAAAAGCATTGGGATAATTTCCAGGTTAAAGTTTCTTCTACCACATGCAGCCTTATTCTTATTATATAATACGCTAGTACTCCAATAAATAACATATTGCAAAATCGTATGGGCTAATTGAAGTTAGACTAAAATGAATTATATTTTTCAAATTACAAAAGAGAGCTATCCGTATTTGTAGAGGATCACATGATTTGGCTCACACTGACCCCCAACAAAAGAAAATTTGATTTGAATACTATTCAAGTAGCTGTTATTATGTTCCAGTAAACTGATAAACAACTTCCATTATCCTTTCACAACATGTTTAGTTTCAATTGTTCTGTTTATTCCTATCCCACTCGCATATCTAGAAATGTTTACCTAACTAACCCCAATTCATTAATAACGCAAAAATCCATTAGACATTGTGGTCCGGATATTTGAAATGATTTTCCCGACAACATCAAATCTCGTTCATCCCTCTATCCTTGAAAGCCACACTCAAACGAAAAATAATACAATCATATGTGCCAAACTCTCTAAATCAGTATATTAGCTTTGTCTGAAACCATGATTTAATATTTTTTTTTACTCAACTGCCGTCTGCTACACCTGCACCTGCAATTGCACTGCACCCACTTGATCACTAGGTTTTACCAAGAGAGTTTTGTTGCTAAATCTGTGTTTTTTCACAAATATCTGTTATACTTGTTTTTTATGCTATGTATTATGGTTATTGTATAAATTTATTTGACATGATTTGCTATGTATGTAATACTTAAGTTAAAATGTTTTTGTTATTTGAACGCAGAAATAAAATTAATCAACTAATCAAACAACCAATTAAACAAACAAACTCTGATTTTTATTTTTAATTTGTTAGTATGCAATATTAGATAGCAGATTGATTTTCCCCATGTCTCACTGCCTTTGACTTAACGATGAGGGCTCTATATTAATTGTGCGTTATTCCCTATTTCCAATGAATTTCCCTTTTCTCTGGTATTTAGTTGTCTATGGGCGCGTTTATCAAGGCTTGCCACTAGATATGTACATATCGTACCCCTCTATTGAACCCCACTATCATACCCCACTACAGTGTGAGTCAAAAAAATTGTACACCTAGAAAATTGCTAATTATTAAAAGAAATCATCGATGAACATTAAATTGTTATATGTCTTATGAAAGAGTGTTTTATACCAAATCATTTGGTACCATTTTTGTGTGGTATGTGTTTACGCTTGGATGAACAGGAGACATTGTTTGCGAGAGCGCAAACATCGCCAATGTGATGTTTGAATAAAACATTTGGGATTTGGGTATTAATTCGGTCTTTGCAGATCCAAATAACATCCCTAACAAAATTAATCATGCCACACATATCAAATATCGAATATCAAATATCAACGAACATTTGTGTGCGCGTGTGTGTGGGTGTGTGTGACTTTGCCCTTTTCAAAAAACATATGCAATGCATTTCATTTGATACATTCAATCCATTATCTCACTCCGCTTATCCCAACATAATACATACTGTAGGCATCACTTTGGCGCAAGTCGATTTTTGCACTCTCGCAAACAATGCCACCTGTTCATCGAAGCGTGAACACATACCACACATAAATGGTACCAAATGATTTAGGATAAAACACTCTTTCATAAGATGTATAATAATTTACTGTTCATAGATGATTTTAAAAATAATTAGCAATTTTCTATGTGTAAACTTTTTTTTGACTCACTCGGTATACGATCGTGATTTGCGGGATGTCGCGTTTATCGTCCCTTCACGATTCAAAATAAAGGCCTTGTGTCTGCCCAGCTGTTTTGACCCGGGAAGCAGACAGTTTATCGGAGGTCAACTTTACACACATGCTTGTACACAACACGTGGGTGGTCCTATTTGTATGTGAGGTTCAAAAAAGCTTTGCGTTTATCGATCTCTCAGAAACGTGATTCTGGCTGTATGTCACATTCAAAACACACCTTTTTGCGTCTTTAGATATGCCCATATCGAAAGCCCTTTAAAAAAGGCTTTGCGTTTATCAACTTCTCAATTTGCCTGAAAGACGTTTGAGAAACCTGATTCTAGCCAAAAATTTGGTAGATAAACGCAACCTATGACTGTTTAATTTTCACTTTTTTTTTTTTTTTTTTTTTTTACTAACCTTTTTTTCTAAGATAGGGGGGGAAATAACTCCTTTTCTTTAGACTACATTGATTTTGACATGATAATAACTGAGGGCGCTTTTAGAATGGCCAATCGAGTGGGCCTAACATCTATCTCCCTTTAAAGAAAACAATTATACGGTTTTCTTGATCAAAATAATATGTCGGTCTTTTTTATTTCCTGGACATCTATCAAATATTTCATGAGAAATCCAAATATGTTCGGCAATTGTAATAATTGAATTGTGCTATTGGACGACGGGCTAAGATCAGAATAGCGAATACGAACTAAAAATATGAGACAACACGAGAGAGGAAACGAGAGGGGAAAAGAGACAGTCAGAGAGAGAGGGGGGCATATATATAGATAGACAAACAAATGAGCGGATAGGTGATATATTAGGGACTTTTAGATTTGCATGACGACATAGTGGACTGCTACGTGTGACTGACAGTGCCTAAAAGGACATCACAGTGCCTTATGCGGACGTCACACGTAGCAGTCCACTTTTTTTGTCGTCGTGCAAATATAACAGTCCCTAATATGAACAGGGATATCAAATGTATTGTTTGTTTGTTTTTTTGTTTTTGTTTTACGTTACTGATATCAAGAAAGAAGGTGTATGCTTATAAGTTAGTAAACAGGGGGCCGACGACTTTAAATCCACTCCGAGGGACTAGGTAAGGAAACTAATGCATTGCAAATTTACAAATTATAAATTATCTAAATATACGTGTTCACACGGTATACAATACAAATTGCACCACATACAAAGGAAGTATATTCAATGCAATCAAATTTGATTTAAATGATTTTATTTCTCTAACTCAATCAGAACATGGGAAAAATGCGTAAATAAGATAATTATCAAATGACATTTGTAACAAGGAAAGAAAATTAAAGTTACTTGTAATTATATACAATCTGAAATGTCGACAAGTCATCAAACCATTTTAGGTAATAATTATGTTAGCATATCATGAATGAAATTGAGGTTAAAGGAAATGAGAAAATCTACTAAAAAGCAGAGCATATATATATATATGGATTACTGAGGTAAGGAAAAAAATAAGGAAGGAATAAATAAATAAGTATAAATAGAAAAAGAAAAGAAAAGTGGTCTAAAAAAGAAGAAAGAAAAAAAAAGAGGACAAAAAAGATAAACTAATCAATAAGGTTTTAGTTAATAAGATTAATCAATATGAAGTAAATTAGCTTGGGTATATTTCATAAGTAAAGAGAGTTTTTTTAGGCTTGATACGATGATAACAGGTTGCTTTTTAATCATGATTTAAATGACATATGAATATTCATTAGCAAGAGCCAGAATGAATAAGAGTAGAAAGTTATTAGAGTAGATGGGGTGATGAAGAAAATGAGATAAGAGAAATGAGACAGAAAAGTATTGAGTAGAAATAGATGCATCTATAATAACAATAATAATAATGAACGTTACGTTTATAACACATATCACTAACACAAAGAAAGTCCCTATGCGCTTAGGAAAGAAGAAGATAGAGATAGGGTAGAATAGAAATGAACATTTATTCTTGATATATGAAAATAGTTATTTACAAACAACAATAATGATACGCAATCCGTATATAGCTGACATGTAATAGATTGTACAGTCAGGTAAAACAATTTGTTTAGTGAATATGAAATGAAAATTAAATTAAATGTGTACATGATACTATAACCGACTACTATGTTGACAAATATTCAATTGGATATCCAGAGGATCTATTAATGTGATTAAGAGGATTGGATTGCATCTCTTCATGGTGATTTTAGTGGATTTTGATCAAGCTCTGTATGTATGCCTGACACTTTCACACATGCATGTAATCTCTACAGTCCCAGGTATTCTTGTTCATGTCCTTCATGTTTCAGCTATACTTCTCATCAGACTAGCTACATGTACACATGTATGTATTGAATTGCAATTTTCATCAGTCATTACCTATCCTAGTCTATATATTTGAGGTTTTGTTGCTGGGTGAAATATAGGCTTGACAATACTAAATCTAAATCTAAAATTTAGACTTAGTTTCTGTTCTGGTGTTGGAAGCTGAACTCAATTAGAAATGGAGGATCAGAGAAGCACTAGCAGAACAAGGGCTGCCAAAAAATATCTTCCTAGTCCTGATAAGACTCAGAGATCACACAGTGCACCAAGTAGCACTAGTAAAAACATCAATAGTGACTCTGAAGATCTTATAAAGAAAAACCAAGTACTCACACGTGGAAGCAAATCAAGAAAAGATAATTCAAATTCAAGCAAGAATTCGAGTGAAACATCTAGTTCAGATGCCCAGCATAATACCCATGCCTGTGGTGGACCATGTGGAGTGATACTAACTGATGATAAGCCTAGTATAGAGTGTGAGAGGTGCAACAAATGGTTTTGTCTACCATGCAGTTCACTTTCATCAGAAGAATTCAAAGTGTTTGATAGAATCTCAGTGGCTCACTGGTACTGCCATACATGTGAAGTTAAAGCTCTTGAAGCAGTGAGAACAGACCAAATAGTTGAGGAGAGATGTAAGAAGTTTCTAGGGGAGACAATGAAAAGACTTGACAGTCTAGAAGCTATGGGCAACAGGTGGGAAAGAGTGGAAAAGCTCTGCACTCAACTTGACACGGATATGAAGGACTTGAAAAAATCTCTACATGAGGACATCATTACCAAGCAGAATGAACCTAAAGAAATCATAACTTCTACTGTTCAGACATTGTTCTCTGAGGTCATGGAGGAACAGCAAGAGAAGGAGAAGAGGAAGGGGAACATCATCATACAAGGTATGACCGAGTACAGATCCGATGACCCAAGTGAAAGGTTATATCATGATAATGCTAACGTTCGAGCAGTACTGGAATACCTAGAGGTGACCTATGAAGTTAAGCGACTACGACGCTTAGGACAGAGGTCATCAGATGCAGATGCAGATCAGGATAAACCTAGACCACGCCCCCTTCTGGTAGAATTTCATAGCATTCAATCCACCACTGATGCAAAGAAGAAAGCCAGAAATCTTCGCAAAGGTCCTGGAGACTTCAAAAATCTGTACATTCAAGCAGACATGACGAAGAAGGAAAGAGCCAAAAGGCGTGAGCTAGTTGAAGAGTTAAGAAGAAGACAAAGTAATGGAGAGAAAAATTGGTTCATCCGTGACGACAGATTAGTCAAATGGAGAGACAACATGCCAAGCTCTACAAAAGATAACTCTCCGGGAGGCTCACAGCCCTTTCGGAACAAGTAGTCAGGAAAGGTCTTGCTTACAAAATGTACATAGCAAAACCCATGCAAAAGAAAACTTTCACAAGGAGATTAACCAAAGCAGGAGAATCGATGATCTGTCTTTTATTTATAGCAATGTGGATTCTCTTCTTAATAAGAGAATTGAGTTAGAAGCAAGACTGAGTGTTGCGAATCCTGATGTTTTAGCACTGTGTGAAATATATCCAAAACATTGTCTTCTTCCAGTTGATGAAGCTGAACTTCAGTTGAAAGGATATGACCTATATCTACCATCCAAAAGTCATAGAGGAGTAGCGATATATTGCAAGAAAAACTTACAGACTCGATATTTTGCTGTTGATGGTATTGACTTTGAAGAACATGTTTGGTGTTTCATTAGTGACGGATCCGAAGAAACACTAGTAGGATGTATTTACAGAAGTCCAAACAGCAACAGCGATAACGATCATACTTTACTGCAACTCCTTGAAGAAATAGATCGTCTGCATCACAACAGAATTGTTATAATGGGAGACTTCAACCTTCCACACATAAACTGGAATATCCCTTCAGCAACTGGGCCAGATACATGTTTTTCTTATGAGTTTGTAGATACCCTGCAAGATTTATACATGTCACAACTAGTAACTGAACCAACTAGAATGAGAGAAGGACAAACATCGAATGTTTTGGATCTTATTATTACTGACCAAGAAGACATGATTGAATCATTGGTTACCTCTTCTCCAATAGGCAAGAGCGACCATCTAGTACTTGAATTCAAAGTATTGGTGTCGAACATGTCTTGTAAAACCACCAACCTGGAACACTATGCATTCTTCAAGGGAGATTTTGAAGGAATGAGGAAATTCGTCTATGAAAATGAGGTGTTTGATATACATGTGACCCATACAGATGATGTGCTAAACTGTACTTGCAATGCTATTGTTGAACGGATCAATGAAGTAACAAATACTTTTGTGCCTAAATTCAAATCGAGAGCAAAGGATAGACCCTTATGGATGAATACTGCTGTTAGAAAAGTAATTTGTGACAAACATAAAGCCTGGAATCGTTTCCAGAAAACAAGAAGCCAACAAGACAGAGATAAGTTCAAGAAGATTAGGAACGAGGTCACCAGAATAGTTACTGATGCAAAGAAATCTTTCGAAAAGAAACTAACTTCAGATCTGAAAACGAATCCAAAATGCTTTTGGAAATATGTGAAAAGTAAAACAAAGACAAAATCTTCAATCGGGTCACTGGAGAAACCTGATGGTGGCTATGCAGAAACAGACACTGAAAAAGCTAATACCTTGAACAATTTTTTTGTCTCTGTATTTACGAGAGAAGATTTAGCCAATATTCCTAGATGTGATCCGATAATAAATATTACAACCCTGGACAACGTTGAATTTACAGAATCTGCTGTCAGAGAAGCAATCAAGAAGCTCAATCAGACCAAATCCCCAGGACCTGACAATGTACATAATCGTATTCTGAAGGAACTTGGGGAATATATTGTAAAACCTCTCACTGAATTGTTCAAATTGTCGATGTCGAAAGGTCAAGTCCCAGCACGTTGGAAGGAAGCCTATGTTACACCTATATACAAAAAGGGTGATAAGAGGAAACCAAGTAATTACCGTCCTGTGAGCTTAACCAGTACTTTGTGCAAGATGATGGAATCCTTCATCAGAGATGTGATAGTTGACCATATGGATAGACATGAACTGTACACAGACAATCAATTTGGTTTTAGGAAAGGCAGATCTTGCGTCACACAACTACTCGATGTATCTGAAGCTTGGTACAAGGAGCTTGATAGTGGAAGAAGTATTGATTGTATATATCTTGACTACAGTAAAGCATTCGACACTGTCCCACATCAAAGATTGCTACAGAAAATTGAGTCGTACGGTATCTCAGGTAATCTGTTGAACTGGATCGAGTCCTTTTTAAGTGGAAGATCTCAACAAGTGATGGTTAACAGAAAGACATCTACAGAATCCAACGTTCTGAGTGGCGTACCGCAGGGGAGTGTGTTAGGGCCCACCCTCTTCCTAATCTACGTGAATGACCTGCCTGACGTTATCCAGTCTAATGAATGTAAAGTTAAGCTCTTTGCAGATGATACCAAGCTGTACTCTTCAATTGCTAACATCGACGACGGAAAGACTCTTCAATCAGAACTAAACAACCTTCTTGTATGGTCTAGAACATGGCAACTCCCTTTCAACATTGAGAAATGCAAAGTCATCCACTATGGAAGAAGAAATCCCTTGTGTGACTACACTATGAACGATGTGAACGAGCCATTACCTGCAGTTCAACATGAAAAAGATCTGGGAGTAATATTTGATGCTAAAATGTCCTTTTCAAATCACATTGACACTGCTTGCAATGCTGCAAACCGGAAACTAGGAATCATCAAGCGAACTTTTTCAACTATGGACAACAAGGGACTCACACAGTTATACAAGTCAATTGTGAGACCGGCACTAGAATATTGCTCTCCCGTGTGGCACCCTTATAAGAAGAAACATATTCTCAAAGTGGAAAAAGTTCAACGTCGTGCAACTAAACTCCTTCAACCTCTCAGAAGTCTGCAGTACAATTTACGGCTAGAGCAACTAAATTTGCCTTCATTATCATACAGACGTCATAGAAGCGACATGCTACAGGTCTATAAGATAATGCATGGAATCGACGACCTCCAGTCAACTAATTTCTTTCATCGTACCACTGTCACAGTAACAAGAGGTCACCAGTTCAAACTACAAAAGAAACATGTAAAATCTAAATTGAGGCAGAGCTCTTTTTCACAGAGAGTAGTAAACGAATGGAATGGTCTCCCATCATATGTAGCAGAAAGTCCATCACTCAATTCTTTCAAATCAAATCTTGACAAGTACTGGTCATTGAAGAAGGACAAGTTTAATCCTGATGAACTATTCAACTGTCCATGTTCATCCGTAACTGCACAACGCCAAATTCAACAGTAACCCACTAACGGACACCGAGGGGCAAATAAGTTTTGTATAACTTTATGCCTACTTCCAAGGTATGATCCAAGGTATGAAGAAGTCACTTAACAGCTTGAACGCAATTATCAACGTAAGAAAAAGTAGGTCTTCAACATAGTCTTTAATGACTCTCTTGTGCTTGCCTGTTTTAAATGCATGAATTTTCTCAAAATTATCGAACATAGTACATAATATCTGTCAGACAACGTAATAGTTTGTACATAATTAATTATTATGAGAGAAAATTGAACAAAACACAGTATTGTGCTGATATTTGAATTGAATTTAAGGAGAAACTTCAAACGACTGAGAGGAGATACGATGTATTCATTTATAAGTTTGCTATGCATGCATCTAAAGCAGGGCTCCCACTTAGCCGAGTTGGAACCTCGAGTTGTGGCGAGCTGGGGCGATCTTATGGCAAGCCGTTGTATTATTAATTGATATCAATAAATCAATTGTTGTTATCAAGAAAAAAAAAATCGTTGTAAAGCAATGGTAATTCTTGATATCAAGAATTCGATTATGTGATATCAGAAATTCGATGTCGTGATATCAAGAATTGAATTTTTGATATCAAGACATATGTTTTAATGATAAAACTGCTTGCCATAAGATCGTACCAGCTCGCCACAACTCGAGGCTCCAACTCGGCTAAGTGGGAGCCCTGCTTTAGCATTCATGTACCATAATGTAAGGAAAAACAAATCTCATTTAAAGGCAGGATATTTCACTAGCACTGCGTCATATATAGGTATACTGCCGTCTCCTGCTTATGATATTCCGACGTGTCGACATCCATGTCCCACAATGCATCACAGGTCTACGCAATATGCGGGAGGCGCGTGATGTGGTTATAATTGAGAACAGGAACCGGAAATCGCTCCATGTTCGCCCTCACCAAACATTACAGCAGTGGTAGACCAATGAAAAGTCGCTAAAATACACTGCCTTTAATTGTCTTTATTATATAGAACGCCCTGGCATATGACAAACTATGCTAGGAATTCTGAAACTTCTGAATTACGGAACGTTAAGACAACAAACAGCCCTTGTAATATGACCCTCCCTTGAATCAACTTAATTGAAATTAATTAACAAAGAACTTTTCAATTCGGGCTGTGAGCCATCCCCCCCCCCCCCCCTAGATATAGTACACATTTGATTGACAAATTCGTAAATACTTAACGCAATTCTAATGGCTTATTACGTCACCTTTTGAAATGTTTGAACATGACAATGGCGTATTTCGTAATCACAACATGATTTCTATGGAACATAATATTATAGAGTATTGACATTAACAATGAGTTGATTTTGTCGAAATAGTGTTATTTGTATAACCTTCATATAAAACAATTGTTTTGAGCGGGGCTAAAACGCTTCACCTAGGCCCTTTTCCATAAAACTTTTTATCAATAACATATTACAATGACCCTATGGTTTAATTGGTTGAGAGCAAATTTAGCAATTTAGCTTGGCGATTACACAGCTAGATTGTTTGACATTTATTTAGCAGAGACTGGTTAATAGAGAACGAGAAAGCACAGGGAACCTAAAAGGGGGTGTGGGAGAGTGGTGTCATTCGGTGAATAGAATGCGAACAAACAAGACTATCAATAAACGGGAGGGTCTATAAAGGGGTAGAGTCATCATATTTCTACTTTATTCCCTTCTTTCTATTTATGTTAAGTTTCCTTTTCTCTGGGTAGAGGTTTCATTCGTTGAATAGAATGCGAAAAATACGACATCAATTAATGGGAGGAGGGTCGTAATGGGGCTAAAGACTTCATATTTTTATACTTTTGTTCTTTCTTTCAATTTATCTTAAGTTTCCTTTTCTGTGTAGCTAATAGATGGAGGGGGTTGAAGATTTGCAGAAAAGCTTTTATCGTAGATTTCTGATTTGTTATCGAATGTCGGTGTACCGATATTTCCCTTATAGTTTGGCCTGACAAACAGTGGCAGATGGATAGTTATACAGATTCGTACAAACGCGGTTGCTCATTAAACCGCTGTACGTCTGCAGCACCACACAGTTCTGGTTATTAGTGGAACCTGGTTGATTTAGTGCCCAATCTATAAGAAAGCATACAATAAGGTGTTGCTACCCAGTAGGATACAGTAGTCATTATATATGTTAAGCATTGTAATCGTTTGTAAAATGGCACCTCCGTGGAATGTTCCCCGGGGAGTGGGAATGTGCATACTTTGTTTGTGGGCAATCCTGAATCTAATGACCGGGGTGATAATATTTATTCTGTAAACAGAAATCATCATATATGTTATCATCATCTTCACCATCATCAATTTCATCATTATCATTCATCATCGTCTTCAATATTGTTATCATCATTGTTATCATGATTATTGTTATTATCCTCATTATCAGTATTACTATTTGTATCATTGTTAGCATTATTTATGTTATTACTATCATTAATACTACTATTATTATTATTATTATTATTATTATTATTATTATTATTATTATTAATATTATTATTATTATTATTATCATTATTCTATCATCATTATCCATTCGTGGTAATCACATCGATATCAACCAACATTGAGCTGACATCAGCTTTTTTTTTTTTATAATTTTTTTTTAAATTTTTTTATTATCAGAATATGTCCCTTGCACATAATGCGCAATTCGATTGTGTTTTCCATTCGTTTTAAATATCGAAAACTATGCAGTGCGTCCCAGAAAAAAACGAAACCGAGATGTTTTGTCATAACTTAATCACAATTATAATTGAAAAATGACACATATTTGTAAAGCTTAGATCCTCTTCTTTCATTTGATGCAACTCATGTAATGTATATTTCACGCATGAGTGATTAAAATCAATTTGAATTGAGGAAACCAAAAAGTCATTTGCCGGACTGTATCTGAATTTCAAAGAGAAAATCACATTTCTAGAAATTTGAGTTTCTGCCCTTTCATATGACACCTCAATCAGGAAAAATGAGCTAGGAATAACAAAGTTCTGTTTGTTTAAAGTAGTGCTTGCATTTCCATAATTTTATCAAACGAATTCGTTTTCACTGGCTGCCTGCCGTAGAAACAAACGGAATTAACAAAAGACTTAACTCCGTTTCGTTAACAATCAGCCGTAGACGAAAGACTTCATGCATGGCTTCTTCAAATTGAGTTTAATCACTTATGCGTGAAATATACATCATATGAGTTGCATCAAATGAAAGAAGAGGATCTAATCTTTCCAAATATGTGTCATTTATTAATTATAAATGCGACTAAGTTATGATAAAACCTCGATAATTCCCGGTTTCGTTTTTTTCTGGGACGCACTGTATATAGCTGACAATCTAATACAGTGTGAATTAACTAGACAAAGAAAATGAATGTATCGAACTACATACAAATTTTCGTCCGAATCTTTTAAGATAGCTCTATTTGTTATATGAGAGCCTCTAGAGGGCAATCCTTTTCAGGGGACACTCCTATAATTACCTCCAAAAGGTCATTAAAAGAAAAACAAATGTGACAAAAGATATTCTTCATCTCTTCCAGAACCCAACGTGCTCTTCCTGTGCGATAGCCCAGTGGTATAGCAGAGGTCTCGTAACCCGGAAAGCATAGGTTCGAAACCAAGTCAATGGTGTTGTTTGTTGCTGTTGTCCTGTGCTAATGCCCGCGTCACACTGTCCCGAAGTTGACATAAGATGGACACACAATGAAGGAAAATTCCAAATTCGGCTCTGATCGTAAACACATCGGGCCATATCGGGCCATTCGTGAGGGCATCTGAGGCAATCGTATGACCACCGGTCGATTTTTCAGGCTCCGGCAGGCGCGTACGCAAGGGGGGGGGGGTGGTAGTTTTTATTATGTGTGTATTTATGAACAACCCCCCCCCCCTTTTGTGTGTAAAAAATTATACCAATGGCTGACCTAAAAAAGTGACCTAACCCCCCCCCCCCTACGGAGCAAAATGTCAAATTTTCAAATTTCGAGACCAAAAAAAAAAGAATAAAAAGTGTCCTCTTACCCCCCCCCCCCCCCCCATTTGCCATTCTCATAAGTGCCTTTTTAATCACTGGTGAGTGCTTCTTTTCAGGCATAAGAAATAAGTGAGTTATCCTTTTCGATAAATGTCCCCTTTTCCTCTCTTTTCAAACGTGCCCCTAATTTAAAGTGAATATTAGGGCTATTTCTCCCAAAGCTCGCTCACTACATTCACTCGCATTGATTTTATAGATGATATAATTATGTTACTTATCAAAGGTTTTTTTCAGTCTTCCGTTATGAGAATGTGAGTATAACCACATCAGTATTGGATTTAATTCTCTGTATAAGATGTAATTTTTTGCACTGCGACCTCACAAATCTTAACATTTTTCCTCGCTCGCATATGAACATTCAGACCATATCTTGTATGATGTACAAAGATAAATAAATATTGAAAGCATCCCTGTTAATCTAACCACAATATATAGGGGTACATGCCAATGTCTACCAAATTGTTTATTTTCGATTTGAGATTTCCCTTTGTAGGTGCCCTTTTTTCCAGAAAGTGCCCTTTCATTTGGTCCCATCCCCCAATTTGGAAGTCGCTCGACGCCCCTGCTCTGAGCATTATTAATTTCCGATCAGCAATTTAATTTCCCACCGTCGGTCGGAGGATGTATACCATCCGGAGGTCACGTGACGCCTTCGTGACCTAGTTGGAACGCATCGTACTCTCAATACGACATCGTGTAGCCATTGTGTGGCCTTCGTGTGGCCTGCGCGTACATTTCTTATTACAAATTCACATTTTTGTGTTGCCATCGTGAGTGGTTCGGGTGCCATCGTATGACCTTCTGTAGGCATCGTACTTGCTTCGGCTGTTGGTAGGCTGTTGACCAAGTTCGGGGCCATCTTCGTGCGAAGTTCAAATTTCCTTCATCGTGTGTCTATCTTATGTCAACTTCGGGAAGGTGTGACGCGGGTATAAGGCATTTATCCTTATAACAAAATCCTTTAGTGGGAACTCGAAATCGCCAGTTCACTGGCTGCTTATTTAAAAGGATGTTGGTTGTTTGTTTACCTGACTGATAACACATTTGCATACTTGCAAGTGAGAAACCAGAGGGCTGGAGGCTATTAAAAATCCTCTCAGAGAGACTTGGTAATGACTATTAGAAATCAAGCCAACGGATTGGTCGAAGTTGGAGTCATGATTTTAGCCATGCCATTGGTTTACGTGTAAAAAGTTTCTTTTTGCGAGCGCGGATAAAAAATATAGTGCAGTGTGTGTGCGATTCCCGAATAATTGTAACAATCAGGCAACTTCCCAGCGAAGACTTACAAACAGTGTCTCAGATTTTCTGTGATGTTTTAACCAGTCTTTACTTAAGAAAGGAATAAGGTAAGAATTCTTTGTAGATTTTTGTGTGAATTCGGTAAATATAAGATATAAACAATGTTTTAATATTCGAGGCATATTTGTTTGTATAGGCTATCGGGGTAATAGTAGGATGTAACGTCCCCTTGAGCTTATACATACAACTATCCCTCTCATAGCAGTCATTATTTATATATATTAGTGCCTTCATATAGGGCAATAGTGCTTCAACTTGGTTTTAAACCCGGCACCTCTCGATTACGAGACCACTGCTTTAATATTGAGCCATCGCGCCTCCTCGTATACATATACATATACATTCTTTCTTAGCAGTCAGGTAAAAATGAGCCAACAACAAAGCAACAACTTACCTCGGTAGTCACTTTGGGTCCCTGCTCTGTCTGTGTAACACTTCCATGTATTGACATACTTGCAGTTTATCCAGCTCCTGTGTTCATTCAGATGAGGTTTCAGCAAATCGTACTCTTCCACATTCTCTATGAAGAGCAGGGAAGGCTCAACCATTTCTCCGTTGCCCATGGTAACTGCATCCAGACCATCACAGAAGTCACGAGCAGTCGTCCAATCAGCGTTCAGGAGTGAGTTCACGATCAGGAAACACTTTGTGTTGCCATACACCCAACCGACTGGGCAGGCTGGGATTGTAAAGTAAAAAAGTACGACATCAGTAATGCTCCTCATATTTGGTTCAAGGAATGCTGGGTAGGCATAATTGATATTTCATGACTTTGTGTTTATTTTATGCATTCTAGATGTTCCGAAAATATTTCCGTAGTACGCACATCGGAAACAATTACATGATGACTTTTTTTTATACATTTTCTATAAACAAAATTGTTGTCTTGACTTGTCCCGTGTTTAAGTAATATTTATTATTTTTGTGTAACGCGATTTAAAACGTAATTTTAATAACTCCACTGATAATTAAATGGGAACCTTTTCTTTTCATTTTGGCTGCTGCCTTCTCCAGCACAAAATGTCTCTCTACGGAGCGTCCCAGAAAAAACGAAACAGAGAATTATCGATGTTTTATCATAACTTAATCAAAATTAATGATTTCATTTCCATAATTTGATTAGATTACAAAAATTCGTTTTCACTAGCTGCCTGCCGTAGAAACAAACAGAGTTGACAAAAGTTTAATAACTCCGTTTCGTCTTCCTTGTGCATGGTTGATCGTCAACGAAACGGAGTCATTGAAAACTATTTTGTTTTTAAAACAAATTATGGAAATGCAAGCATTACCGTTAAACAAACAGAACTTTGTTATTCCTGGCTCATTTTAATGATTCAGGTGCCATATGAAAGGGCAGAAAATGGACTGTCTAGAAATGTGATTTTCTCTTTAAGATTCAGATGCCGCCCGCCTAAAGACTTTTTGGTTTCCTCTCCTCAATTTGTTTTTAATCAATCATGCGTGAAATATGCATCGTATGAGTTGCATCCGATGAAAGAAAAGGATGTAAGTTCTACAAATATGTGTCATGTAGTAAGTATAATTGTGATAAAAAGGTAATACAAAGTTTTGATATGGGGTCATGAATTTGGTTCAAATGAACATATTGGAAGCATATACGATCCTACAATATTCAGTGATCGTTTTTGCAGTTGAAATCGAGTCTAAAGTTATGAAGTTGTAAATAATAAACTCTTTATGTTATATAGCTCCCTCTCAAGATCAAGATATTGATTCAGCTATAAAACAATATTTCTTGACTAAATTCGACCGATTGGCTATTCCTGTTTGGAAACTATATATCACAACAACATATTCTGATATTTTCATGGTCGCAGCTACAATTGTACGGCCGTAGGCGCTATTTGAAATTTATCAAAATTTACCGGGAGCACCGGTAAATTTTTATTTTCAATTTTTCTCGAAATCAAAAGTGTTTAAAGGGCTAAATTTTCTAGTGCTTTTAATACATCCACAGGAGCATCCAAATATATCAACATTTTAAAGAATCACTATCCACCATATTTTCAAAATTTCCCAAAACTTTGTATTACCTTTTAGTTGTGATAAAACATCGATAATTCTCGGATTCGTTTTTTTCTGGGACGCACTTTGCATCTTTTTCTGTTTTTGGTACTTTGTAATGTGACGTTACCTCTGTTAACAATCGTTCCAATGAAATTATCCACGCACTGTCTCAATTATTCCGGTCACTATTCTGTTTTCTGTGCATTCTCTTCTAATATGCCCAACAAACTGAAATGTTGCTATAATTCAATTTCGATTTATCCATGTTTCCACCAAAACATTACAAATCAACTATACAAATTTTAAAGAAATGTAATAAATACATGTTGGAAAAAGAGGGGTCTACTAAAAATCAATGCTTGTGTAAGTGTGAACACCTCAAACGATACTTAGAAATAATGAGTAATTAAAATAATTAATACGTAACTACAAAATGAACTACACAATAGGGAAAAGAAAAAGGGCGTGCCAACAGAGACAATCAAGGGACAAGACAGTGCTTTACATGACAAAGATAGAAGAACACGGTCATAATACAAAGAGTAAATATTGACAAAAAGAAGTGAGAGATGGGGGGGGGGTACAGAAAATAATACAAAATAATGAGCTGCATGTGGTTAAGCAGGGGTCCTATCGACACATGCCTTATTGAGGATTTCTTAGTTTTATTGCTCTTGAAGTGGCATCATTTTCCAAAACATGACACGACAATATGTCATGTTGGACTACACCTCACGCCGTATGGTTGTGTAGTCCCATGTATACATTTATGTCATGTCCGTGTGCAGTGCATATGATTTTCAGCAAGACTGAGCCAACTTTTATAATCATTTATGACTCAAAAACCTCACAGAATACAAACGTTATTTTGTGGTTTGCAATCAACCTGTCCAGTTCCTTTCAGAGGGCCTCAATGTCAAAACTGGCATCGTTAAGTTATGATCGCACATACTTTTGATTACAACAATTTCAATGTCCTGTTCCAAGAAAACAGGGTAGCCCATTCAACAAAAAGTTTGTCTCCCTTGGGGCCCTGTGAGAATATACAAATAAAAGCATAATTGAACAAACAAAATAAACATAAACATAATAAGTGAAGAGAAAAATGGCGAGTAAACAAACGAACAGCAGATGAAGAAACACTGAAATAACATAAATGACAAATAGAACAAAATTAGACCTTAACTAATATAAAAAAACGTAGGGAAATATTTCATGTGGCCGATAAACGGACGCGAGAAAAAAATTAAACATATGAACATGTGAACATTGACCAATGTAATGTAGGGAATGAATTTGAAATAATCAATACAATTACTGGTCAGAGCTATAATTTGAGAAATGCTTCTTCAAGTGAAGTTTTAACAGAGAGAACATATCTATATAGGGTGTATACATGTTATAATGTAGAATGATTATTTCCGCCTTCTTTTGTAGTTTTATGATACGATTGGTCTGTGTTTTTGATCTTTTACCCCAGATTTCGCAGCAATAGTCCATTTGCGATTGGATCAAACAATTATATAATAATTTGAGTGTCTCATAATCTACAAACGGACGAAGTCGTTTCAGCATTGCCAAATAGGGAAACTCTTTTTACATACAAAGTTAGCATGATCATTCCACAATAAGTATTGGTCTATAACTACACCGAGACATTTTATAATTTTATATTGCTCAATATTTACTCCATGGTAGGTTAAAGAGATGTCATCATCGCAAAGTGAATTGATTTTCTGCTTACTTCCAATGATGATGAATTTAGTTTTGTCGGTATTCAAACCTAATTTATTATTTACAGTCCCTTGGAAGATACTATTTCGTAATTTAATTTGTGTTTCGTTGAAGGGATAGTTGAGGTCTTGTTTCAGACCGCAAATTCCTTTAAAGTGCTGTTACTCTTATTTATGATATTTCTAGTGCCCTTTTAGGACCTACAATTGCTATGAAAGGAATTGTAGACCCCGAAATGTGTGAGATTTAGCCAATACGATCATTTCCAATTCAAATCTACTTTTAAAAAATTACGGTGACCGCTAATTAATTAATTAATCAATAAATAACAATACATGAGCAGGCTGGTTGTGCGTATTATAACCAACACAAAAAAGCCAACAAAAAGCCAACGTCGGCGTTGGCTGGAATAAACGTTTAAGGCGCTTTTTTGTTGTTTAAACGGCTGGTTCAAATTATCTAACATTTGTGGTACTACACAAATATTAGAAATGCTTATGTTTATGGATATTTTAGCCGTCTCTGAACCGATTTTGACCTAACAAAGATGATTTGGTCATTTAAATCGTATGTTCTTTCAAATTTGACACTCAGTTTTTTTCATTATCTCACAAACAACTCTGCAACAGAACTCAACTAGAGGAACCTAAACAATATATTGTCGTGTCATGTGAACACATGATAAGACGTTCTTCTTTCAATACCTTCACCATGTCATTATTGAATATTCAAAATAATAGGGGTCCTAATATTGACCCTTGAGGCACATCTTGGTTTAATAGAAAGTGGATTCGAATGTGATTGCCTAATTACAACATGTTGTTTCCTATATGTTAAGTATGATTTGAACCAAGGCAATGCATTATTGGACATACCTATATACTGTAGTTTATCTAACATTATTGACTTGTCTACTGTATTAAACGCTCGCCTCAGGTCTATAAAGAGAGCACCGACTATTCATCGAGCGTCGATGGCATGTATCCATGACTCAGTTAATGCACCAAATGCTCAGGCTGTCGAGTGACGGGGTCTGAACCCAAACTGTACCTCTGTTAATACATTAGTTATCCCTTCTAGACATTAATTTACGAAGATTAGATTCGATCCAAGGAGCAGAATCATTTCTCACTCGATTTTTTTTCATAGGAGCAAGACTATGAGCTATTGACATGAAAATATTTTCCATTTTAACCAATAATCATCAATATTAGTTACTTCATTCAAAACATGCCATGGGGCTTAAAATAATAGGTATTGACATTTGTCAGCATCAAAATATTTAAAAGATCTTTAATTAATTCCTTTTTGTTTACTAAGCTCTTGTGCTTTGAAAAACCGTTTTCGTATTACGTAAACCATATAATGATCACATATTAAAGTGTGTATACACCCATGTTCAATAATAGTTTCAATATTGGAGCTAAAAACAGTATCAATAAGTGTTTCGCTTCTATCAGTTACGCGTGTTGTTATCAGTGATTTGTGAACAATTGTACGACCTCATAAGAAAATCAAGTTATCAAAATTAATTCAGCGACGATCAGAATTTAAAAAATCACAGTTGATATATCATGTGACAAATATTTCACTTATTGACGAACGAGAGCAGCTGACAGATTCAAGTATCGTTTCAAATCTATCAAAGAATGATACATCACTAGAAGGAAGCATTTATATACTTGTACACAATCCAATAATAGTCTTTTGAAATGGCAGTTGAATTTGCAGACAAATCATTTCAAGGGAGGAGTCCTCGGATTCGTTTCTCCTGAAATAAGTCAATGACTCTTCAAAATAAACAGCAATGTCTTCGCCTGAATGATGTATAACTCTACGGTCAATACGTAGGCATTCTATGAGTTTGTTGTTATCACCAATTGTATCATCACACAACTTTTCGTTTAAGCATATACAGGTCAATTTTGTTATCCGCCAATATGTAACGAAGAGAATCAACTTTTTTCACAAGTCCTCGAATGTTTAACATAAGGAATTGCTTTCCTTTAGACAATGGAGGGGCTGTACTATCCGTAAGAAGTATATTTTTGATATAAGATTTATGTCTACAATTTATATTATCTGACTTTGAGAACTCATTGCTATCATCAAAATCGTCAGAGTTAGACAAATGTAATCGTTGTTGGTGAACATCATTGACGTCTAGTACGAGCTCGGGTTCAATAACCTCCTTGCTGTGTTCAGAGAGTCCATCCAGTCGCGGGGGAAGATCAGATCCTTTGCTTACCGCTGATGGTTGGTGCGGCGATAATCTGGGAAATGATTATCAACTAGTTGTGATGAGTTCAGACGTAGGTGGCGTATGGTGTTTTTGGCAAGTTCGATCACTCCACTTCCGTTGAGGTGTACATCATCGTCCTATAGGTGGACATAGGGATAGATGGCGCTGTTGACAATCAACTTCCAACCTCTCTCAGTGGTCAGAAGTTTTAGCTGTACGTTAATTGCATCGACCTTCTTCCCAGGGACTTGATAGAGAAGGACTGGAATCAAGCCGCTCTCCTTTGACCCCATGCTCCAAGCCGCCGAAAAGTTATGCGCTAATCTGCAACTGCTGACCAGGTGGTGAGATAAAAGAGCGCATGAATTTCAGGATTTAGAAATCCTACATCAGAAAATGGTATCACAGCAACTGTTCGCTGTCCTTTTCAATGATTTCTCATCCATTGTTGAATGTGTAAAGAGTAGAACAAGCGAACACAAACTTGTGTATTTTCATCCTTGTTTTAACTTCAAAAATACAAACAACACGCATTAGCAAACTTAATGTTATTGAAGATTGTTAATCATGGATCAAATAACGGGACATTAAAACATGCACAAATTAGCGCATTATCCTCAACTATTGAGTTTTGTCAGGATGTAATTTTTCTTTTACCAATTCTGGCACAACAATTATAGGAAGGACGGAGTTCTAAATTTGGAAATGTGTTTGATGCACTATTCCGAATACAATCCCCAAATAAAGTTTTTGATTTACACTGAAATTTTGCCAGTAATTTAAAATTTTGTATTTAATGTAAAACTGGTGCCTGGCTTCCGAAAGTCGCCGCACTGAAAGAGCGGTTCGGAGCATGGAACTTCAAAGCCAAGTGGAATGTTACACATCCCATTGTTACGCTTTTGAACTCACGAATGCGTTGAATAAATTACAAGAGTTTCGCCGGCTTGATTCCAGTCCTTCTCTATCAAGTCCCTGTTCTTCCGTTGGCTATGTGTCTCCGGATGACGATGTATGATGCTCGAAAGAGTGATCGCACTTACTTCGGTCTTCGTCACAACCTCGTCACAAAATGACGAGATCTTAACTCTTTGTTTGCTTTGTTCGCCGATTTGCACGGACGTAGGCGTGCCAACTTCGCATTTTTGCACAGATGTATACGAGTCAATTAGACATTCATAATACCGCTCGCAGTGTGTAGCCACGCGTTGCGTTCACTATTGTTTACATTGTATACATCGCACGCTTTCCGGTAAACTGTTTTTCTTCATAGTGTTACATTCGAAATTACCGTGTATTTAGCGGTTTTCTATGGATTTTTTTTTTTACTGATGTTACGATGGCACCTGCTGGGAAACGTCAACGTGTGTTTAGTGTAGAGGAGGCTCGAGATCTTGTTACTATGGAAGCATGGAGCATGGACTCTGATTCCGACGAATCGAGCAAATGATGAAAGAAAGAGATAGAGATGACAGCAAGAAAGAGACTAGACAGTGATAGAATAAGAATGAATAAAAATTAATAAAAGAGCTAGAGATGACAGCAAGAAAGAGAGTAGACAGTGATAGAATAAGAATGAATAAAAATAATGAAAGAAAGAGATAGAGATGACAGCAAGAAAGAGAGTAGACAGTGATAGAATAAGAATGAATAAAACTAATGAAAGAAAGAGATAGAGATGACAGCAAGAAAGAGAGTAGACAGTGATAGAATAAGAATGAATAAAACTAATGAAAGAAAGATGTATCTTGTCTTGCCGTCATCTTTATATCTTTCTTTTATTATCTTTATTCATTCTTATGCTATCAGTGTTTACTCTCTTTCTTTCCGTCATCTCTATCTTATTATTATTATCATTTCCCTATCTATATGTACCCTATGTCTTGCCGTCATCTGTATATCTTTTTCTTATTATATTTATTCATTCTTATGCTATCAGTGTAATACTCTCTTTCTTGCCGTCATCTCTATCTCATTATTATTATCATTTTCCTATCTATGTACCCTATGTCTTGCCGTCATCTCTATATCTTTCTCTTATTATCTTTATTCATTCTTATGCTATCAGTGTTTACTCTCTTTCTTTCCGTCATCTCTATCTTATTATTATTATCATTTTCCTATCTATAATTATGTACCCTATGTCTTGCCGTCATCTCTATACCTTTCTCTTATTATCTTTATTCATTCTTATGCTATCAGTGTAATACTCTCTTTCTTGCCGTCATCTCTATCTCATTATTATTATCATTTTCCTATCTATATGTACCCTATGTCTTGCCGTCATCTCTATATCTTTCTCTTATTATCTTTATTCATTATTATGCTATCAGTGTTTACTCTCTTTCTTGCCGTCATCTCTATCTTATTATTATTATTATTTTCCTATCAATATGTATCCTATGTCTTGCCGTCATCTCTATATATTTCTCTTATTATCTTTATTCATTCTCATGCTATCAGTGTTTACTCTCTTTCTTTCCGTCATCTCTATCTTATTATTATTATCATTTTCCTATCTATATGTACCCTATGTCTTGCCGTCATCTGTATATCTTTCTCTTATTATCTTTATTCATTCTTATGCTATCAGTGTTTACTCTCTTTCTTTCCGTCATCTATATCTTATTATTATTATCATTTTCCTATCTATATGTACCCTTTGTCTTGCCGTCATCTCTATATCTTTCTCTTATTATCTTTATTCATTATTATGCTATCAGTGTTTACTCTCTTTCTTTCCGTCATCTCTATCTCATTATTATTGTTATTTTCGTATAAATATGTATCCTGTCTTGCCGTCATCTTTATCTCATTCTCTTATAATCTTTATTCACAGTAAAGTCCTTTCATTTCATATCACTATTTCTCTCTCATAATGTCTCTCACGTCCGTTCTCCATATTTTATTCATTGCATACTCCACTCGTCAATCATTTCTGATAATAAGCTCTCTCACAATAAAGTAAATGGAAAACAATGCAATATAGTTTATATTTTAAGATTGATTCATTCTTTCTTTGTATATCTATGGCTGTGATAAATGTACTTGAAATCGATTTTATTGAGGGGTAAAGAAGGTGAGAGAACAGATGCGGTGAACATTCATAATGAGACATTTCAATAAGATGCTGATTATGTCATGTTTATCACATATAATATATTATGCCTATACCATGTATACATGCCCATACCAGTGGGCAAAATCAATAACATTCTCTTATTTCTTATTGACTTATCATGGCACAACACAGAAAAACATTCCCACGACGTCCCTTTTCATGCCCCGCTAAGCCGGACATTGACAATAACCTGGGGGTAATAGGGATTTCAATGGGCAGATTAGCCCATTGTCAAGGGTGGCTGAGCGGGGTACTTTCAAGTCTCTCCCTATTGAACTTCTTTTCTTCAACAACCTAAATACTAACCTTCTGAATTGTTAGAATACTTGAGCAAGGTATGTAAAGAAAGGTAAGAAGTCCACCTTTCTAATAGATTCGATTTGAAGATGTCTTATCATTGGTAAATAAGAAATTCTAGAGGGATAAAAAACTGCTGTAAATAAGAAAAATAAAGCATTATATAATTATGATTATTATAAAAATAATAATTCAAAATATAACAAATGTAAATTCATCGAAAAGCACGTTTCCCGGTCTACAACTTTGCTGCACAATATTTTTAATCATGATCATCCAGTGAAGAGTTATAGAAACTTCCAATCAGCTTTGTTGCTGAATCGGTGGTACACTGAGACCATCAGCTTTAGACACATCATGGCTGCCACGATCAACGATTCCGTTTGACAAGGATGGAATGGATAGAAACTTCCAATCAGCTTTGTTGCTGAATCGGTGGTACACTGAGACTATCAGCTTTAGACACATCATGGCTGCCACGATCAATGATTCCGTTTGACAAGGAATCCGTTTGACAAGCATTGTCATGGAGAATCGGTTCATGTAATTTAGCACTGTCAATGTCATGTCGGTCATTTTTACTGCTAAAATACTATAATAACAGACAAAATCCGGGTTTAAATTAAAATATATGGATTTCAAATCACGTGCGACTTAATCCACCAGGTCATCATCAAGTACCGCAGGAGTAATATCTTGTTTTAGTAAATGAGTTAAGACTGTGTTTATACTAGAGATTGTTTAATTTTTTGGCAATTTACATCTGAAATGATCAGAGCCAGTGAGTCCATGACACTCATTAGTTTTCAATTTTGGGTCGGGCTTAGTTTCATCAATTTTCCAGGAACACGTTTACTCTCACTTGCTAATGAACAGTAACATTTAAAAAGTGACCGAACAACTTAGGCAATAATATGGGGTAAAGCAAGATTATCAAGTCAGGATGTTGGTAAGTTCCGGCGATGATAATGTCAAAACATCTATGCATATGGGACTATGATGAAAGTTGCTTGACCTATATGCTCTCCAAATCGTAAAACAGGCGATAGGATCATATCCACCACCAAAATCCAAACTTAAATCACAGTGAAGATGTTTCCAGGGCAATAAAGAACACCAAATATTGATAATAGTTGTTATTAGTTGATACAATTAGTCGCAAACTGATAAAAGAAGTACAACAATTCGCAGCTTTCGTTCGTGAAGTCAGATGCAGATGCAGTAATATGTAGACTATTAAACTGTGCTCAATTAAATGACGATTACGTCTTGTGTAATCCGAATGTGGTCTTCAAGGGACATATAATGAAAGCATTTAAATTACCCTTGAGTAGATTTATCAAAAGCGTTTGGGATCATGTTCTCAGTAATTATGAATTGAGAATAAAAGAGCGTTGTGGCGTGCGCCTGTAATCCAGCTAACAATGGAAGTTACAAACTGATTCAGCAGAGGACGTAGGTTCGAAACTGAGTCACGTCTTTCGGAAGGTTGGTCTACAGACGTAATTAATCATATCTGATTGATACACGTCATTCTGTAAAAACTTAATTTCACACACTCACACACATGGACCATAAGTGAGAGAGATATATATAGTTGTTGAACCCTCTAGTCTTTCAAAAGGTCCACAAGGCCGAAACACCGGGAAATTAAAAATCATGTCCACACACGCACCCACACACACACGCACAAACACACAAATACACACACGGGAACACATCACCTGAAACTATTCCAAAATTAGAGTCCACGCAAAACAGAGAGCTTTCCTAATGACTTACCCAGCTGCTCGCAACGTTTCCAGATGTATCCTCCGAGGCAGGAGCAGCTATACCCATCAAGCTCTTCAAAGCAAGTCGCTCCGTTAAGACAAGGATTGGAGTAACATGCTTTAAGAAACAGAAATCATGTGTTCAGAGTCAAACAGCACAATACACACTGCTGCTCATAAAGTTGGAATACTTAGCTCTTTTAATAAAGTGGCTGTGAGAATAGGATTTATATTGGATAGATAAGTTTATATCAGTTCAGAACTTTAATTGACTATGGATTTTTGGATTGATCGATGAAGAATAAATCACATTCTAACAATTCATTCATTAAAAGAGGTAAAATAAAAAAAACTATTCCTACTAAACGGGCAACAACAAAATCTAAACAAATAAACTGTACAACCATTTGGCGCACATACGGAGGAGGCACCTGCCGCCCCCACCAAATGGCCACGCATAGAGGTGAGAGATGATATAATATAAAGAGAGATATTGTTCCAAAATCTCTTTAAAAGTTAAAATATTATGTGAGTTTGTAATTTGGGGACAACATGGTAAGTCTTAAATGAAATTTGTAGTAAGAGGTTTTTTAAACGATTATCGAAATATAGAGGACATACGAAGAAAGAGAAATAGAGAGGATGTATGTGTGTCCGTTTCACTTTGAAATGCAATATTTTCCCACACTAAAGGGAATAGGGGCATATCCCATCTGGGCCTAGTCAACCTGCCCTCTAAAATGTTTACCATCTTCTGCAGCGTTTTTTCGAGCGGGTTGCCCCACGAGTATTTTAGTCAAATTAGCATTATGTTTTGAATTAACGTCAACTTCTTCAAAATAAAATAACTGATACTGTAAGATACCCCAAAACATACCACTTTGGGTATTTTGATCAGGAAATAAGATTTTATCAGAAAAAGGAAAGTGTATGTTATTCCTCGCTCGCAAAATTTAGAAAAGGCTAGGTTTCAAGCAGCGATAAGTTTTCAGTCAATGAATATCCTCAAATGATGATATGATAATATTTGGGCACCTTACTGTCCAAATATTGGCAGCATACGGTCAGTATGGCGCCCAAATAAAACCTCATTTATTTCTTTTTTTATATCGAAATGAAATTTGAGACACAACAAAGTGTCCTTTTTCCCATAGTTCCTTTCAATTCTCGCAAAATTGATGGATAAAAATGATTCCTGGTAAGAAGATCATTTGACCAAATAATGTAATTTTACATTTTATCTTTTATAACAATGATGAATAAATAACGCTTTTGCAATAATAAAACAAAATTTATACTCGCTCGCGTTGCTCCCTTGCATTATATAGGATCCGGATAGTATATTTTCGGGCAAAAGGCCCTCACGTCCCTGATGTTATAGGGTTAAAAAAAAGTTGATTTGCTAAACTAAAGACTGCTGCCCCCCCCCCCCCCCCCCCATGAATGGGCTCACACTACGCAGCTCTGTACAACAATCGAGTAATAAACAAAATAAAAACAAAATAGAAAAGAAGGAATCGTATATCGTACCTGGATGAGCGCAGTACAAGTTTATTTTGTCTCTCGCATCTTCTGGCGTTCTGACTTCATATTCAGGGTGATCACGTGTTAAATACTTGGGAACAAACTTGACAGATTCCCCAGTATATTCGGAGATACCATAAGGACAGATGTCCATGGGTATTGCAGGGCAGGTACCGTCACCTAAAATGCCTTTTTATTTAGCGTATTATAAAAAGGAAAATACAACAAGTAGGAAATTAAAAAAAAATAGTAAAAAAAGAAGTAGCAGTAGACTTGAAAAAAAGGAGATAGAAGAAGAAGAAAAATGAGAAGAAAGCCAAAGAAGAAAGAGCGTAATAAAAAGATGAACAAATAGAAGAATAAGAAGAAATAGGAGGAGAAGAAGGACAAATAAATACGAATACTAATACTATAGCAAAAGCAAAACAAAAATAGTATAAGACATGTTTTAATTGTTTCTTAGTAGCGATAGGTGTAACGAAAAGAAGGAGAAATAGAAGGAAATATGGTAATTATATCTATTAAATAGAATACCTATGATGTTATCAATTTTTGTTAAATATATTCTTATTACCTCCACCGGAATGGAGTTAATCATTAGTTTTGATAAGTCATAATTTTAAGATAAATATTCATTTTCTCTCTCGTGTATTACATGATTTTAATGAACATATACTAGCAGTTGACAAGAAAAATATATTGTAATTTAGGTTGTAATTTAAGAATGTAGCCAATAGCAAACCTGTATTCAAGACACGTGTTTTTGCATTTTTCATCTTCTCCCATTGCACTTTTGCTATAGCTCCACAATATTTGTGCAGAAGCTATGCAAGTTATTTTCAGCACTATGACAGCTCCCTGCAACGCTCTTGATCCTCGCACAAAGTTATACGCGATGCACGCGCACGTAAATTCATATGGCATGATGATGCGTGCGGACACCGAGACGCGCCTTATACATGTGTTTGGCTCGTGTTAGGCCCTCAAACTCCGCCATGTTTATTTATTTGTCTATTGTTGGACTGCGCGCTGTATGATGTGACGTCATCCAATAAAGCAAATGGCTGCCAATATGTATGTGCGACTCTTGGCTTTGTTATCGGGTTTTTAGTCGATTTCTAGACTTATTTATACCAATATTGAAGACCCGTCTTATAAAGCAAATAATACATGTTTTAGCTCGTGCATTATTAATTTGCATTATAAACCTCACTTAAGATATCCAGCCATCTGATTGGTCGAAATTGCAGTTATGGTTTTAGCCATATCCCGTAAATAAACAAAAAATGCCAATCACATGTAATAGTTCGAGGGTAAATCGGTAAAATCCCGGCAAAATTCCAGTTACCGGGGAAATAGTTCAGTCTTGCTGAAATACCCATTGGTTCAGTGTTAAAAACTGGTTTGAGCGATCGCGGATACCATACATACGTGTACGTGTGCGAAGAATTCGTCGCTAGCTTAATTTACCCATTGTTAATACAGCGCAGCTCGGACGACCGCACGGCAATCTCGATCGTACTAGATTCCAAACAAGGCAAAAATGGCTGAAGAAACTCTCCCGAGATTTCAAATTCTTGATGATGATCAAATGCAAGACTTTATTAATTCTGCTGACAGCAAGAACACCAAAAGGGTACGTGAAATTCTCCATAAAAAAATATTGTTTGCCAATATCCTTCCCAAAGAGATTGCCCACATCTCTATGCAGTCCAAGTGCATTGCGCACTCATGCTAAATTGGTCGATGTTTTAATTACCAAAATGAGATTCAAACCAATATTGCTGGTGATCCTGAAAGTGATATTTAATAAGTGAGGTGTCATATGAAAGAGCAGGATTTTCTCCATATTCCCCACAAGGCCGAGGTGGTGTCCTAAGTTCACACTTTTATCGGCATATACAAGTATTAATCAATTCTCATTCGAGAAATAGTTGTTTTTATACGCTCTGGGGAAGGTTACAATTGGGCTATTGCCCTCGGCACGCCTCGGGCAATAACACACTTGTAGCCCTCCCTTGAGCGTATAAAAACAACTATTTCTCTCAAAGCAGTCATTAATACTATACTACTACAGTTGGTCAAGTCACAATTAGTCGGAAAATGAATACGACAAGCCTCGTTCATTATCTTATTGTGACTCAACCTGCGTGCAGAGCATAACACTAATGCACTCGCAAATGTGAATTATTTTGTAATAAATCAATCAATAACTGCAATGAATAGGCCATTTCGTAACGTAACCAAATTTAATGCATACGTCTTTGTGAAGTGCCTTAATACAAAATTATTTCATTCACCTGATAGGAATAATAGTATTTCAATAGACAGAATTCGAACTGCAAACATTAGTTGTTGCCAGGTAGGACACATTTTATGGCTTGACCTACCTAGCAACACTTAATATATGCAGTTTGCAGTATGACTATTGAGATACTATTTTTCTTGTTAGTTGAATTAAATAATTTATATTGAGGCACTACACAAAGACGTATGCATTAAATTTGGTTACATTATGAAATTGCATATTACATTGATATCGGGTGAATCCCAAATGTTTAAAGTCAATAACTCACCCTTAAACTGTTGGTTGATTACGAAGAATGACACGATAGTGAGCTTTAGAAACTGTTTGAAGAGAGTGAACATGTATTATTTTATGGACAATATGACTGTTATACTACATGTATATACAAATTATTGGAAAATGCTGTTTATGAAGGACATGAGAGATAGTCTGTGTAATGTGAGGTTTTGTATTCATTATTCAAATACATTGGCCTGTAAAAAAACTAGTACTAAACAAAGAAATGGTATATTGGAATAGTCACAGTATTACACATCTAACATTTTAATTTTTTTAAATAATTTTTTTAAATGGACAATTTCAGAGGCTCGATCGTGAAGAGTGTAAAGTGGGCAGCGTTAGCGTTGCGCACAGCGAAAATATTTGGGGGAAATCATATCATTTTGCCCTTCCCCTCATGCCAGATGTAAAATCGGGAAAGAAATGGTTAAAACTAAGCATCCTAAATAATACGTAAAAATTGACTTTTTCGATTACTTCGCTCACCTCGTGTGTAAAAAAATTACATGTTATCGTTGCATGGGTCCTTTCGATTAATAAAAAAGGAACAGGTAATTTACAATTACACAATTTTAAGTAGAAGGAGTATAAGTAGGAGTAAAAGTAGTTGAAAGAAGTATTAGTAGTAGTAGTAGTAGAAGTAGCAGAATTAAAAGTATAAGTAGGACTAAAAGTAGTTAAAAGAAGTAGTATTAGAAGAAATAGTATAAGTAGCAGCATCAGTAGACGTATTAGTAGTAGTAGTAGTAGTAGAAGTAGTAGTAGTTTAAGTAGTCGTAGTAAGAGTAGTAGAAGACGCTAGTAAAATTCGTTGTAAGAAGTAGAAGTAGTAGCATTAGAAGTAGTAGTAGTAGTAGTAGTAGTAGTAGTATTAGTAGTAGTACAAGTAGTCGTAGTAAGAGTAGTATATAATTAGACACTAGTAGCATTCGTTGTAAGAAGTAGTAGTAGAAGTAATAGTGGTAGTAGTAGAAGAAAGAGTAGACGTACAAGAAGTAGTAGTAGTCATAGTCATAGTCATAGTAGTTATAGTAGTAGTAGTAAAGGTAGTAATAAAAGTACTATTAGTAGTAGTAGCATTAACAGAAGTAGAAGTAGTAGTTGTAGAAATGGTCTTAGGAGTACTAGAAGAAGTTGTATTAGTGGTAGTAGTGGTGGTGGTGCTGGTGGTAGTAGTAGTGGTAATAGTAGTTGTAGTAGTAGTAGAATTAGTAGTAGTTGTTGTAACATTTGTAGAAGTAGAAGTAGTAGTAGAATTACATGTAGTATTATAAGTAGTAAGTAGTTATATAAGTAGTAATATACGTTGTTGTAGAAGTAGTAGTAGTAGTAGTAGTAGTAGTAGTAGCAGTAGTAGTAGTAGTAGTAGTAGTAGTAGCAGCAGTAGTAGTAGTAGTAGTAGTATTAGTAGCAGTAGTAGTAGTAGTAGTAGTAGTAGTAGTAGTAGTAGTACAATTACATGTTAGAATGAATATTGACCGGTATTCCAACTTACAATAAGCATGAATAAAAAGTGTAACGTCTTACTGGTCAAGTTGTCAAAGTTGCTGGTTCACCAATGATTTTGTGCTAAACGTTGGCGTGGTGCTCATACCAGCCGCAAACACTGAATTTGCACTGATCCAGCCCGTTGCTCGAGTGATCTCCCGATAAACCTTATGCGCAGGCTCTGTTGTTTGGAACAAGTAACCTGTACGACAAGCACTATGACGCAGGCTAGCATTGCGATACTTTATTGACTTCCCGTCTTTATAAAGAAAAATTATATTAAAGACAGCATTATACATACCATTTTTGTCTAGCACTCGTGGAACTCTGTACCAATATGAAATGACTTATGTTTATGATACAAACGCTATAGAAACAATCGCTATGGCACCAAATTTTAATTACCACATCAGTATATGTGTAGCTTTCCTGTGGCCGGGGCCGGGGACGGAAGGGGGTCGGAGGCTTTGAAAAGGGATATTGACAAAAGTCGTGTAAACGTGTTCCTAACATGAGTTCACGGCGTGCTAATATCACGGCTAAATTTAGCCCCCCGCCCTTACTCCCTTTTCCTCTCTCTCTCTATCTCTTTCTCTTTCAAATACAAAGGGGGTGTACTGGCCCCTCCTTTCACTTCTTTACGCCAAACGATCATCTTCCAAATTGCTTTCACGGCTCGATTTCAAGGGCAACTGCATATCCTTCCAACCGGTTTGTAATTTGTGCAAAATAGATTATTACTCAACTCATTAGTTTAATTATCGCCTCAGGGGAAGCATAACAAGCAGCATCGGATAGTAATAATAATTATAATAATAATAGCTCACATTTATAATGCGCCTAATACTTTGTTTCAGAGGCGCAGCACATATTATTACCCCGGTCATCGGATTCAGGCTTACCCGCAACACAATATATGCACATTTTCCACTCACTGGGTAGCATTCCAGCCAGTCGCCATTTTACAAGCGCCATTTGCTAATCCAACCACATTAACTTTCGCATTCTACCGGGTACCCATTCACGATATTCAACAGCATGATTCGTATTTGTTATTGTTTTTAGGGTTTTTAGGTACAATCACATGTCGATTTTAAGTTCAACTGTTATATCATAAAGATATAATTTCGCCTAATTTGTTAATTTTACTCAATGCATTATGAATGCTTAGTTTATTAAAGGGGGTGTAGCTTGGCAAGGACTGGTTAACGTCATCTACGTCTTCTTTTGGACAACTGCACGTAAACGAATATACTTGTTTAACACTGCTCGCGACTTAATCTGTACTTGACATTGCGCTAGCCTCCGCGAAACAGAACAAATTTCTCCTCACGCTTTGGTTTCGCCCGTAGATACCCGATTGGCCTCGAGTCATTGTTATGGTCAATTAAATAACACTTATTATTAATATCTTTCGCAATCTAAGCCTCCAGTATCCGTACCCGTTAACCTCTCATATGTGTCGTAGCATTTTTCTTCTTGTATCTTGTTATGTTTGTTTTTGGTGTGTGTGTGTGGGGGGGGGGGGTCCTTCGTGTTTTGTTTGAGTAGTGGCAGTAGTAGTAGAAGTAGTACATACATGTTATTGAAACTATCCTTTTTTTATAATTTTAATTAATAATAATATATGGCATGTGAGGGTGCAAATACCTGAGGGCAATAGAGCTTAATCTACCCTGACCCACAAGCAATTCCTTATTTTATCTATTATCTGGTATTTTGTATGTATATTTTTCATTTTTGTGTTAAATTAAATAACGCTTATTTAATGTCATGCTGTTAAGTAGCTCGTGTTAACTGCCATTATACAATTGATCGCAATTTATTTGTCATATTTCTTTACTGAGGGTACAGCTTTTAGTTTAAGTATTGTACGTATTTACGTCAGATTTAGTTGCGACTATATATCTGCCATCATTTTTGCTGTGTGGTTAATCATGTATACGGCTACTCGAAAATCACAAAGCATGATAACAATAGCTATGTTCATACGACAATCCGTTAGCTTAATGGTTATCTCAGCGTTTTAAACTGTGATGTTGTCTTGCAGTTAAATTGATAGTGTACATACTCATGAAATCCCTCGACGTTTTCATCCGCGAGTGATCTTATGATTAATGCGAGAACTATACAAATCTGGGTCGTCACTCGATGTGTTGTGCCGTGTCAACGCGATTAACTTCGATTTATCGCCAGCTTCTAATTACTACGGAAGCTTGCCGTATAAACCTAAGAGCAATTCTTTTTTTTTCCCTGTGTCGCATGTTGTTAGTAGGTCAGTATATAAAACTTCGGGGATTTAAAGATTGACGGTGCTGTTGGAACATAGCAACTATCAGATAAAAGTGAGCGTAGCAAAGGTTGAAGTTGAAAAGAGTGTGCTGTGATCTGTAAAGCATTTTTGACGCAAAGCAGAAGGCTTTAAACATTAACCCTTCGGCATAAAGGTGCATCTGCATACTTTCAGGGCATTTGTTAATATTTAATTATTATCAAGGTATTCAGTGGTTGGAATATTCCCCTATCATGGTACGTACATAGATGTATTATTTTATATTTGAGTGTTTTCCTTTTCAAATTTGTTTGTATCGTGCATGGGGCCGGTTTCTTGAATCGGTCAAGAGTCACTCTACCCCGGTAATCAGGTACTAGCCATTGTGGTTACTGCCCTAACAGTTGATGCTTTCAAGGAGACCGCCCTTCCTGTCATCAGATGGCTGCAAGCTCCTGTAGGTTAACTTTAGGATCATGGTGTATACTTGCGCGTTACTATTTCATCATTATTTATCATAACTAACCATGTTAGAAATGTCGTAAACGACATAGTAGTTTAAGCACTGGACTTGAAATGTAAACGTCGTGGGTTCGATCATTGATGCGGTACCAATGTCTTTTGACAACACTGTAAAACAATTTGTGTTTGTTTACTAACATGTTTTAGTCCCAAAATTCAAACACATATAGGTGTTAGTATTCAAACACTTTAAACGCAGGTTAATTAGCACTAATTGTTTTAAAAAACAATCAGTTTTTCAGCTTGTTAGCAAACAGATTGTCTGTTACTGTTTTATATTGAGTGGTTTATTCGTTGTGAATTTTTTTCAGGATAAGTAAGCGTTTTTAGAAACGCTGCTGATAACAGTTAACAAGCACTATTTTCAGACACAATTGGTTGAATCGTTTGAATGCAAGCACATACAAATGGGTCAACCGTTGTAAAATTTAGAGCGAAGGCATTGATCTACATTTACCACTCCATACCTAGGAGATAAATGGGGACCTGGTAAGATGACGAAAGGCTTTGTGTTAATAATAATAGCCATATGCCCTCACGATGACCATCTGGATTTCCCTATTTCCCAGTGCGCGACTGAATCACATAACCGGTATAATACTATCTGTAAAGCGCTTAAAGATGTTTTGTTCGTATTCAGCGCTATATAAATCCAGATAAGTATTATCCATTTACCAAAAGGGGGTCCTGTTTGGGTGTTTCTGCTGTTACGCAACATAACAGCTTTGAAGTTTGGCCTCTAATTGTCCCTCTGTTTTTAACGAATTTACACGCTGATTTGGTTAGCTCTCAAATTCTTCAAAAGGAAATAGGGCCTGAATTACTTGACAACAATACTCCATATTCATCACAAATATTGCTGGCTTGTGTAAAACGGAATTACAACAACCAAGAATATGTTAACATGCATCAGTTTCACTTTATACTCGTATTTTTTATACCACTTTGTCTCTTTCCAACCATACAAATTCCGTTCTTAGCTTTTGAAGGTGGCCATCGCGTTCCTCATACTCAATCAACGCCATTACGGTGAGTTGTTATGGTTTAAATATACATTCATAATTTGTATGACAATTTGAAAGTAAAGTAGAGTTTGGGATAAGCGAACTCGATGTGAAAGAAGCAATTGAGGTGATATTAGAGGTGCCGTTGTCTAGATGATATGCCACTGGACTATGGATCACATGGTTCGCGGTTCGAGTCCCACCATGGCACTAATGTGTTTTAGCAACATATTAATCTACATTAGTTACCACCCTTCACCCAGGTGTGGTAAATAGGAAACCGGGTAGGAATTGATTCCTTGAATCAATTCAGCGCCTTGGAGCGACTGGGCTAAAGCCTAGGTAATAATAGTACTTTTTAGGCGCCTTGAGCATCCCCTGGGATGGATAGGAATAAAGCAATGTTGTTGTTGTTGTTGTTAGATTATGTTCTAGGGCAATTCAGTCAAAACTGACTATTTATGCAAATATAAATATAAATATTGTTATAGTTTTTTTTAGTATACACAATTAATTGTGCGTTTTCGGGAGGCACATGAAGATAAGGAATGTAACATTCTAGAACCAGACCTGTCTTGATGTTTGAAATCATCCAAAACTGATAAACCTCGCTCATAATTGCACACCGGACACATAAATGGTTCACATCACCATTTTTCCTTTCTCTCTCAAATGTCACTATTCGATAATGGATCACCAGCATCGTCAAGACCGTTGCCATGGTACTGTCACGTAGCTAGCTCATTCATTTGTCAAAATTAGTGCGAGGATGTCAACCGAAAATTAAAGTCAGTCCCCTAATTTGCTAGCTTTTTACTCTTCGTATTGAATACAAATCGTATGTCATTCATCACATGCCAATCAAATATTCATACGATTCATTATAGGACAGCTCACTTCATATCAAACTCATTGGCCCGAATTCACAAAGCAAGGTTTGAGCTCAGACCAAGGTTTGAGCTCAAACCTCCTTTTGTTTCGCCAAACCTCCTTTTGTTATTTACAAACCTAATAGATATAAATGATCCGTAGAACAATTAACCAGATTCTCTCAAAAGGATGTCCAACATTGTCTAATTTTAAGCGTAAATTTAAACACAAAGAATTACCAAGTTACAATATACTTTTTTCGCTTTATTTAATTATGCCTGTCTATCTATGTGTGTATGTATGTCCCTACCTACAAACAAGCTCCGGCGGCCCCGGTTCGAAACTGAGTAACATCTTTCGGATGGTGACGTAAAAAGGTCGGTCCCCAGCTAATGTAATGTCTATATTGTAGATTTCTGCTTTACTGAAGATTTTACTAATGGGTTTGTAGACAAAGGGGACCAGCCTAGAAAGGTCAATGACCTTTACTGGTCCCTCATATCCCTACTTACCCCATTAATTATTTGTACTGTTACTGTTGTTGTCTATTCGTTCTCATCTCATTACATTTTTGTTGTTGTAATTATTGTATCTTAATTATATATTGTTGTATATTCGTATTGCATGTGAAATAAACTAAACATGGTCTTGAACTTTCTCAACGTCCGACGAATATTTCGTAAGAATTAAAGCTACAAAACAAAATTTTAATCATTGGATTGTACTATATTTACTCAAAATCAACGTGACAAGCTAACAGCTGATTCACTTAGCGAGTACAAAGTAAAAGCATAAGACTACATTTCATAATGGTGTACATTCATATGAACATCATAATATGAAAGAGAAGATGAGAGGGGGAAAGAGAAGGAAAAAAAATATAGAGAAAGAGGGGAAAAGAGATATTTAAAATAATAGGGGGAAAGAGAGATAGAGAGACAAGGAGAAAGAACGAGTGGGTGAGAGAGAGAGAGAGAGTAAAAGAAAGATAGCGAGAGAGAGAGAAACAGAGATAGGGACACAGAGATGAGAAGAAGTATTAAAGCCATACTGTAATATAAGCACTACCGCAAAAATACCCTTTAGCCTCATCGCAGGTGAGATGTAGCAGTATAGTGAATATAGTCCGGTAATTAACTAGCAGCTTTAACGATCTCGCATAGCGTTCAGAGTCTTCCAAGTAAATTATCCATGAGATGGCGCTGTGCAATAAACAGAATGCCAGGGCAGAAATTTCGTCAGTTCATATCAAGGGGGATGTTTCACAAAGATCCTAAGTCGAACTTAACTCTAAGTTGGACTTAAAAATCATGAAGAGCCAATTGTAGCCTTAAAATAGAATATATTCAAAAGCAGAAATTCAATTATTTTAGACTTTTTATAAATTCCACATCAAGAACATAAAATCTCCTTGATAAATAGAAAATATGAATGATTTGTATCAACATTTTATGCCTGTTAAAATCACTTTTATAAATATTTTCATGGATGCTAACGGCTTTCCATAATTTGTAAGTCCAACTTAGAGATAAGTTCAACTTAGGATCTTTGTGAAACACCCCCCCCCCCCCCCCAGGGGCAATTATTAAATTGAGGCCAGAGAGGAAGAACAACGTTTCATGTAACAACATGTAAAGGTTCGTGTTAACGCATTCTACTATCTAGAATTGTAATTTTTGTATTTGGAAACAGAGGGGTACACTAAAATGCAACGCATGTACAAATGTGGACACCTCAAATGATACTAAGGAATAATGAGTAATTAAATTAACAAGTCCGTAACTACAACATGAACTACACAATAGGGGAAAAGGGGGGAATGCCGACAGAGATGAGAACGGGACAAGACAGTACTTTACATAACAAAGATAAAAAGAACACGGTCATAATACAAAGAGTAGACAATGCAACAAAAAAGTTGAGAGATCGGGGGAACAGAAAATAATACAAACTGATGAGCTGCATGTGGGGTTGAGAAGAGGACGAGGAAAGAGAAATGCGCATTAGAAATGACGTAATCATAAAGGCACGATATTAAGTGAGAGAACAGGAGACAGATGAGTGTGATAAGAAGATAAACATGAATTATTGTATAAAAATAGTACACAAGTAGTACAATACTAATTAACTAGAGAACATCACAGTGAATGCATGACATCATTTGTATAATTATCCAAAAAATGGAAATACAAATCTGTTAGAGTTCGCTTTTTCATTCTGACCGGTGTCAATCATCTTTCGTCAGATATAAATGAATTTTATAATATGTTTATATACAAGGATTATTACCATTGCAAATTGAAAAAAACAATTAATATTGTGCTATTTTTTTTAATACAATCTACAAAAAGATAAGCCTTTTATATTCGAACAAATAAAGAAATTTAAAAAGCCCGTCTGCACTAGTTTGGTCAGGGGGGATTTGGCCTTCCTGCGAGGTCATTGACAAGTAGTTATCTCATCAAATTAGCTCTCAATTAACTATGAAAAAGAAGATCATAGGGAACCAACAGGCACCGATTAGGCATTGTTTGCTATATAAAGGGCTCAAGTAGCTATAATTAATGATGTGGGTCTTAAGAAGAGCAGGAGTAAATGCAGTAATATATTGATTTATGAAAATTATGAATAGTCGGAATTAATGGATAATAATGTTTGGAAAGGCAAATCTAATTAAAATTCCTTTCTACTATGAACACAGAGGAATATTAATTAGTTTTGTGGTCGAAATTATCTGAATTGAGAAGCTGAGTGTTTCTCGCAAGAGTGGGGGAGGGAGGGGGTGCAGTTTGACTTTCTTTATGACTGCTCTCTAAAGTGATTACATAGCTACAAATTATTCCGTTGGCAAAGAGGGGGGGGGGGCAGATGAGGGGACAGGCATCATGAGGGTTGAAAGCGTTGTCATTCGGTTTTAGAAATAAAAAACATAACAATCATATCAATAAAAGGGAGTGGCCGTGTCTCTCATGTTCCCTAATACCAAGTTCCTCTATCTTCCTCTGTCTTTGTTCTTCTTATTTCAATCGATGGGGTGAGTCGAGTAGGAAATGTGAGTTAAAGATTGGCGGACTATTTTCTTCCGGCGATTTTTGATTTGTTATCGAATGCCGATCTACCAGTATGTTTTCCGTATATGTTGACTTGGCACACAGCAGTGGCATGTGCTTTATTAGAACCAGTTGCGTAGACTGCGCCCCATGGAGCTAACATCGCACACATCTCGCTAGGGTACATCGAAGAAGGTTGACCAGTCTCCCAATCTATACAAAAACATACATTTTAGAGGTGTCGTGGTTTAGTGATTAAGACACCGGACTGTAGATCACAAGGTACGGGGTTCAAATCATTGCCCGACACTAAGATGAAGGCATTTCGAGAATAATCCTTTTCAGAGAACACTCCTTCTACACTGTTGCCAATTATGTTAGAATAATGTTTATTTACCTCTTTTCAATGAAAGATTGCGACAATATGAAATACTCGTGACAGATATAGTGTATATCTTCTCAGAATCTTATTGAGTAATACAGATTGATCGAAAAGCTCTAGCAAGTTGTAAACTTTATGTACATATACATTCTGTCTGAGCAGTCAGGTAGACAAAACCATCTTCAAAACAACAACTTTTAACTTACTTCGGTAGTCACTTGTAGTCCCGGCTCGGTCCGTGTAACAAATCCATCTGTCGACAAAGTTGCAGTTCATCCAGACCCAGCCTGCGTTCACGTGAGGCTTCAGCAAAGAGTACTCTTCCACACTCTCTATGAAGAGCAGGGAAGGCTCAACCATTTCTCCGTTGCCCATGGTAACTGCACCCAGAACATCACAGAAGCCACGAGCAGTTGTCCAATCAACTCTTTGGAGTGAGTTCACGATAAGGAAACACTTTGTGTGCCCATACACCCAACCGACTGGGCAGGCTAGGATTGTAAAGTAGAAAAGTACGACATCAGTAAAACTCCTTATAGTTCATTCATAAAATGCTGGGATTTTGGCATGCATTTTTGTTTATTTCATTCGTTTTAGTTGCGCCTAGTATATTTCTTTGGTTCACACATTCCTTACTTTTTTCCTGTAAAGAAAGCATTTTGTTCGTTTTGCTTTTGATATTCGGTTTATCTTGTCTTGTCTTGTGTTTGACGGTTTTTCTTTTGGCTGTCTTTATATATTTTTTGGTAATGTGATTTAGAACGAAATTTTAATCACTGTAATCACTATTCATTTATTCTCGGTCAGCCTCGAATTAGGAACCTTTTCTTTTTATTTTGGCTGCTGCCTTCTCCAACTTAATATATGCTTATGTATTGCTTTCTTGATAAGTGTCTTGTCTGTTTCACCATGTCTGTTCCGGACATTGCCGATCATGGCTTTTTATCTATTTCTGTCTCTAGTTCTTTATAATATGACGCTACCTGTGTTACCAGTCAGCCCAATGATTTTTTCCGTGTATATGATGCGCTGTCTCCCTCTGTCTCTTTCCTTCATTTACTCTGCTTATCCTCTTATCATACTATGCCCAACAAACTGAAGCTGTCTTTCCTTATGATGTTAAGAAGGAAGCTATTGACACATGCCTTAATGAGACCTTCTCCGTTTTATATCCTGTCAGTCCAAGGTATCCTAAGCATTCTTGCTAAAAATCACATTTTTGCTTCTTAGATTCCGCTCTCCAAGGATTTATTCAACACCCATTTCTCGAAGTCGTACAGGGGGATGGACCATATATAACCTTTCAGTACCCGGATTTTTCAATTTATTTCACCTCTTATCCATTTATCTGTAGAAAATAGGCAATATCTTTAACTTAAACGTTATTTTATTGCTTATTAGTTTCTCTAAAATTTAATAGAAAGAGGTAAACCGCTGCGTTTGATTATTATTGCATGGTGTACGTGAAAGGCTACTGCGCACGACAAAGGTACTAAACGTAAACACTGAGCTCTATGGTATAAGATGCCGAAATGTGAAGAGCTTGACTTTAACGTCATCGATAATAACAAAACCGACGCGGTTTACCACTATTATGAGCGACGCAAATGAAATGAATGAATGAATTTTAAAAAAAAGGAAAGAATAACTTACCATGATGCTCGCAATGTATTCCGATGTATCCTCCGAGGCAGGAGCAGCTATATCCTTCAGACTCTTCCAAGCAGGTTCCTCCATTGAAACAAGGATGTGACTCACATACTGTAACGATTTTTTTTTAGAAAAATGATGTACAACAAAGAAGTTAAATTCCTGTAAAGACGAATAAAAAGTATTCTATAGCTTGTTGATTGTTAGGTCCGTTTTGGATCAAAGAATATGTTACTAGAAATATCCACTTAAAATGATGGCCTATACAAAAAAATCCATCATTTTCTAAGAAATGACGAGAAAATATGTAACGTTGGACTACACTTCAATGCCATGTGCGTTTGTAGTTCCATATACATATCTCTGTCATGTATATGTGCAGTGCTTTTAATTTCCAGAAAGACTGCATGAGCCAACTCTTGTAATCATGTATGACTAACAAATCTTACAGTATACAGCAGTACGTGTGCGCTATATAATTAAACTTTTCACTTCCTTCCAGAGGGCTCAATATAAAAACTAGCTACCAGCACGATCGAACATACTTTGGAAAACAACAATTTCAATAGACGTCCATGAGCAATTTAAATGTGAAAATTAAAATACAATCACTTCTTTTGTAATCCGAATATGACGTCTATGTGATATGCAGCCAAAGGCATAACATTTACCCTTGAGTAGATCTATCGAAAAGACTAGAATGACTATACAATCGTGTTCACATTAAATTAAATTCAAGAATAAACATTTTAAAGGGCTACAGCCAGGGGGGCATGAGTGAGATTGAGAGAGAGCGTTATATTTCATTTTTCATTTCATTTATTTTCCACATTAAAAACTAGCAAAATATACAAGGTAACAGAATACATTGTACACATTTGACACATAGAGCAAATGAAAAACAGATACATAGGCATAAAAGAACAATGGAAATCGACATCAGTTAACAAACATCAACATTAAAACATAAAAAAGGCAAGTAATGTAGATGGGGCTTGAAAAAGCGAGCTTATCGAGTCTAGCCCCGGTAGCAATGAAGGGGAAGTCCACCCTGAGAATGTGTGTGTCCAAGTAAAGGCGGAGTAAACCCATCCTCAGGGTGGACTCTCCCTTCAAATGTCTGGTTTTATAATTATATTAAATTGACCCGATGATAAAATAATTGCGATTTGAAACATAATAATAATTTTTTTTAAATCGATATGACTATTTAGAATTGCAAAGATATTGTTTATATTTAAACTTAAATTGTCGTAATTATGCAGATTGTTTGAGACTGTCATCTAAAGTAGACCATGTAAGGTAACCCTGATACTTAACACTTCTTTGGCCAGTAGCAGTTCTTTAATAAATGCTATGCAAATTCTTATGAAACCTTTAGTCTTCCAAAAGGCCCACGAGTCCGAAACACAGTAAAAATAAAATCGTCATATCGTTAAAAAGAATATCAATCGATATTCACATACACCCGCACAATGGTAGGCCTACACATTAACTAAAACTACAAACTACAAACGCAATGTTGATATGTTAGGATTCTATTATAAAGTTTGAGTTTACGCAAAACAGAAAGCTTTCTGAATTAGTTACCACGCTGCACGCAATTTTTTCCGACGTTTCCTCCGAGGCAGGAGCAGCTATATCCTTCAGGTTCCTCTAAGCAGGTTCTTCCATTGAAACAAGGCCGTGACAGACATACTGTAAATATTTTTAGAAAATGGATTAACATTACAAAGAAAGTTAACTCCGTGTAAAGATAAACAAAAGTCTTCTATATCTGATTGTAAGGTCAGTTTTGGATCGAAGAACTTGATCGTAGAAATATCCCCTCGGGAATATTGACAATCAAAAGCCCTCTTTTTTAACGAAATTACAAGAGAATTTGTAAAGTTGGATTAACATTTTTATGCCATATGCTTGTGTTTACAAAAACCAACACACACACACACATGAAATGAAACAGCAATCGCTATAACTAAATATTAAGATCCCTTTCCAAAATTAGAGTCCACGTTAATATCTTACCATGCTGCTCGCATTGTATTCCGATGTATCCTCCGAGGCAGGAGCAGCTATATCCTTTAGGCTCCTCCATGCAGGTTCCTCCATTGAAACAAGGATGTGACTGACATGCTATAACGATTTAAAAAAATGGATGTACATTACAGAGAAGGTTAACTTCCTGTAAAATTAAAGGAAATATGGTATTCAAGAGCTTTTTAATTGTTAGGTCAGTTTTAGATCGAGGAACATGATCGTAGAAATGTCCGCTAGAACAGATTACCCATTAAAGTTCTTTTTTTTGGGTAAGAAATGACAAGAGAATCTGAAATGTTGGACACCACGTTCATGCAAAATGCTCGTGTGTTCCCATGTACACATTTATGTCATGTATGTAGGGCAATACAGTTTTTAAAATGACCAGCTCAGATGTCTGATACGAGTGATAATCAATATATAGTACGTATTGAATCTTTAAACTTACCCTTATTACCATTATTAGCATTATTATTATTATTATATCATCTATTAGCACACTCACCTGGTTGATAGCATACGTAATGCTTTCGGGAGAGCTGATTGCCAAGTTTTGTTGGAATGGCCGGTCGGAAGTTTGAAACTGTTCCAGGATCGACTAGTTTTGGAATTAGCTTTACTTCGTTCCCAGCCTCGTCCCTGCCTGTGCCGCACACTATATTTACGTTACATTGAGAACTCGTCCCTGTGATAAAGAAATAACAAATCATGACAATTTGTTGCTGTTGGCTCATGGTTATACAGTGTGAGTCAAAACAAAAATTACACCTAGAAAAGTGCTAATTATTTTAAAAAAATATATAAACAGTAAATTATTATACATCTCATGAAAGAGTGTATTATCCCAAATCATTTGGTATCATTTTTGTGTGGTATGTGTTCATAGAGAGAGAGAGAAAGAGAGTGTGTGAGGCCTTTGAAACTCACCTATGAAGTAACATGTAAGGAGAAAAAATAAGTGCTTTCCTGCCTGGAGAAGATCATGTAAAAAGAAGACAAATCAAGAACATTATTTAGGAATGGCAAACTCAATTAAATTAATAAAGAATAAATGCTATAATTATATATAACAATACATTTATTATGGTAACATTATAAACAGTGACAATGATAATTATTTTATTTATTATAATGATATTGATAATAATAATGACAATAATAAAAATAAATAAATTATGTGGTTCCTGCAAAGTAACACAGTGATTCAGAGAGAAACGTGATCCAAACAACTGACCTTAAACGAATACTCCATTTAGCTAAGATATCTACCATATAGGACAATACCTCCCGGACAACTAGCCCTTTACAACCGGTCCTTTTTAACGATAACATTCCCTTTACGGAGACGTAGATATGTATTTTATATCTGTGCATGAACATTTGTCATGTGTAGTAGTTGTCCTAGTGAGAAGTTGTCCTAGTGAGTAATTGTCCGGGAGGTAGTCACATGGGTTAACTTACCATCTTCTCCTGATCTGAGCACGAGATTTGACTGCGTTAATGTACTAGTAACTCCAGGACAGCTGTTCAATATGGTTTGGATCCCTTCAGTCAGAGAAGTGAATTAGTTATATCTGCCTCGTGCTCAGAGCGCAACAAAACTGCCAGTAACCGACAAGTTACAGTGATGGTTGATCAGACAGAATATTGTAATAATTTTGTGCGTGCGTGTGTGTGTTCTTTTTTCGGAAGGTAGAGTAGATTTTATTGCACGATCTCTTATTAAAGGTATGATTTAAAATAGTGCAACGCCCGCATCTTATTACGAGCTTAAGAAGAAGAAATAAAGGAGAAGAATATTTATTGATTTATCGATTCATTTTTTAATTAATATATCTATTTATTTATTTATGGCATCACTATAAATGAAATCGAATTTGCAGCTGATGCTGTGTCTTTCCAGCCCGCGGGCAGCTTTTAGTTATCAAAGGAAACCTTTATTCAAGAAGAAAGCACGATTCCATAGCCATGTTGGAAGTTATGTTGCTATGATACAGCATTTCGTCCATAATTTTTAGTTTCAATATTCGTATATATCAAAGTGGACCTCGGTGAAAATAGAACATGCCTTCTGAAATTCTGAATTAGTCAGCTCATATATTTTGTTGCACTGAACGCTGGAGCATATTGTTTAATACCGCTCCTTTAGAGTCAATACGAATTTTATCTACATTAGGAAGAAGTGTAAGAGTACAATGTCCGCTTTAATAATCAACTTCAAGCCTTTAAAGTAGAAAAGTACGTTTACTCGTTAGTTTATTGCAAACGAATGCAAAGAAATTTTCCTCCTCTTCTCCTTCTTTCTTTTTTGATCTAGAGCTACCAGGATACTTAATGTTAAATGGTTGATACTATTTGTTGGTTTGGTATTAGTATTATATTACATTGCAGCGCATTGAGTGGTGCAATATCAGAAAGTAAAGATACTTCAATTCATAGTACAATACAATACGAGTATAAAGTGAGCATGTCTGCATGTTAACAGTTTCACAGTTGTCGTAAGTCCGTTTTACCGCCAAAACGAGCGTTCACCCCGTGGATTATTACCTCGAGGGAAATGAGAGTTTCCCAAACCATGAGCGCGTACAGTTTGAACTTAAAGGCATCGTTTAACAATGTTAAATCTGAGATTCGCGGCCCTACGTGTTACCGCTTTCTGCAATATGGTATGATATTGAAGCACTAAAAAAAATCCCGCTTCAAAATGATCAGGAAGTGCCTCAAAAAAAGTAAAAATCTTTGAGTGACCGGTTTTACCATACTCGTTTTCCCCAACAGACTGAAGTGTTATGAAAACCGTTTGGCAAACGCAAAATTTGTTTCCGATTTATAATCATAAATATCTTGATAATCAGACAGGCGATCGGCTTGTAAAAGTCGTGGTGTTCCTGACTGCCCTAAAGGTTTATAATCATCATTGCAGCATGAGCTAAATCCAGGATTTTGTTTCAGATTCTCAGACAAAGTTACCGGATCCCTTTAACTGCAAGACAACATCAAATTTTAAAGCGCCGAGATTACCATCAAGGTTACGGATTGTCGTATAAATATAGCTAATATTATGATGCTTTGTAATTAACGAGTATAGCCGTATACATGATTAACCACAGAGCATCCAGAATAGCAGATATATAGTCGGATCTAAAAATGGATTCTGGCTTTTACTGCTCTGCATGAACTATTCATAACTTTGTATTTATTGACCAATCAGAACGGCCATCTCCCAGCTGGCCTTGTTCGCGATTCGTTCATTATCAAAATATGTAAGAAAAGGTAAAGGGCATAAATAACTTGTGCTTATTAGGTGAACATAATATATGATAAATACAAAATATCACATACAAACCTTTTTTTACATGCACAATTACAATAACATAGGAAGTATTTGATGACTTGAGCTTACAATTGTAAATGAGATCATTGAACTTTCCCTGTATTTGAAATGAATCATAGGTTTTAGTCCTTACGTCATTCGTACTACGTAAAGTTTACTGTGTGCGAGATGGATAATACATGTTGACGTCACGTGAAAATACGTTCGCTGCCCCCAGGGTGACCATATGCTAGAAATACTCCCCATGGAGTGGATATGGTGCACATTGCGTGTGAACGAATCACGTGACCGGTATAATAATATTTTTAAGCTTTGGCCTCTAATCATACCATTATTTTCAAAAACGTTACACGATTAAATAATTAGCTAAATTGTTGAAAAGGAAAAAAGAGCCTGAATTACTTGTCCACGATCTTCCAGGTTCATCCCAAATATCGCTCGTTGTAAAAACGGACTAACAACAACTGTGGATATGTTAACATGCACACATACTCATTTTATACTCGTATTTTGAAACCACTTTGTCTCTCTTTTCACCCATATATATCCCGTTCCTAGCATTTAAAGGTTGCTATCGCGTTCATTATACTCAAACAACACCATAACAGTGAGTAATCATGGTAACTACATTAAAGGTATAGACCACTTAAAGTCATGCGATTGCATTGTGAAAGAAAAGTTCCGGACTGGATAGATATAGGGTAGTCCCAATTTTTTTTTTTCTGTGTACAGTGCTTGTAACTTTACCGAGACTGGGCCAAATTTCTTATAATTTTGATGATTCCAGAACCTTGCAGTACACACCAATACTTATATGCTAGATGATCAACCTTTTCTGAATCGATTCCACAACGCTTCTTTCACGATGCAATCGCATGACCAGAACTGGTCTATACCTTTAAAAAAAATACTTTTCCTTTCTCGATGTGTAACAAATATTGCATATTAGAAAGCTACAATAACACAACTATGTTCATTGGATTGTACTATATTTACTAAAAAATCAACGCGGCAGTCTAAGAGCGGAATCACATAGCGAGTACGAAGTCAAAGCATAAGACTAAATATTATTATGGTACACATTCATACTGACATCATAATATGGAAGAGAAGATGGGAGGGGGAAAGAGAAGGAAAACAAATATAGAGACAGAGAGACAAAGAGATGATCAGAGAAAAATGGGGAAAGAGAGATAGAGAGAGAAAGAGAAAGGAAGAGAGAGAGAGAGTTAAAGAAAAAAAGAGAGCGAGAGAGAAAAAGAGAGAGATAGAGAGAGACAGAGACAGAGAGATAATAAGAAGTATTAAAGGGATCCGGTAACTTTGTCTTAGATCCTTTAGAAATAATCCTTGATTTAGCTTATGCTGCAATGATAGTTATAAACCTTTAGGTCAGTCAGTCGCCGAACGGTTTTCATAACACTACAGTCTATTGGGAAAAACGAGTATGGTAAACCCGGTCACTCAAATAGTTTTATTTTTTGAGGCACTTCTTGATCATTTTGAAGCGCGATTTTTTTAGGGCTTCAATATTACACCATATCACATACACTGGTAACATGTAGGACTGTGCATCTTATATTTGACATTGTTAAACGATCCTTTTAAAGCCATACTGTATAAATAGAAGCACTGCCGACAAAAATCCCCTTTAGCGCCATCGCAGGTCAGCTTCAGGAGTATAGTCCCTTATCTTGGTGCTTTAACGAGCTGCGCTGTTGGATCTCGCATCGCTTCAACAGTCTTCCAGGTAAGTATTGGGTTACGCACTGTTGGTAAGTCAACCACAAGATGGCGCTGTTCAATAAACAGTACGCCAGGGCAGAGAGTTCATCAGTTCCCATCGCTTTCAAAGTGAAAATTGACAAATTAAGGCCAGAGAGGGAGTACAACACTGTATGTAAAAAACATGTTGTGTACGTGTTTACGAATTCTACTAAATCGTAGCACACATATAATTTTGTTTATATATTGAGCAGGAGTAGATGAAGATAGAGCGTGATAGTAGTCGATGTGGTAAGGAGGAAAGTGAGAGAAGAATAGGAGCCAGATATGTGTGATTAGAAAATATACATGGATAATCATGAGATAAAACACAAGTAGCACAATTCTAATTCATTAGAGAACATGACAGTTAATGCCTAATATTGTTTTTAAACATCACTTTATTGTTCAAACTTGCACGACAAAGAAGAAGATACAATAGCCCAGGACAATTCCATTTTACTGGTAAATGTAGGGCATTAAAAGTACATACAGTGTATAATGTTGTATAACATCAACAAAACAAAAATTAACTAATTTTGAAACATAGTGAAGACTGAGGAGTTATGGATATTCATAGCTATAGATGAAATAAGAGGAGCTAAATATTGAAATTTCATTTGATATATCAACTTAATAAATATGAAGCATACATAATAAGTATTACAAGAGTTTCCGTGAATAAAACAATAGAAATATAAATCCTCGAGAGTTCACTTTTGTCTTTATTTCACAATAAAAAAGACAGTAGTACAAATATATCATAATGATACAGATATATCACAATATAGGATATATGCCCCAGGAAAATGGTTCGCCAAAGCAGGACATAACATAAAAACATACAGTTGTACACATTGTTCAATGAGATAACACACATTTCAAAGTACTAATTGAATGGAAACAAGTTTGATATAGATGTTCTTTTTATCATATGAGAATGGTGTGGTAAGTAACGTGAATTATATTGAATACCGGGGGTGGTAGACTAGTATCAATGAGAGAGAGAGAGAGAGAGAGAGAGGGGGGGTAGAGAAAGATAGGGAGAGAAAGATGTGACATGATTTTAGTAGGTTAGAAATCCTTCTACGATCATCGGTCCACAGATTTCAGATATTCATCATAACTGGGTCACAAATAACTATTTTTGTTTTAAGCTACTGAGATCCTTGCTTCTGATTAGCTATCAGCAGATTTGTCACTGCTTTTTGTCATTTGTCATTGAAAGAAGACTTTGTGAAACGAGTCCCTGATATTGACCTTTAGACTCCTCACTGAAGATAGAAAATGACGTCACTACTGCCATTTTACAAATTTGTAAAGATACTTGTTGGGCGGTGGAGTTTGAGTTAGCCATTTGATAATTGTTTTAAAAGATCGGAAATGTTGGTATGTCAGGAGGCCGCGAGATTCACGTGAATGAGTGATGCAATATTTATTATATTTTTTATTCATGGGCCTTTCAGATATAAAGATCAAATGGGACGGTTTTTTCAAGGATTAATATTTTCCTTTCATTTGGCCAGCAGAGTACGAGGTCAGGTCGGTCAGTTATGCTTATTATTAATGTATTTATTCATTTATTATTTATTCTGCACTTTTAAGCAATATAACGATGAAACAATATAATTAAGGTGATTAAAAAATTGGAATGACAAAAGTTATACAAATACACATTTTTGTAGCAATATTCTGAGTGCAAAAGATGGCGACCAGGGAAGGGGAGAGCAAACGTAATCACTGTAACCGCAATATTCCCTCAGCCCAACAAACTGATGTACTCAGAAGACATATAAAATATAGCATATGGACAAATAAAGAGAGTAACAAATCAAGGATAAACAATGAAAACAGAAAGACAGAAGAGGAACAAGCAAATGTAACGCCAATATAGACATTAACTATACATTATATATGAAATTAGAAAATTCACAAATACAATAATATAATACCATGTCTCTCCATAAATTATGATGTAACATTTTTTATGTTATACCGGGTTTTAATTAACATAATTAATTACCTATCAAAATATTACATGTTTATTACATAAATTTGAAATAAGATGAAATTATTCTGTGGACTTTAATATGTCGCGTATTTGATTGTTCACATAATACTGTAGATAACTGAAATTGAAATTTTTGAATTAAAAAGACCTTCCTCTCTGTTTCAATTGATATAGTTATGTTCTGTTACCTTTACTAATTCTATTTTGCCAAAATCTGGGGAGTGTTTCATCAACTAAAATAGATTTCGATTTTTAAAAAAAAATCATTTTTTTTGATGAAATACCCCTCCAAAAGGCAAAATGTTTCGCCCTCCTGTAAATCAATTGAAGCGAAGAGAGTTAGAGTTCGGAAAACACATACACTGCCATTATCCAGCAGGATTATCTACCGGTGGGGGGGGGGGGGGGAGGGGTACAATGTGACTGTCTTGATGACTGCTCCCATAGCGATCACACAGCTACAGATTATCATGTTGGAAAAGAGAGGGTGGGTGGGTAGATAAGGAGGACAGGCATCAAGAGGGTTGAAAGCGTTGTCATTTGTTTTTCTAAAATACAAAATAACAAGAAAATCGATATAGGGGAGTGGCCGTTCCTTTCACGTTTCCTAGTACCAAGTCTTTTCTTTCCCTCTATCTTCCTCTCTCTCCAATGTTTGTCTGTTGTTGTATCTGAATCGATGATCGAGTAAGAAATGTAAATTAAAGATTTGCGGGAAAATTATCTTCCGGTGATTTCTGATTCGTTATTGAATGCCGATGTATGTTTTCCTCATATGTTGACTTGGCAAACAACGGCATGGACTTCCGTACAAAAAGCGTCGTGCATTCCGACAGAGGGAGCGAACATCACACAATTCTCGCTGTTACTATTCTGTGGTTGATCAATACCCCAATCTATATTAAGAGAAAACACATTGCGATGTTAAGTAGAAGTGTCGTGGTCTAGAGAATAAGTCATCGGACTGTAGATCACAAGGTACGGGGTTCAAATCCCAGCCCGACACTTAGAAGAAGGCATTTAGAGAAAAATCCTTTTCAGAAGACACGCCTAATATTCTGTTGCCCAAAATGTTAGAATAATCTTTTTCTAACAACCTTTACATTAAAAGATTGAGACAATATGAAACATTCTGGTGAGATATAGTTTATATCTGTTAGGAACTTTATTGACTCATAATGATTGATCAAAACGCTCTAGAAAGATATAAACTTTTTCTATCAAAAATTAATCGTATTGTCTCAAACATTTTATGAAAAAAAAGTAAATAAAAATTATTCCAAATTTACGGTCAACATAGTATTATCCCCCGAAAGGTAATTAAAATGATGAGATAGCTCACAATATATTTATACATTTATTCATACTTATTATTCACCTTGACGAGAAATCAACATCATCTTCCTACGCGTAGGCTCAGTTTTAGAGCGTTGTTCTCGTAACAGGGGAATTCTTGGTTCGAAACCAAGCCGATGCACTAGTGTCCTAAATCCTTATTATATACCTCACTTAAGAAATCCAGCCATCGGATTGGTCGAAATTGCAGTCATAGTTTTAACTATTCCTGTAAATTTCCAGTAATTACCGGTAAAATAGTTCAGTCTTGGTGAAATACCCATAGGTTCACATGTTAAAAACTGGTTTGAGCGATCGAGGATACCGTACGTGTGCGAAGAAATGATCAGTATTTTTATTACGGCAATCTCGATCGTACTGAATTCCAAACAAGGCAAAAATGGCTGAAGAAACTCTCCCAAGATTTCAACTTCTTGATGATGATCAAATGCAAGACTTGCTGACAGCAAGAACACCAAAAAGGGTACGTGAAATTCTCCATAATTTTTTTTCAAAATAGATCTAGTAGGCCTAGATTTAAGTAGTAGGCCTAGTGCTAAAATCCTTCCCGTAGAGATTGCACATATCCCTACGCATTGGCCATTTTAATTACCACAGATTCAAATAATATTGCTCGTGATCATAAAGGTGATACTCAATAAGTGAGGTGTCATATGAAAGCGCAGGTTTTTCTCCATATTCCCCACAGGGCAGGCCCACCCCCAAAATTGTAAAAAATATCTTGCTTAGACTAGAATCTAGATCTAGTCTACTCTCAAAGATACACTCATAAAAAAAAGTGCAGATAAACTAGAAAAAGGCCAAGGTGGTGTCATAAGTTGATTCTTTTTTTTTCGGCATATAAGAGTATTAATGACTGCTTTAATATTCGAGAAATAGTTGTTTTTGTACGCTCAAGGGAAGGTTACAATTGGGCTATTGCCCGAGGCGTGCCTCGGGCAATGGCACAATTGTAACCTTCCTTTGAGCGTATAAAAACAACTATTTCTCTCAAAGCAGTCATTAATACTATATTATCAGTTTCTTCGGAAGGGAACCTAAAACCGCTAGTTCACTGGTTGCTTATTTTTCATTGTTTACCTGACTGATAAAGAATTTGTATGCTTGCACGTAAGCAACCAACGGGCTAACGGCTTTTAACAGTCATCTGGGACAGAGTTGTTAATGACGATTAGTGCCTCGCCATATAGGGCACTAGTGATTCTACTTTATTTCGAACCCGGGACATCTCGATTACGAAACCACTGCTCTTCCGTCGAGCCTTCGCGTCTTCTCGTATACATGTACATATACATTCTTTATTAGCAGCCATATAAAAATAAACCATCTTCAAATCAACAACGTTTAACTTACTTCGGTAGTCACTTGTGGTCCCTGCTCGATCAGTGTAACACATCCATGTATCAACAAAAAAGCAGTTCATCCAGACCCATTCTTCGTGCAGCAAATCGTACTCTTCAATATTCTCTATGAATAGCAGGGAAGGCTCAACCATTTCTCCGTTTCCCATGGTAACTGCATCCAAACCATCACAGAAGTCACGAGCAGATGTCCAATCACCAAATGTATTAGTGATCAGGAAACACGTTGTGTACCTATACACCCAACCGACTGGGCAGACTGGGATTGTAAAGTAGAAAAGTACAACACCAGTGAAACTCCTCATAGTTGGTTCATAGAATGATGGGTATTTTGTCATGCATATTTGTTTATTTTATGCGTTCTAGTTGTCAGTGCCCAACATATATCTTTGGTTCCCACATAGGAAACAGTGAAATGATGACCTTCTACAATGTTTTCTATAAGGAATATTTTTTTCCCATTTTGCTTTTGATATTTGGTTTGTCTTGTCTCGTGCTGTATTCGCTGTGTTTTTTAAAAGCTGTATTAATATATATATATATATATGTATATATATATATATGTATTTTGTTATAGCTTATATATTTTGTAATATTATTTGAAAAGACTTACGTGTTATAGGAATTTCACATTCTTGTTTTTCTTCCAGGCAACTTCGAGAGGTGAAACAGGGAAAGCCAGTTTTATTCTGTCGTAATTTAAATCCTATGTGCCATTCTATTGTACTTTCTAGAGTATGTTTGAAATGCCATATTAATAATACTACTAATAATAATATGTCCAACAAACTGAAGTTGTCTCTTCCTTAAGAAGTTATGAACGGATGTATTGACACATGCCTTATTGAGGCCTTCTTCGTTTGATATCCTGTCAGTCCAAGGTATCCTAAGCATTCTTGCTAAAAAAAATGACATTTCTTCTTCTAATTGGATTCTGCTGTCCAAGGATTTATTCAACGCCCATCTCTCGTAGACGGACCATACATAACATTTTAGTACCCTGATTTTCCAACTTTTTTTTACCTCTCCTCTATTTATCTTTATAGAATTTAATATGATTTCCACTGTATGCATAAATTCATCTTTAACTTTCAAACGTTATTTGTAGGCTTATTTCCTCTAAATCGAAAGAGGCAAACCGCGGCGTTTGTGTATTATTATCTGGCAAAGGTATTGGCAAAAGTACTAAGCATTTACTTTCATCAAACTTACTTCCTTTCGACGTATATCGTCGAGTGAAATCTAAAAAATCTCTTTCTCTATAGTCGACAGGGGCAGTTGACTACTTTGACACGCATGATCAGTGGAACGGCAACTGCGCGCGACAAAGACACTGAGCTTTATGTTATAAGATGCATAAATGTGAAGTGCATTACGTTAACGTCATCGAAGAAGAAAAAAACCGCCGCAGTTTATTACTTCATTTATGAGCGACGTTTATAAAATTAAATGAAATTAATTAATTAATTCAAAAAAGAGTTAAGAATAACTTACCCTGCTGTTCGCAGTCTATTCCTATGTATCCTTCAAGGCAGAAACAGCTATATCCTTCAGGCTCCTCGGAGCAGCTTCCTCCATTGAAACAAGGCAGTGACTGACAAACTAAAAATAATGAATTCACATTAAAGAGAATGTAAACTTCTTGTAAAATTGAAGACTGAAAGAAAAACAAATCTATAACTTTCTGATTGTTAGGTCAGTTATGGATCGGTGAACATGGTCGTATAAATTTCAACAAACCAAGCCAACTCTTTTAATCATTTATGACTCGAAAACCTCACACTATACAACAGTCGTGTTGTGCTTTGTTATCAACATTAACAGTTCATTCCATAGGATCTCAAAATTGAAACTTGCATGCAATGTTAAAGGGCAGCGTTTATATGATCGCACTTACTTTTGAATACAAAACTTTCAACGGCCCTTTCCATCAGCTTTTCTTTTTTTAATCTTCACGTGACTTGTAATAAAGGCATTTAAATTACCCTAAAGTAGATTTATCGAAAGTGTTTGCAATCATGGTCATGGTAATTACAATTTCAGAACAAAAGAAGCTAAGCACAGAGAACAGTAAGTGAGAGAGAGCCCGAATAATTGGTAACCCTCTAGTTTTCCAAAAGGACAACAAGCCTAAATAATAGTGCACACAAAATCATGTCAGCAAAAAGAAAACCAATAAATTCTCACACACACACACATTCACGAACTGAAAGTGCAATTGCAATATTTACATGTTCAGATCCTATTCCAAAGTTTGAGTCCACGCAAAACAAAGAACTTTCCAAATACATGTATCTTACCATGCTGCTCGCAATGTATTCCGAAGTATCCTCCGAGGCAGGAGCAGCTATATCCTTCAGGCTCCTCCGAGCAGCTTCCTCCATTGAAACAAGGCAGGGACTCACAAACTGAAACCATTAAAAAAAATACATTAAAGAGAATGTAAACTTCTTGTACAATTGAAAATTGAAAGAAAAAAATCTATAGCTTTCTGATTGTAAGGTCAGTTTTGGATCGGAGAGCATGGTCGTAGAAATTTCAGCAAATCAAGCCAAGTCTTTTAATCACTTATGACTAAAAAAACCTACAATATACAACAGTTATTTCGTGCTTTGTAATCAACCTTTACAGTTCATTCCATAGGATCTCAAAATCGAAACTTGCATGCAATGTCAAAGGGCACCGTTGTTTTAATGATCGCACTTACTTTTGAATACAAAACTTTTAACGGCCCTTTCCATCAGCTTTTGAAATTCGATAACTACCTTTTTTAAAATCAGAATATGACCTCCATGTGACATTTAATTATTGCAATTCAATTATCCGTAAGTGGAATTATCGAAAGTGTTTGCGATCATGTTTATTGTAATTACAATTTCAGAATAAAAAGGGGCTGCATAAAGTGAACAGTATATGAAAGAGAGTCCGAACACTGTGTGAACCATCTAGATTTACAAAAGGACAACAAACCTAAATAACAGTGCACACAAAATCATGTCAGCAAAAAGAAAACCAATAAATTCTCACACACACACATACACATACACTCACGAACTGAAAATGCATTTGCAATATTTACATGTTTAGATCCTATTCCAAAGTTTGAGTCCACGCAAAACAAAGAACTTTCCAAATACATGTATCTTACTATGCTGCTCGCAATGTATTCCGAAGTATCCTCCGAGGCAGGAGCAGCTATAACCTTCAAGCTCCTCCAAGCAGGCTCCTCCGTTGAAACAAGGCAGGGACTGACAAACTGAATCTATTTATAAAACAAATGAATTTACATTAAAGAGAATCTTAACTTCTTGTACGTTTGAAGACTGAAAGAAAAACAAATCTATAACTTTCTGATTGTTAGGACAGTTATGGATCGGTGAAAATGGCCCGGTGGGGTCACTCAATGTGACTTCCGGACCGCATGACCGTTACCAAAATCGCGGAAAAAGGGGTCAATTTCAAGCAATGTCCGCGGACAAAATATTCCTCGAAATAAAGAAAATAGGGGTGCACAGGTGTTCTCGAAATTGATAAATAGGGGTCAGGAAAAGGGAAAAGAGAAAACCGGGAAGGGAAAAGAGAAAACCAGGAAGAAAAATTCTCGGAGCCGAGTCTTGTCCTTGAAATATGGTAAAATAGGGGTGATTTGCGAAAGTGTCCTTACAATCTTATAAATAGGGGTATTCCAAAATACGATTTTGTCCTTGTTTTGACGTAAAAAAGGGGGTTAAATTTCACAAAATGTCCTTGAAATTGACCGCAAAAGGGGGTTATATGCATTTGTGGTAACGGTCATGCGGTCCGGAAGTCACATTGAGTGACCCCACCGGGGAAAATGGTCGTATAAATTTCAGCAAACCAAGCCAACTCTTTTAATCATTTATGACTCGAAAACCTCACACTATACAACAGTCTAGTTGTGCTTTGTAATCAACATTAAAGGTAAAGACCAGTATTGGTAACGTCCCAATTTCAAAAAATGAAATGGAAGCTCTCATTACCAATCATGTGAAAGAATATGTTTTGACTAATACATGATGATAAAAAATTTGACGGGAAACCGCCTACTAATTCATATATTTGGTAAATTTATCTCTCTCATGGTCGTGTGAGAGAGATAGGGTAGTCCCATATACATCTTTCTGTGTATAGTGCTTGTAACTTTACGAAGAATGGGCCAAATTTCTTATCATTTTGATGATTCCAGAACCTTGCAGATGCTAGATGCTAGATGATCAACCTTTTCTGATCGATTCCACAACGTTTCTTTCACAATGCAATCGCATGACCATTACTGGTCTTTACCTTTAACAGTTCATTCCATAGGATCTCAAAATTGAAACTTGCATGCAATGTTAAAGGGCAGCGTTTATATGATCGCACTTACTTTTGAATACAAAACTTTCAACGGCCCTTTCCATCAGCTTTTCTTTTTTTAATCTTCACGTGACTTGTAATAAAGGCATTTAAATTACCCTAAAGTAGATTTATCGAAAGTGTTTGCAATCATGGTCATGGTAATTACAATTTCAGAACAAAAGAAGCTAAGCACAGAGAACAGTAAGTGAGAGAGAGCCCGAATAATTGGTAACCCTCTAGTTTTCCAAAAGGACAACAAGCCTAAATAATAGTGCACACAAAATCATGTCAGCAAAAAGAAAACCAATAAATTCTCACACACACACACACATTCACGAACTGAAAGTGCAATTGCAATATTTACATGTTCAGATCCTATTCCAAAGTTTGAGTCCACGCAAAACAAAGAACTTTCCAAATACATGTATCTTACCATGCTGCTCGCAATGTATTCCGAAGTATCCTCCGAGGCAGGAGCAGCTATAACCTTCAAGCTCCTCCGAGCAGCTGCCTCCATTGAAACAAGGCAGTGACTGACAAACTGAAACGATTAAAAAAGAATTACATTAAAGAGAATGTTAACTACTTGCACATTTGAAGAATGAAAGAAAAAAATCTATAGCTTTCTGATTGTTAGGTCAGTTTTGGATCGAAGAAGAGGTCGTAGCAATTTCAGCAAACCAAGCTAACTCTAAAACCTTACCATATACAACAGTTTTTTTGCTTTGTAATCAACCTTTACAACTCCTTCCATAGGATCTCAAAATCGAAACTTGCATGCAATGTCAAAGGGCACTGTTTATCATGATCGCTCTTACTTTTGAATACAAAACTTTCAACGGCCCTTTCCATCAGCTTTTGAAATGTGTGAATTAATTTTCGATAACGACTTTTATCCGAATATGACCTCAATGTGACATGTAATAAAGGCATTTAAATTACCCTTAAGTAGATTTATCGAAAGTGTTTGCGATCATGTTCATGGCAATTACAATTTCAGAGCAAAAGAGGCTGAGCATAGAGAACAGTAAATGAGGGAGAGTCCGAATAATCGGTAACCCTCAAGTCTTCCAAAAGGACAACAAGCCTAAATAATAGTGCACACAAAATCATGTCAGCAAAAACAAAACCAAGAAATTCTAACACACACACACACACACACACACCCTGACGAACTAAAGTGCAATTGCAATATTTACATGTTGAGATCCTATTCCAAAGTTAGAGTCCACGCAGAACAAAAAACTTTCAAAATATCTTACCATGCTGCTCGCAATGTATTCCGAAGTATCCTCCGAGGCAGGAGCAGCTATAACCTTCAAGCTCCTCCGAGCAGCTGCCTCCATTGAAACAAGGCAATGACTGACAAACTGAAACGATTAAAAAAGAATTACATTAAAGAGAATGTTAACTACTTGCACATTTGAAGAATGAAAGAAATTAAATTATATAGCTTTCTGATAGTTATGTCAGTTTTGGATCGAAGAAGAGGGTCGTAGCAATTTCAGCAAACCAAGCTAACTCTAAAACCTTACCATATACAATAGTTTTTTTGCTTTGTAATCAACCTTTACAACTCCTTCCATAGGATCTCAAAATCGAAACTTGCATGCAATGTCAAAGGGCACTGTTTATCATGATCGCACTTACTTTTGAATACAAAACTTTCAACGGCCCTTTCCATCAGCTTTTGAAATGTGCGAATTAATTTTCGATAACGACTTTTTTTAATCCGAATATGACCTCAATGTGACATGTAATAAAGGCATTTAAATTACCCTTAAGTAGATTTATCGAAAGTGTTTGCGATCATGTTCAAGGCAGTAACAATTTCAGAGCAAAAGATGCTACACGCCGAGAACAGTAAGAGAGAGAGAGTCCGGATAATTGGTGACCCTCTGGTCTTCCAAAAGGACAAGAAGGCCTAAACACAGTGCACACAAAATCACGTCAGCAAAAAGAAAACCAATGAATTCTCTCTCACGCACACACACAAACACACACATATTCACGAACTAAAAGTGCAATTTCAATATTTACATGTTGAGATCCTATTCCAAAGTTAGAGTCCACGCAAAACAAAAAAATTCTAAATATCTTACCATGCTGCTCGCAATGTATTCCGATGTATCCTCCGAGGCAGGAGCAGACATATCCTTCAGGCTCCTCCAAGCAGCTTCCCCCATTGAAACAAGGCAGTGACTGACAAACTGAATTGATTTAAAAATAATGAATTTTCATTAAAGAGAATATTTTAGGGATAGTTGAGTTCTGTTGCAGAGGGCGTTACACAAAATATTTTGTGTGAGATAATGAAAAGCGGATTGTCAAATTTGAAAGAGAATACATTTAATTGACAAAATCATCTCTGTTTGATAAAAATCGGTTCAGAGACGGCTGAAATATCCTTAAATATAACGATTTCTATTACTTGTGTACCACCACAAACATTAGATAATTTAAAAAAGCGGGTGAAAAACGAAATAGCGCATTTTAAGTCGTATTTCAGTCAATGCCGATGTTGGCATTTTTGTTGGCATTGTCGTGTTGGTTAGATGCGCACAACCAACTGGCCCATGTATTGTTATTTTTAATTAAATAATTAATTAACGGTCACCGCAGTTTTTTTTAAAGTGGAGCTGAATGAGTATGATCGTATTGGCTAAATTTCACAAAAATGTTGGGGTCTAAAATTACCTTCACAGCAATTTCAGGTTCTAAAAGGGCACTAGAAATGTCTTAGATAAGAATAAGAGTAACAACCATGCACTTTGAAGGCATTTGCGGTCTGAAAACAGAACTCAAATATCCCTTTAACTTCTTGTAAAAATGAAGACTGAAAGAAATACAATTCTATAGCTTTCTAATTGTTAGGTCAGTTTTGGATCGAAGAACATGGTCGTAGAAATTTAAGCAAAACAAGCCAACTCTTTTAATCATTTATGACTCAAAAACCTCACAATATACAACAGTTGTGTTGTCTTTTTTAATCAACCTTTACAGTTCATTCCATAGGATCTCAAAATCGAATTTTGCATGCAAGGTCATAGGGCACCGTTTTTTAATGATCGCACTTACTTTTGAATACAAAACTTTCAACGGCCCTTTCCATCAGCTTTTGAAATGTGTGAATTACTTTTCGATAACGACTGTTTTTAATCCGAATATGACCTCCATGTGACATGTAATAAAGGCAATTCAATTATCCTTAACTCATAGCCTGCAATGAGGGTGCATGCACACTATCGTTATAGTGCTTTGTACATGCGAGCAAGCTATTGCTACGCTGCCATGTGCGTGCGTGCACACCTTCGTAGTAGCAGTTATTGTTCATGCTCATTGGACTGTGCCTAGTGTTTTGCACGCGCTATCCATAGAACCATCGCATTAATAGGATTATCTCCAAAACAATCTGGCACAGGGGGATTTGGGGCATGGCATGGGGGGATTAGCCCTGTGGCAGGATAAGAGTTAAGTGGATTTCTCGAAAGTGTTTGCGATCATGTTCATGGTAAATACAATTTCAGAACAAAAGAGGCTAAGCACAGAGAACAGTAAGTGAGAGAGAGTCCGAATAATTGGTAACCCTCTAGTCTTCCAAAAGAACTACAAGGCCTAAACACAGTGAACACAAAGTCATTTCAGCAACAAGAAAACCAATGGATTCTCACTCACACACATACAAAAGCACACATACACAAACACACATACATACACAGACACACACTCACGAACTGAAAGTGCGATTGCAATATTTACATGTTGAGATCCTATTCCAAAGTTAGAGTCCACGCAAAACAAAGATTTTCAAAATATCTTACCATGCTGCTCGCAATGTATTCCTAAGTATCCTCCGAGGCAGGAGCAGACATATCCTTCAGGCTCCTCCAAGCAGCTTCCTCCATTGAAACAAGGCAGTGACTGACAAACTGAAACGATTAAAAAAAAAGAATTGACATTAAAGAGAATCTTAACTTCTTAAAAATTTGAAGACTGAAAGAAATACAATTCTATAGATTTCTGATTGTTAGATCAGTTTTGGATCGGAGAACATCGTCGTAGCAATTTCAGCAAACCAAGCAAACTCTTTTAATCATTTATTACTCAAAAACATTGCAGTATACAACAGTCGTGTTGTGCTTTGTACACACTAAGAAAAAATGGTGCAAGTATGCACCTTTAGGGGTGCAAACCGATGCAATAATAGCAGCACCTTTAGGGGTTAAATCCTGCACCATCGTCGTAGCAATTTCAGCAAACCAAGCAAACTCTTTTAATCATTTATTACTCAAAAACATTGCAGTATACAACAGTCGTGTTGTGCTTTGTACACACTAAGAAAAAATGGTGCAAGTATGCACCTTTAGGGGTGCAAACCGATGCAATAATAGCAGCACCTTTAGGGGTTAAATCCTGCACCCTTTAAAAGGATGCCAACTTGAACCTGTTAGGGGAAATAGTACCCTTTATGGTTCATTCCTGCACCTTTAGGGGTGCAAACCGATGCATCACTAGCAGCACCTTTATGGGTTCAATCTTGCACCCTTTAAGAGGAGGCCAGATTGCACTTTTAGGAGACATGTTAGTACCCTTAATGTTTCAATCCTGCTCCATTAGGGGAGCAAACCGATACAATAGCAGCACCTTTAGGGGTTCAATCCTGCACCCTTTAAAAGGTGCAATGCTGCACGAATCATCGAGGAATACTGGTAAAATTTGCTCGTACACAAATACATATTAAACATGCATGATGTTTCTTGGTTAGTAATCATATAATCAATATATCTATTGCTAAAAACGTGAATGTAATTGTAACATGATCAGACAAAATAATATATTGGTTTATGATTTCCAAAGGAAAAAACAAATCACAAAATTGATGTGCATTGTCATAATTTGCTTAACAAATCATGATAAATGTATTTGTATGTAAACACGTGGAAAGTAATCATGAATATGCATGCAATATGCAAACTTTTATTTTGCACCCTTTTTTGCACCCTTTTTTCTTAGAGTGTAATCAACATTAACAGTTCATTCCATAGGATCTAAAAATCAAAACTTGCATGCAATGTCAAAGGGCAGCGTTTATATGATCGCACTTACTTTTGAATACAAAACTTTCAACGGCCCTTTCCATCAGCTTTTGAAATGTGTGAATTCATTTTCGATAACTACTTTTTTTAAATCAGAATATGACCTCCATGTGACATGTAATAAGTGCAATTCAATTATCCTTAAGTGGAATTCTCGAAAGTGTTTGCGATCATGTTCATGGTAATTACAATTTCAGAATAAAAAGGAGCTGCATAAAGTGAACAATATGTGAAAGAGAGTCCGAACACTGTGTGAACCCTTCAGTTTTCCAAAAGGACAACAAGCCTAAACACAGTGAACACAAAATCATGACAGCAAAAAGAAAACCAATTAATTCTTTCACACACACACACACACACACTCATGAACTGAAATTGCAATATTTAAATTTTGAGATCCTATTCCAAAGTTAGAGTCCACGCAAAACAAAAAACTTTCAAAATGTCTTACCATGCTGCCCGCAATGTATTCCGAAGTATCCTCCAAGGCAGGAGCAGCTATAACCTTCAAGCTCCTCCAAGCAGCTTCCTCCATTGAAACAAGGCAGTGACTGACAAACTGAAACGATTGAAAAAATAATGAATTTATATTAAAGAGAATATTAACATCTTGTAAATTTGAAGACTGAAAGAAATTAAATTCTATAGGTTTCTGATCGTTATGTCAGTCTTGGATCGAAGAAGAAGGTCGTAGAAATGTCAGCAAACTGAGCTAACTCTAAAACCTTTACCATTTACAATAGTTGTTTTGTGCTTTGTAATCAACCTTTACAGTTCATTCCTTAGGATCTAAAGATCGAAACTTGCATGTAATGTCAAAGGGCACTGTTTATAATGATCGCACTTTTGAATGCAACACTTTTAACGGCCCGTTCCATCAACTTTTGAAATTTGTGAATTAATTTTCGATAACAACTTTTTTTAATTAGAATACGCCCTCCATTTGACATGTAATAATTGCAATTCAATTACCCTTGTCTGAGTAGATTTCTCATAAGTGCTTGCGATCATAATCACGTAATTAAAATGTCAGAACAAAAGAGGCTACACAAAGAGAACAGTAAGTGAGAGAGAGAGAGAGAGTCCGGATAATTGGCAACCCTCTAGTTTTCCAAAGGAAACCAAAAGGCCTTAACACAGTGCAAAACATATCATGTCATCAAAAAGAAAACCAATTCATACCGACACAAACATAAACTGAAACGGCGATCGCTATATTATAATTGTGGGATCCTTTTCCACAGTTTGAGTCCATGCAAAACAGGGAGCTTTCCAAATAACTTACCATGCTGCTCGCAATGTATTCCGATGTATCCTCCGAGGCAGGAGCAGCTATATCCTTCAGGCTCCTCCAAGCAGGCTCCTCCATTGAAACAAGGCAGAGACTGACAAACTGAAACTATTTGTTTAAAAAATGAATTCACATTAAAGAGAATGTTAACTTCTTGTAAAATTGAAGACTTAAAGAAATACAACTCTATAGCTTTCTGATTGTTAGGTCAGTTTTGGATCGGAGAACATCGTCGTAGAAATTTCAGCAAACCAAGCCAACTCTCTTAATCATTTATGACTAAAAAACCTCACAGTATACAACAATTGTTTTGTGCTTTGTAATCGACCTTTACAGTTCCTTCCATAGGATCTCAAAATCGAAACTTGCATGCAATGTCAAAGGGTACTGTTTATAATGATCGCACTTTTTAATGCAACACTTTCAACGGCCCTTTCCATCAGCTTTTGAAATGTGTGAATTAATTTTCGATAACGACTTTTTTAAAATCAGAATATGACCTCCATGTGACATGTAATAAGCGCAATTCAATTATCCTTCATAAGTGGATTTCTCGAAAGTGTTTGCGATCATGTTCATTGTAGTACAATTTCAGAACAAAAGAGGCTGGAGCACAGAGAACAGTAAGTAAGAGAGATTCCGAATAATTGGTAACCCTCTAGTCTTCCAAAAGGACTACAAGGCCTAAACACAGTGAACACAACATCATGTCAGCAAAAAGAAAACCAATGAATTCTCACACACACAAACACACTCACGAACTGAAAGTGCAATTACAATATTTACATGTTCAGATCCTATTCCAAAGTTAGAGTCCACGCAAAACAAAAAACTTTCAAAATATCTTACCATGCTGCTCGCAATGTATTCCGAAGTATTCTCCGAGGCAGGAGCAGCTATACCCTTCAGGCTCCTCCGAGCAGCTTCCTCCATTGAAACAAGGCAAGGACTGACAAACTGAAACGATTTAAAAAATAATGAATTTACATTGAAGAGAATGTTAAAGGGATAGTTGAGTTATGTTGCAGAGGGCGCTATACAACCTATTTATTTCATGAGATAATGAAAAACTGAGTGTCAAATTTGAAAGAGCATACAATTTAAATGACAAAATCATCTTTGTTTGATCAAAATCGGTTCAGAGACGGCTGAAATATCCATACCACAAATATTAGATAATTTGAAAAAGCCGTTGAAAAAACGAAATAGCGCATTTTAAGTCGTATTTCAGTCAATTTCAGTAAGCCTCTAGTCTTCCAAAGGGAACCAAAAGGCCTTAACACGGTGCAAAACAAATCATGTCATCAAAAAGAAAAACATTTCATACCGACACAAACATAAACTGAAACGGCGATCGCTATATTATGATTTTGGGATCCTTTTCCACAGTTTGAGTCCATGCAAAACAGGAAGCTTTCCAAATAACTTACCATGCTGCTCGCAATGTATTCCGATGTATCCTCCGAGGCAAGAGCAACTATAACCTTCAGGCTCCTCCAAGCAGCTTCCGCCATTGAAACAAGGATGTGACTGACATACTATAAGGATTAAAACAAACATGGATGTACATTACAGAGAAGGTAAAATTGAAGTAAAAGAAGTATTCTAGAGCTTTTTGAATGTTAGGTCAGTTTTTGATCGAAGAACATGATCGTAGAAATACCCCCTCGAAAAAATTTACCATTAAAAGTCCTCTTTTTCCAATAAATGAGAATCGAAATGTGCAAAATAAATTACGATCACGTCTTGTGTAATCCGAATATGACTTCCATGCGACATGTAATACAGGGCATTTAGATAAACCTTGCGTAGATCTCTCGAATAATTTTGCGATCTTGTTTAAATTTTTTAAATTTATAACAATCTGGGAATTAACATGATAAAATGGGCTACAGCCAGGGGACGATAAGTGGGAGAGAGAGCGCGACATTTTTGTGAACCCTTTAGTCCTACAAAAGGCCAATGGGGCCGAAACACTGTGAAAAACATGTCATGTCATCATTTAAAAAAAATACCAATTCGTATCCACATACACGCGCGCACTGGTTCACAAAAACTGTATTTACATGTTGGAATTCTATTCAAAAGTTTGAGTATAAGCAAACAGAAATCTTTCTAAATAACTTACCATGCTGCTCGCAATTTATTCCGATGAAGCCTCCGAGGCAGGAGCAGCTATACCCATCTAGCTCTTCAAAGCAAGTCGCTCCGTTAAGACAAGGATTGGAGTAACATGCTTTAAGAACCAGAAATCACGTTTTCAAAGTCAAATAAGCACAATATGATATACTGTTGCTAATAAAGTTGGGCTAATTATAGTCCGATCAAAGTTTTTCAGACTTGGAAAAGTTGTTAAGTACAAGGTTTTCTTTGTTGATTCGTGTTCTAGATGGGCAATGAAGTAAATTCAGCTTGGTTGCTAACTTGGCAACCTTTGGCAATTTTTGTAATAGCCTAATTAGCATAATCATCTAATTAGCATAGGCCTATGTGCAATATGTAATAATGTTGCAAATCTTAACCCAGGAAGCCTGAAAACATGGATAATACGACTTTTCTAAAGTTCTTCATGACGAGGAATTCATTAACGACACCAGTTTTTATTTGTTATTGTAAGTATTAATGCAATTGTCTTAAATAGCATAATTAGCATTATGAGCTAATTAGCATAAGTTCAATATATGGACTTCGTTGTCATTGTAAATGTAGAAAGCCTGAAAGTGGTGAAATGAAACATTGTAATTCACTTTTGAAAGACTACGCGTTAATTCATGAGAAGATATTCCATGTAGATGTAGTCTAATTAGCCTAATTAACATAACCCAACCATTGAGAGTGTTGCAGTACTTTTACTTTCATACACTTTGTAGACTTTCAGTTCCTTGGCTCGTAGATTGATGAGTCAATCAAGATCTGAATATCCGAAATGCGGCTTTGAGCAAGCTGACAGCCATTTTCAGGCTTTTTACATGAAGTCCATATATTAAACACATGCTAATTAGCTCATTATGCTAATTATGCTATTTAAGAAAATTACATTTACTTGAAAATAAAAACTTGTAAAAAATGAATTTCTCGTCATAGAGAACCCTAGAAAAGTTGTATTATCCATGTGTTCAGGCTTCCCGGATTAAGATTAGCAACATTATTAATATTGCACGTATGCTAATTAGATGATTATTAGGCTATTACAAAAATTGCCCAAGGTTGCCAAGCTGGCAACCAAGCTGAATTTACTTCAATACCCTTCTAGAACACGAATCAACAACAAAAAACCTTGTACTTAACAACTTTTCCAGGTCATGTACATGGTATATGGTATACTGGACTATTATTGGCTTAGGAAATATGGTTTATTCTGTACAGATTAGTTTACGTCTTCACAGAACTTTAATTTTATTTTATCATGCCTCTGTAGATTGAGCAATGAAGTAATAAAAATGTATATAAACTTTTAAAATAAAAAATAAATGATATTCTTACATTCACTTCATGTACAGAGGTTTAACAGAACATTTCAACTTAATAGGTAACAATTAAAACGGTGTGCTTAGTTGTGCATCTAAACTGTCATCTAAAATCTAAAATGTGTGTAATATCCGAAATCGTATGTACTGAACTCTTGACAAATTTGCAAAATCAAATTATATGCAATTATCTGCCAAATTAAAAAGAAATTAAATTAGTGTCCAACAAGAAAGAGAGAGGGGGGAGATGTAAAAAGAATGAGTGAGAGAGAGAGAGAGAGAGAGATCGGGGAGATTGAAAAGAAAGAGTAAGAGAGAGAGAGAGAAAAAGAAAGAGAGAGAGAGGGAGAGAGAGGGAGAGAGAGAGAGGGAGAGAGAGAGTGAGGTGGATCAATAGTTAATCGTACCTGGATGTGCGCAGTATAAGTTTAGTTTGTTCCTCGCTTCTTCTGGCGTTCTGACGTTATATTCAGGGTGATCACGTGTTAAATACTTGGGAACAAACTTGACTGATTCCCCAGTATATTCAGAGATTCCATAAGGGCAGATATCTCGCGGTATTGCAGGGCAAGTACCTACACAGAACACGCCTGTTTATTTACCGTAAGATAACAGAGGGGAAGAACAATGAGAAGAAAAAGGAAGAAAGAAAAAAATATTATAACAAAGAAGAAGTAGCAGAAGAAGAATAAAAAATGTACAGGAAGAAGAAGGAGACGAAAGGAGTAAAGGGAATAAAAACAAGAAAAAGGAAAAAGAAGATGATGAAGAATACGAATCAGAAATAAGTTTGACATTAAGTGAGCTGTCCTGATAGGAATCGTATGAATATTTAATTGGTAGGTGATGAATTGTATATGATTTTATTCGATGAGAAGAATACAGAGCGAGCAAATTAGGGCTAAAATCTTAATTAAATTTTCGGATGACATCCTCTCTTAATACAAAGGATCGCACGTATTTTGAAAAATGAACGAGCTAGCTACGTATCAGTACAGTACTATAAGGAATGTTATGAATATTTCATTGGTAGGTGATGAATTGTAAATGATTTTATTCGATGAGAAGAATACAGAGCGATCAAATTAGGGCTAAAATCCTAATTAATTTGTCGGCTGACATCCTCTCTAAATACAAAAGATGGCACGTATTTTGAAAAATGAACGAGCTAGCTACGTATCAGTGCAGTACTATGAGGAATGTTATGAATATTTAATAGGTAGGTGATGAACTGTATATGATCTTATTCGATGAGAAGAATACAGAGTGAGCAAATTAGGGCTAAAATCTTAATTCATTTTTCGGTTGACATTCCTCTCTTAATACAAAAGATCGCACGTATTTTGAAAAATGAACGAGCTAGCCATATGTAACGAAGTGTAGCAACGCTCTTAAACAGGGGGTAACCAAAGGCGTGGGTATTTTCCTGAATTTAAGGGGAGTTCTTTTTTGCCTAATTCATGAGAAAATATTTAGCGGCGAATCAGCTAGCCGGTGAATAACCGGTAAGGGAGGGGGGGGGGGGGGCTAAGGACCACTTTTTGATTTTTATCCCAATTCGTGAGAAAAAAATTAGCGGCGAATGAGCCAGCTGGTGAATTACCGGTAGGGGGGGGGAGATTGATCAAATAGTGACATTGAAAGAATAGGGAGAGAGATAGAGAGAGAGAAAGTGCCGTAACATTATGACTGTAGTAACCATGGTAACTCACCGTAATAGTGTTGATTGAGTATGAGGAACGCGATGGCCACCTGTAGATGCTAAGAACGTAATTTGTATGGTTGAAAAGAGAGACAAAGTGGTATTAAACTACGGTTTAAAGTGAGTATGTATGCATGTTTACAGATTCACAGTTGTTGCAAGTTCTTTTTACAGCCGAAACGAGCAAAATTTGTGATGAACATGTGAGATCGTGAACGAGATATTCAGGTTCTTTTTCCCTTTAAACAATTGGTTAAATAATGAAATAAGCGTGTAAATTCGTTGATAATAATGGCATAATAAGAGGTCATAACTTCCCCCAAACCCCTCCTTTTGAGTTATCAATAATATTTATATGGATTATTATAGCGCTGAATACGAAAAACTTATCTTAGTACTTTACAGATGATTATGATTATACCGGTCATCGGATTCATTCATGTATAATATGCACTCCCTGAGATCATAGGTTTATCAATTACACAAAGCCTTTCGTCATCTTACCAGGTTCCCATTACTCTCCTGGGTATGGAGTGGCAAATGTAGATTGATACCTTACCAAAGGACATTAGTGCAATTCCAAGGATCAACGAATTTAAACCACAGGACTACGGGCCCTCTAACGTGGTTTAATATGATAGCTAATGATGAAATAGTGACGTGCAAGTAAACACCGTTCCTTACAGTTAACCTACAGGAGATTGCAGCCCTCTGATGGCAAGAAGGGCGGCCTCCTATAAAGCACAAATCGTTGGGGCCAGAAACCGTAGTGGCTGGTGGCTGATTCCATATACGAATGGTCCCGAGGCAGAAGGACCCATGTCTGTTTCGAGAAACCAGCCCCACGATACAAAAAAATATGAACAAAGAATGCACTAAAATATAAGAAAATACTTCTGTGTACGTACCATAATTCCAATCACTAAAGACCGTGTAAATCTTTGTAAACGCCCTGAAATTATGAAAATGCTCCTCTATGCCAAATGATATTAAAGTGATATGCAAGAATCCGTTTTATGAAGTGGTTTGCATCAAGCTAATAATCGGCATATACGTTATTATCGTATCATATATCCATAAATAATTTATAAACAAAAACAGGTATGCATTCCACAAACCATTTCATATTTAATCAAGGTTACACGGTGAAAAAATACAATGCTTTCACTTGTTCGATGAAAATCAGTGAGTTTGAAATTAAGTGAGTTGTCCTATTAAGAACTGTATGAATATTTAATCGGAAGGTGATGAATAATATATGACTTGATTCAATAAGAAGAAAACAGAGCGAGCGAAATAGGGCTAAAATCTTAATTAATTTTCGGTTGAAATCCTCTTTAAATACAAAAGATCGCACGTATTTTGGGTCTAGGCCTATGCATATTATAAAGCCTTCTGCTTTGCGTCGAAAAATATGTTTAGCGTACACTCTTTTCAACTTCAGCCTTTGCTACGCTCATTTTTTTCTTGTTATAGCTATGTTCCCACGGTACCGCCAATCTTTAAACTTTACGTTTACGACACTTTGAATGTAGGTTGAATTTTTGCATATGCGAACTCAATGTGAAAGAAGCAATAAAATAATCCGTAATGAACCGTAACTAGCTCGTAATAACTCGTAACCACTCTTAAATCGATGGTAAAAGTCGCCAAATCGTAAGGATCCGTGAAAGATCCGTGAATTTGTGCGATCCGTAAAGACTCGTAAGAAGAATCTGTGGATGTGAAGGGGGTATTAGCCGAGTTCTATTAGCGAGTTAAGGCGAGTTGTGGTGAGTTCATTACGGATTAATACGAGTTATTACGATGTGTTTACGGCGATATTCCACGATTTGTTAAGAGTTGTCATGGATAACTACGAGCAACTAACGTGTGTGTTACGACTTGTTTACGTGTTCTTACGAATAGTTACGAGTTAGTTAGTTACGAGTATTTACGAGACCCAGCTCCCAAGGCACTTACAAAGCCCCGTCAACCAGGAAGGCATTCTAAATAGTCACACTTATCATTCCCCCTTCGTTCCGGACAACCAGCGCCTCCTGGTACTACTCCCACCTCCTCCTCATCTATTGACTCAGCATCCCATCCCGGTGCCAACAGCCATCCTGCCTTGATACCCACGCCAAACACATTGTCGACCCAATCTCGCACCAGCCCTGCCCTCATCGAATAATACCCCGGACCGAATCCTCTCGCCCCACCTGAACCTCCTTAACACTAACAGTTTCCATATCAACCGCCATCTCCGCGTCAATACACCAAGTCACGTGATAACTTGAACCGCAATTTCTCATCCAGACCGTGTATTTTCAAATACCACGTATAGGACGATTGACTCCAACGAAAACGTAGGTACGGCTCGTGATATGATAAATTGTGAAAACGGTATTGTCGATAATAAAAAGAAAACAATCAAGGTTATACAAAATACACATTTTTCATTAGAAAACAATGTACTATCGTAAGATGATATTGAACATTCTAATAAGAAATGTGCAACCCGTTTAAAGCTAAAGACCAGTTATGGTCATGCAATTGCATTGTGAAAGAAACATTGTGAAATCGATCAGAAAAGGTTGATCATCTAGCATATTGATGTACTGCAAGGTTCTGGAATCATCAAAATGATAAGAAATTTGGCCAAGTCTTCATAAAGTTAGAATCACTGTACACAGAAAGATGTATATGGGACTACACGTGCATTTGTATCTCTCAACAGGCAAGAAATACACTAATTTACCAAATATATCAATTAGTAGGCGGTTTCCCGTCAACATTTTTATCATCATGTATTATTCAAAACATATTCTTTCACATGATTGGTTATAAGAGCTTCCATTTCATTTTTTTAAATTGGGGCGTTTCCAATACTGGTCTTTACCTTTAAAGTCTGTGAAAGGTTTACAATTAGCATATATTAACTGTACAATTTCGACGAGATTCTTTTTCTAGTCATTAAATTGAATTAAGATGTCTTATGCGTGACTGAGACTTGGGTTAATGATTCTGTTAGTAAAAATGAAATTATAATATCTGGTTACCGTGTTTAGACGTTCATTGTTCATAGTTCATTTTATTTCTTCTTTCACAAACATTTGTTCATATAATTTCAAATAAAGTAACTGGAACAGCAGACTATCAATATAAAAAACATAATTTGAAGCGCAATAATAACGTTCAACGTACAACTCGTGTTATTAACTAAAGAGATTCTATAAAAAGTTACTTATGTAAGATCATGTTCTGTACATGAAAGAAAGAGGAGACCTTATAGAAGCTTGGCTTGTGAAGCAAGGTCCCTAAACAGAATATAATACCTGAATGATTTAATTTCTTTGAAGAAACAATACTGAACAACTAACTATCCTAACAGACTAGAAGCAATTACACATGGGAAATATTTACAACAGAGATAGACTGATGTATTATGAAAAGGAGAAAATGGGAAGATATATGCATAAGGATGGAGAGCGAAAGCGCAAACCAGTACAAAACAACAACAGAGAAAAGTTGAGAAGGAAGAAAGTTATACGTAGGAGAAATGGTGATGGGGAAGAAAAAGAAGAGAGAGAGAGAGAAAAAAGAAAAATTACAATAGAGCAAAACAAAACAAAACGAGTTTGCTATAAAATTAAAAAATGTTGGTAAGGTAAGGTAAAGGCCAGCCTGGAAAAAGAGGGGGGAGGAGGAGACAATGAAGCAAGAAAAAGAAAATTACATACTATATCATATGTGATGACATAGTTTTTACATTAAATACTTTCAGCATAATTACTCAACAAATATAATTTCAGTTTGCGTTTAAAAACAAAGACACCGATAGAGCGAGTTACATCAATAGGAAGTGAGTTCCAAAACTTGGGACCAGTACAAGCTAATGTATTCAAAGCAAAGGCAGTTCTTACACGCGGTATATGGAGTGCAGTTGCCTGTCTTGTATTATAACTGTGAATTTGACTGTTCTTTCTAAATAACGCATTTGGGAGAGTACCATTTTCAAAATCATACATGATTGAGCCTAACTGCAAGAGATAGATATCTTCAACCTGTAATAGTGTTATTACTATGAAACAAAACAATAATATGGGCACGATAATGTACATTAAAAACAATTCTAATCACCCTTTTTTGAGCAACAAGTATCTTATTTAGTTGCGTTTTAATGAATTTCCCCCATGCCAACACTTCGTAATTAAGATAAGGCAAAATCAGAGTAAAGTATAAAATAAGGAAATATTCCTGTAGCACAAAGGAACGTAATTTATAAATTACACCAGTATTTTTAGAAATAACTTTACAAATTTTACTACAATGTGATGCCCAAGTCAGCTGCTCATCAATGTGTAACCCAAGAAACTTGGTGGAAGTTACCCTCACAATAATAGCATCATCAAAAAGTACTCCGTGATAGGTTGAAGAGACGAGATGGAGGAGTTTGCATATTTTGTAAAGATAATTCGAGGTTTACAGATAGAAGGGATCTACTGTGCAATTTTGAAAATGAAGCTGTGCTGTTAGAGTCGTTGTTTAAACAATTTCACCAATTCATTTGTTTCATATTTAGACCAGCGAATAAAAGTATCGACTTTTATTCCAGAATGTATGATCTTTTTGAGAAAATGGAAACAGAAGACAAATACATTGGAGTTCTTGGTGACTTTAATGTTGACTATGAAATGAAGCATCTTTACTTTCTGATATTGTACCACTCAATGCGCTGCAATGTACTATAATACTAATACCAAAAAAAATAGTATCAGCCATTTAACATTAAGTTTCCTGGTAGCTCTAGGTCAAGAAGGAGAAGAAGAGAATTCCTTTGCATTCGTTTTCAATAAACTAACGTGTAAACGTACTTTTCCAAGTTAAAGGCTTGAAATTAATTTTTAAAGCGGGCATTGTACTCTTTCACTTCTTCCTAAGGTAAATAAAATTCGTGCTGACTCTCGAGGCGTGGTATTAAACAATATGCGCCAGCGTTCAGTGTAACAAAATATAAACCGACTAAAACAAATTCAGAATTTTAGAAGGCACGTTCTATTTTCACCGAGGTCCACTTTGATATATAAAAATATTGAAACTAAAAATTCTGGACGAAACGCTGTATCATAGCAACATAACTTCCGACATGGCTATGAAATCGTGCTTACTTCTTGAATAAAGGTTTCCTTTGATAACCCAAAAGCTTACCGCGGACTTGCAAGACACAGCATCAGCTGCAAATTCGATTTTATTATAGAGATGCCATAAATAAATAAATAGATATATTAATTGAAAAATAAATCGATAAATCAATAAATATTCTTCTCCTTTATTTCTTCTTCTTAAGCTCGTAATAAGATGCGGGCGTTGCACTATTTCAAATCATGCCTTTAACAAGAGATCGTGCAATAAAATCTACTCTACTTTCCGAAAAAAAGAACACACACACACACACAAACAAAATTATTACAATATTCTGTCTGATCAACCATCACTGTAACTTGTCGGTTACTGGCAGTTTTGTTGCGCTCTGAGCACGAGGCAGATAGAACAAATTCACTTCTCTGACTGAAGGGATCCAATTCATATTGAACAACTGTCCTGGAGTTACATGAACGCAGTCAAATCTCGTGCTCAGATCAGGAGAAGATGGTAAGTTAACCCATGTGACTACCTCCCGGACAATTACTCACTAGGACAACTACTACACATGACAAATGTTCATGCACCGATATAAAAGACATATCTACGTCTCCGTAAAGGGAATGTTATCGTTAAAAACGACCGGTTGTAAAGGGCTAGTTGTCAGGGAGTTATTGTCCTAATAGGGAGATATCTTAGCTAAAAGGAGTATTCGTTTAAGGTCAGTTGTTTGGATCACGTTTCTCTCTGAATCACTGCTTTACTTTGCAGAAACCACCTAATTTTTTTCATTGATTTTATTACCAATATCATTATAACTGTTATTATTATTGTCATTATTATTATCAATATCATTATAATAAATTGTATAATTATCATTGTCACTGTTTATAATGTTATCATAATAAATGTATTGTTATATATAATTATAACATTTATTCTTTATTATTTTAATTGAGTTTGCCTTTCCTAAATAATGTTCTTTATTTTTCTTCTTTTTACACTATCTTCTCCAGGCAGGAAGGCACATATTTTTTCTCCTTACATGTTACTTCATAGGTGAGTTTCAAAGGCCTGAACCATGTACTATGTGTACATAGTGTAAATCGTCTTTAAAATTCGGCCTTCACAAATGTACCAAAAAAAACGTATGATATTTTTTTTCTAGTGACATCAGAAATAGAAATCTACATCAACAGAAAAACAACTAAGGGACATTTTTTTAGAGACAAAGAAAGGTAGAAAGGAGCGTGGTTGGCTGTGTGTGTGTATGTGTGAGTGAGTGTGCACGTGAGCGTTTGGGTTTGTGTGTGTGTTTTTTCATTTTGTTTTATATGGTTTATTTTTTTTTTCTTTCTTTTGGTCTTCTATCGTTTATGGGGTCTTAGAAGGGAACAAGTGGATGTTCCCGGGTAATTATCCTGAAATGTATTGGAGTAGGGTAATTTGATTTAGTTAAATAGGGTTAATGGGTTTGTAACAAATATGATGGGACATGTTTTGGTTATATAATTCTAGGTGACAAACCTGAAAGGGCAATATATTGTAACCTTGTTTTGTTCAAGGAGATTTCGATAATGATAGGGTTTTCTCTCTCACACTCTCTCTCTCTCTCTCTCTCTCTCTTTTTAGTCACTTGTCGCTTTGAATGAGCTAAGGTGTCTCAGGGGGAGGAAAAAAAAGGATTAATATGTTTGGCGTGAAAACCACGCAATTAAACCTAGGAGGAATAATTTCTTATTAGTTGCATTGTAGGGGAGGGGTGGGATGGGTTTTCAGTTCGGAGCCATGGGCGGGGTCGGAGGGTTTACTGAAGAACTGTGTAAGATGAATGATATTGAATTGTTATGAGTGAGTATGTTGGTATGCTGTCTATGTTGTGGTCTTTCTGTGCCTAAACTCACAAGTTACAACTTGGTAAGCATGAATCATAACTGTTTGTTTTTCGTTTGAGGCTAAAAGATTTTCACAATTTCATGGAAACCTTACAATTGATGACACATTCTTATTGCTCTTTTAAGCATGTAAAAGATAGAAAAGAAAATCAATGAATAATGTGTATTTGTATAGGTAAATGGTAGACCTTTTAACCCTAATAAGGCCGGGCTATTTGAAGTCTTACTACGGCCGGGGGGGGGGGGGGCCATTATGGCCCCCCCCCCTAAGATCTCGGCCGTGAAACGGCCGATCTCCGCGAAAATTTGCACGCATGTCAAGTGAAGTGTATAGAACAATATGATAATTTCAATTTTTTGAAAAAAATCCCTCATTTGCATATTTATGGTAATTTATGCAAATAACGTCATAAAATCACATTTTTACCCATAAATCCTATAATATTCATATTTAAGCATTCTTTTTCACTACATATATTCATTAGACCATTTGGAACAATAATACGACAAAAAAAATTGGAAGAGCCAGCTTATTCCTTATGTTATCCCTTGTTTTGATAATTTCTTATGTATTTCATTGTTTTTTCAACTTATTTATGTTATTGTTTTTTTTTTTTCCATTTCTTCCTACAATTCAACTATCTTGACTCCAGAAACAACCACCTAAACTTTAAACAAGACCCAATAACCAATGTTTGATCTATTTTTAGGAAAAATGACATTTCCATATGTTTTGTACACAAATCACAAAAATTAGCGATTTTCGGGCTGACATGCAAAGACAAAAGGTCACGTGACCTTGTAACTATAGGTCCGATTTTTTTTTTTTTTTTTTTTTTTAAAGATGCGCAAGACTCTAAAGAAAAAAGTCAGCGAGCGGCGAGGCGCCATCCATATGCGTTCTCGAACAATCAGAAAAATCGTGGAGGGGGGCCATAATGGCCCCCCCCCCCCGGCCTTATTAGGGTTAAGAGATAAGACTAAACGATACAATATTTTTAATTGGATCAAAAGGAAAGAAGGGGATGTACTAATGTTCCAAAATGTGTATAGAGGTAGGTGAAATTCCGATACATTGCCTTTAGTTGATTTTCAAAAAGATCTGTTAAAATTTAGGGAAGAAGAAAAGGATATTGCAGGAAGGGAAGGGATATTAGCCTTATATTAACACAATTGGGAACGGAAGTGTAGTTGTCACAAACTCGTAACACTGGATTATTATAGCCTCGTTTTGATTATTTATTCATTTTATTATTATTATTATTTTGTCGCTCCAACTTTGGGTATTCTGAGAAGGCTAAAGGTAGTGTGTGGTATGTGTGCCAGAAGTGTGATCGAGGGCATATGTGTGTGTGTGCGTGTGTGCGTGTGTGTGTGTGTATTTTGTAGGAGTAGTGGTTCTTTTTAGCTGGGTGGGGTTATTTGTTTTAATTTACAAATGACTTCATTTTTGTTTATCAATCGTACAATATTTGAATTATAAATGTATTGAATTATGTCAAGATGAAAATGAAATATATTTTTCAGAATGATTTGTATTGCTTTGGAATCAATAGAAAATACCAAGGTGAACAAAAATTGTGTGTATTTATCGGGAACAGGGATGGCACATTTCCTGTTCCGGAGGCTTATTTCCCGGACGCTGGGAAATAGGTAGGTGTAGGGAATTGGAGACCACCAAGCTTGAACCCACCACTGTCTGTCCGTCTTGGTTCCAATATTGCTATAGCGCCAAATGTGGCCTTTAACAACACTACTGCATAATTATATCCAATTCATTTCAAAGACTACAACGCGTTCTTTCTCCGAGAAAACTGGTAAAATTGACCAACTCAAAGATAAGCAATTTTGCTCGTAACATTTTGCTCTTAAAAGGTAGTTTTAAAAGGAAGTTTATGAAGTGTGCCAACCATCACAGAAAACTTATGGCCATTGTGTGTTGTGAATGGGTGTTGCAATACATATTATGAATGATCAGAAATATGTGTAGGCATTGGGGGACACCAGGTCCAAGATGGGGGCCTACTTTCCCCCAGTTGTTCATGTTATGTTGAAAGGCACTATCATGAAACATTATTTGGTTGTTCGTGTCACCATTCAAATTTGAATGCATGTCAGTTTAAGAAGTTGTTTCTATGCTGTCAGTTTGATCAATGTAAAAGTCACATTGCCAAAACATTATTCTGAAAGTATTATAAAGGCCCTTTATTACTGTAAACAAAAAAACAACAGAAATATGTTGGGCCACATTGTTCTAAAGTCCTTTCAAAATTACAGTAAGTTCATTGGCTGCATGTTTCTCTTTCAAAAAGTGTTTGAACTAACTATAATAATAATCCCATTTTCATTCAAATTGTATTTAAAATGTTTTGATTTTTAACTGTCCCTTATCACCTACACATGTAGGTTATGAGACGCATTTGGTGAAGACATCATTAATCATTGTTATCTTATTAATCAGTTACATCATGACCACAATTGTGTTACCAAATAAAGAGAAGAAGTTACTGAAGAGAATACAAAACTTGCCGTATGTGTAACATTTTTCATGTTTATGTAAATTATGCAAATGTGCTTAACGGTCTCCAATTCCCCACACCTACCCTAAGCGGTATTTACCGGTATTTACCGCCGTTTACCGGTATTTACAGCTTTTTACCGGGAATTACCGTGAAATATATTTTTCCACTCACTTGTTCATAGGGATTGTCCAATTTTGAACATAATAACAATGGTGGTAAATATGGTTGCTCTGGTGTGTACTATTTGTGTATGTGTGTTTGGGTGTGTAAATGTATGCACTATGGATTTTAAAAAAATGTTTGTGTGTTTCTACTAAGAGTGTTGTGCTGCTAATTATTTAAGAACAATGTTTTCAGTTGTTCAGGCTAAAAACAAGTAAAACTATTAATAAATAGAGAATTAAAATCATATTTCCCGTTTTGTTAGATATTTACCGGACGCCCATCTTATTTACCGGACGGTATTTACTGGTATTTACCGTCAGTAATTACCGCTACCGGTATTTACCGCCCAACCCTGATCGGGAATGAAAGATAGAGATATATAGAAAAGGGGGCGGTATCGGATCGTTGCCTGACTTTTATGACTTTCGTCATGCGCGGAAGGCACACTAGTCTGGAATAATATAACCATGAGCCAACAGCAATAAAATTGTCATGATTTGTTATTTCTTTATCACATGCAGGGACGAGTTCTCAATGTAACGTAAATATAGTGTGTGGCACAGGCAGGGACGAGGCTGGGAACGAAGTAAAGCTAATTCCAAAACTAGTCGATCCTGGAACAGTTTCAAACTTCCGACCGGCCATTCCAACAAAACTTGGCAATCAGCTTTCCCGAAAGCATTACGTGTGCCATCAACCAGGTGAGTGTGGTAATAGATGATATAATAATAATAATAATAATGATAATAATGGTAAAAAGGGTAAATTTAAAGATTCAATACGTACTATATATTGATTATCACCCGTATCAGACATCTGAGCTGGTCATTTTAAAAACTGTATTGCCCTACATACATGACATAAATGTGTACATGGGAACACACGAGCATTTGGCATGAACGTGGTGTCCAACATTACAGATTCTCTTGTCATTTCTTACAAAAAGAACGTTAATGGGTAATCTTTTCTAGGGGATATTTCTACGATCACGTTCCTCGATATAAAACTGACCTAACAATCAAAAAGTTCTTAAATATACCTTTTCCTTCAATTTTACAGGAAGTTAACCTTCTTCTCTGTAATGTACATCCATTTTTTTTAAATCGTTATAGTATGTCAGTCACATCCTTGTTTCAATGGAGGAACCTGCGTGGAGGAGCCTGAAGGATATAGCTGCTCCTGCCTCGGAGGATACTTCGGATTACATTGCGAGCAGCATGGTAAGATATTAGCGTAGACTCTAATTTTGGAAAGGGATCTTAACATTTAATTATAGCGATTGCTGTTTCATTTTTATGTGGCTGTGTGTGTGTGTGTGTGTGTTTGTTTGTGTAAACACAAGCATATGGCATATAAATGTTAATCAAACATTACAGATTCTCTTGTAATTTCTTTAAAAAAGAGGGCTTTTGATTGTCAATCTTTTCGACGGGATATTTCTACGATCAAGTTCTTCGATCCGAAACTGATCTAACAATCAGATATAGAAGAATTTTTGTTTATCTTTACAGGGAGTTAATCTTCTTTGTAATGTGAATCCATTTTCTAAAAATCGTAGTATGTCGGTCACATCCTTGTATCAATGGAGGAACCTGCTTGGAGGAACCTGAAGGATATAGCTGCTCCTGCCTCGGAGGAAACATCAAAAGAAATTGCGAGCAGCATGGTAACTAATTCAGAAAGCTTTTTGTTTTGCGTAAACTCAAACTGTGGAATAGAATCCTAAGATGTCAACATTGCGTTTGTAGTTTGTAGTTTTAGTTAATGTGTAAGCCTACCATTGTGCGCGTGTATACGAATATCGATTGATATTCTTTTTAACGATATGACGATTTTATTTTTACTGTGTTTCGGACCCGTGGGCCTTTTGGAAGACTAAAGGTTTCATCAAATATAACGCTCTCTCTCTCACTCATGGTCCCCCTGGCTGTAGCCCTTTAAAAATGTTTATTCTCGAATTTGATTTAACGTGAACACGATCGTATAGACATTCGAGTCTTTTCGAGAGATCTACTCAAGGGTAAATGTAATGTCTTTGGCTGCATAGCACATGAACGTCATATTCGGATTACAAAAGACGTGATCATATTTTTATTTTCACATTTAAATTGCTCATGGACGTCTATTGAAATTGTTGTTTTCCAAAGTATGTGCGATCGTGCTGGTAGCCAGTTTTGATATTGAGCCCTCTGGAAAGAAGTGAAAAGTTTGATTATATAGCGCACAAGTACTGCTGTATACTGTAAAATGTTTGAGTCATAAATGATTACAAGAGTTGGCTCATGCAGTCTTTCTGGATATTGCATACACTGCACATATACATGACAGAGATATGTATATGGAACTACAAACGCACATGGCATTGAAGTGTAGTCCAACGTTACATATTTTCTCGTCATTTCTTAGAAAGTGATGGATTTTTTTGTATAGGCCATCATTTTAAGTGGATATTTCTAGTAACATATTCTTTGATCCAAAACGGACCTAACAATCAACAAGCTATAGAATACTTTTTATTCGTCTTTACAGGAATTTAACTTCTTTGTTGTACATAATTTTTCTAAAAAAAAAATCGTTACAGTATGTGAGTCACATCCTTGTTTCAATGGAGGAACCTGCTTGGAAGAGTCTGAAGGATATAGCTGCTCCTGCCTCGGAGGATACATCGGAATACATTGCGAGCATCATGGTAAGTTATTCTTTCCTTTTTTTTTAAATTCATTCATTCATTTCATTTGCGTCGCTCATAATAGTGGTAAACCGCGTCGGTTTTGTTATTATCGATGACGTTAAAGTCAAGCTCTTCACATTTCGGCATCTTATACCATAGAGCTCAGTGTTTACGTTTAGTACCTTTGTCGTGCGCAGTAGCCTTTCACGTACACCATGCAATAATAATCAAACGCAGCGGTTTACCTCTTTCTATTAAATTTTAGAGAAACTAATAAGCAATAAAATAACGTTTAAGTTAAAGATATTGCCTATTTTCTACAGATAAATGGATAAGAGGTGAAATAAATTGAAAAATCCGGGTACTGAAAGGTTATATATGGTCCATCCCCCTGTACGACTTCGAGAAATGGGTGTTGAATAAATCCTTGGAGAGCGGAATCTAAGAAGCAAAAATGTGATTTTTAGCAAGAATGCTTAGGATACCTTGGACTGACAGGATATAAAACGGAGAAGGTCTCATTAAGGCATGTGTCAATAGCTTCCTTCTTAACATCATAAGGAAAGACAGCTTCAGTTTGTTGGGCATAGTATGATAAGAGGATAAGCAGAGTAAATGAAGGAAAGAGACAGATGGAGACAGCGCATCATATACACGGAAAAAATCATTGGGCTGACTGGTAACACAGGTAGCGTCATATTATAAAGAACTAGAGACAGAAATAGATAAAAAGCCATGATCGGCAATGTCTGTAACAGACATGGTGAAACAGACAAGACACTTATCAAGAAAGCAATACATAAGCATATATTAAGTTGGAGAAGGCAGCAGCCAAAATAAAAAGAAAAGGTTCCTAATTCGGGGCTGACCGAGAATAAATGAATAGTGATTACAGTGATTAAAATTTCGTTCTAAATCACATTACCAAAAAATATATAAAGACAGCCAAAAGAAAAACCGTCAAACACAAGACAAGACAAGATAAACCGAATATCAAAAGCAAAACGAACAAAATGCTTTCTTTACAAGAAAAAAGTAAGGAATGTGTGAACCAAAGAAATATACTAGGCGCAACTAAAACGAATGAAATAAACAAAAATGCATGCCAAAATCCCAGCATTTTATGAACGAACTATAAGGAGTTTTACTGATGTCGTACTTTTCTACTTTACAATCCTAGCCTGCCCAGTCGGTTGGGTGTATGGGCACACAAAGTGTTTCCTTATCGTGAACTCACTCCAAAGAGTTGATTGGACAACCGCTCGTGGCTTCTGTAATGTTCTGGGTGCAGTTACCATGGGCAACGGAGAAATGGTTGAGCCTTCCCTGCTCTTCATAGAGAGTGTGGAAGAGTACTCTTTGCTGAAGCCTCACGTGAACGCAGGCTGGGTCTGGATGAACTGCAACTTTGTCGACAGATGGATTTGTTACACGGACCGAGCCGGGACTACAAGTGACTACCGAAGTAAGTTAAAAGTTGTTGTTTTGAAGATGGTTTTGTCTACCTGACTGCTCAGACAGAATGTATATGTACATAAAGTTTACAACTTGCTAGAGCTTTTCGATCAATCTGTATTACTCAATAAGATTCTGAGAAGATATACACTATATCTGTCACGAGTATTTCATATTGTCGCAATCTTTCAATGAAAAGAGGTAAATAAACATTATTCTAACATAATTGGCAACAGTGTAGAAGGAGTGTTCTCTGAAAAGGATTATTCTCGAAATGCCTTCATCTTAGTGTCGGGCAATGATTTGAACCCCGTACCTTGTGATCTACAGTCCGGTGTCTTAATCACTAAACCACGACACCTCTAAAATGTATGTTTTTGTATAGATTGGGAGACTGGTCAACCTTCTTCGATGTACCCTAGCGAGATGTGTGCGATGTTAGCTCCATGGGGCGCAGTCTACGCAACTGGTTGTAATAAAGCACATGCCACTGCTGTGTGCCAAGTCAACATATAAGGAAAACATACTGGTAGATCGGCATTCGATAACAAATCAAAAATCGCCGGAAGAAAATAGTCCGCCAATCTTTAACTCACATTTCCTACTCGACTCACCCCATCGATTGAAATAAGAAGAACAAAGACAGAGGAAGATAGAGGAACTTGGTAATAGGGAACATGAGAGACACGGCCACTCCCTTTTATTGATATGATTGTTATGTTTTTTATTTCTAAAACCGAATGACAACGCTTTCAACCCTCATGATGCCTGTCCCCTCATCTGCCCCCCCCCCTCTTTGCCAACGGAATAATCTGTAGCTATGTAATCACTTTAGAGAGCAGTCATAAAGACAGTCAAACTGCACCCCTTCCCTCCCCCACTCTTGCGAGAAACACTCAGCTTCTCAATTCAGATAATTTCGACCACAAAACTAATTCATATTCCTCTGTGTTCATAGTAGAAAGGAATTTTAATTAGATTTGCCTTTCCAAACATTATTATACATTAATTCCGACTATTCATAATTTTCATAAATCAATATATAACTGCATTTACTCCTGCTCTTCTTAAGACCCACATCATTACTTATAGCTACTTGAGCCCTTTATATAGCAAACAATGCCTAATCGGTGCCTGTTGGTTCCCTATGATCTTCTTTTTCATAGTTAATTGAGAGCTAATTTGTTGAGATAACTACTTGTCAATGACCTCGCAGGAAGGCCAAATCCCCCCTGACCAAACTAGTGCAGACGGGCTTTTTAAATTTCTTTATTTGTTCGAATATAAAAGGCTTATCTTTTTGTAGATTGTATTAAAAAAAATAGCACAATATTAATTGTTTTGTTCAATTTGCAATGGTAATAATCCTTGTATATAAACATATTATAAAATTCATTTATATCTGACGAAAGATGATTGACACCGGTCAGAATGAAAAAGCGAACTCTAACAGATTTGTATTTCCATTTTTTGGATAATTATACAAATGATGTCATGCATTCACTGTGATGTTCTCTAGTTAATTAGTATTGTACTACTTGTGTACTATTTTTATACAATAATTCATGTTTATCTTCTTATCACACTCATCTGTCTCCTGTTCTCTCACTTAATATCGTGCCTTTATGATTACGTCATTTCTAATGCGCATTTCTCTTTCCTCGTCCTCTTCTCAACCCCACATGCAGCTCATCAGTTTGTATTATTTTCTGTTCCCCCGATCTCTCAACTTTTTTGTTGCATTGTCTACTCTTTGTATTATGACCGTGTTCTTTTTATCTTTGTTATGTAAAGTACTGTCTTGTCCCGTTCTCATCTCTGTCGGCATTCCCCCCTTTTCCCCTATTGTGTAGTTCATGTTGTAGTTACGGACTTGTTAATTTAATTACTCATTATTCCTTAGTATCATTTGAGGTGTCCACATTTGTACATGCGTTGCATTTTAGTGTACCCCTCTGTTTCCAAATACAAAAATTACAATTCTAGATAGTAGAATGCGTTAACACGAACCTTTACATGTTGTTACATGAAACGTTGTTCTTCCTCTCTGGCCTCAATTTAATAATTGCCCCTGGGGGGGGGGGGGGGGTGTTTCACAAAGATCCTAAGTTGAACTTATCTCTAAGTTGGACTTACAAATTATGGAAAGCCGTTAGCATCCATGAAAATATTTATAAAAGTGATTTTAACAGGCATAAAATGTTGATACAAATCATTCATATTTTCTATTTATCAAGGAGATTTTATGTTCTTGATGTGGAATTTATAAAAAGTCTAAAATAATTGAATTTCTGCTTTTGAATATATTCTATTTTAAGGCTACAATTGGCTCTTCATGATTTTTAAGTCCAACTTAGAGTTAAGTTCGACTTAGGATCTTTGTGAAACATCCCCCTTGATATGAACTGACGAAATTTCTGCCCTGGCATTCTGTTTATTGCACAGCGCCATCTCATGGATAATTTACTTGGAAGACTCTGAACGCTATGCGAGATCGTTAAAGCTGCTAGTTAATTACCGGACTATATTCACTATACTGCTACATCTCACCTGCGATGAGGCTAAAGGGTATTTTTGCGGTAGTGCTTATATTACAGTATGGCTTTAATACTTCTTCTCATCTCTGTGTCCCTATCTCTGTTTCTCTCTCTCTCGCTATCTTTCTTTTACTCTCTCTCTCTCTCTCTCACCCACTCGTTCTTTCTCCTTGTCTCTCTATCTCTCTTTCCCCCTATTATTCTAAATATCTCTTTTCCCCTCTTTCTCTATATCTTTTTTCCTTCTCTTTCCCCCTCTCATCTTCTCTTTCATATTATGATGTTCATATGAATGTACACCATTATGAAATGTAGTCTTATGCTTTTACTTTGTACTCGCTAAGTGAATCAGCTGTTAGCTTGTCACGTTGATTTTGAGTAAATATAGTACAATCCAATGATTAAAATTTTGTTTTGTAGCTTTAATTCTTACGAAATATTCGTCGGACGTTGAGAAAGTTCAAGACCATGTTTAGTTTATTTCACATGCAATACGAATCTACAACAATATATAATTAAGATACAATAATTACAACAACAAAAATGTAATGAGATGAGAACGAATACACAACAACAGTAAGAGTACAAATAATTAATGGGGTAAGTAGGGATATGAGGGACCAGTAAAGGTCATTGACTTTTCTAGGCTGGTCCCCTTTGTCTACAAACCCATTAGTAAAATCTTCAGTAAAGCAGAAATCTACAATATAGACATTACATTAGCTGGGGACCGACCTTTTTACGTCACCATCCGAAAGATGTTACTCAGTTTCGAACCGGGGCCGCCGGAGCTTGTTTGTAGGTAGGGACATACATACACACATAGATAGACAGGCATAATTAAATAAAGCGAAAAAGGTATATTGTAACTTGGTAATTCTTTGTGTTTAAATTTACGCTTAAAATTAGACAATGTTGGACATCCTTTTGAGAGAATCTGGTTAATTGTTCTACGGATCATTTATATCTAATAACTGTTCTTGACAAATTACAGAAAAAATGAAGGAATTCTTCTCGTTTAGATTTTGCAAATTCATTGTTCTGTAACCTTCCAAAAAAAGATGTCACAAAACTTCAACGACTTCAAAATTCTGCAGCCCGCCTATTAACATTCACTAGGAAATCTGATTCCATTTCACCAATTCTCCCTTCTCTCCATTGGTTGCCAGTTGAAAAAAAGGATTATTTTTAAAATTATGTTACTTGTACATCATTCAGTTTACTCTCTTTCTTCTCCTACATACCTGAGCAACTCTGTTTCAAAATACAACCCCACACGAAGTCTTCGCTCCTCATCAGACACACTATTACTTAATACACCCAGAATAAAACATGCTTGGGGGGAACGGGCTTTCTCAGCCATGGGTCAGAAACATTCATATTACAACTAAAAACTCATTTGTTGTAATGTTGTAATTATTGCAATATTCTAATTTACATTGTGTCTAGGAGAATTTCGAATTTGTTTTTCGGTTTATTGTTTTTTCTTTCTTATGTCTGTTACATGTACTTTTCTCTAAGCGCCATGAACACCAAAAGGTGGACCTGTGCGCCATACAAGTAGCCACTATTATTATTATTATAAACTGTTTTTGAATTTCTAGTACTATATTGATTTGTATTTCTATCCAAAAATAAATCATTAAAACAATCAGGTAAAGTACTTATTTTGTTGGACATCCTTTTGAGAGAATCTTTTTTTAGAAAGAACATAGTTTGTTTCTTTCAAAATTAATCAACAGTTTACAGTTTATTTACTTCTACGTGGTCTTTACCAGATAAAAACAAAGTGTCACCAGCAAATAAAATAGAAGATAAAATGTTACTTACAGATGGCGAGTCATTAATAAACAGTTAAAACAAGAGCGGGCCAAGATTAGAACCAAGCTAACATATCGCTTTTGGTTTGATGAATAACATTGAATTAAATGGAGAGGAATTGATCCTCTTTTACCATAAAAACTATCTATTAAAATAATATGATCAATACAATAAAAAGTTTTGTATAAGTTTTGACACACCAATTACAAATTAATTCAGTTCAAAAGTATTTGCAACTTTATCAATAAAATCACGAAGAGCATTGTAAATACTATTTCCTTTGCTGAAAGGAACAGGGTTGCATTTAATTTGGTTTTCCTTGGATCTTTTACAGTTAAACTTTACACCGGAAAAACTGAGAACAAGGAAATTATTCGAAAACAGTAAAAGCGAAGTGAATATATATATATATATATATATACATATTAAAAGTGCCCCTTCCCCTTCTAATTAGTACCCTTAATCACCTCTCACAAATGCCCCCTTTATATTGACACGTGCCCTTTTTCTTTGTGATAAAAGCCGCCAGTTTGTATTCATAATAGCCACTTTACATTGTTACAAATGCCCCATTTACACCCCTGATAAAGTGCCCCTATTAAATGCCGATAGGTGCCTCTTTCGTGCAACAAATGCAAATTTCCCTGTTTACTAAGAGCCTCTTCCCTGTCTCATAAAATACCCTTTTCACCTCTGATAATTGCCCCTTTTACTAAGACACTTGCCCTTTTTCCTCTGTAATGAGAACCATGTTTCTTTCGGATACGTGCGCGATTCCCAGTGTGTGTGTGTGTGTGTATCAATGAGATATGATGATTTACGTCTGGGGATCGAACTCTTTACGTCACCATCCGAAAGATGTGACTCAGTTCCGAACCGGAGCCGCCGGAGCTTGTTTGTAGGTGAAGACATAGAGCTGACCATGTGCATATTTTGTATTTGCGCTATATGAATACATTATTATTATCATCATCATTATTATAATTACGAAGGGTATATCAGTAGGAGAAAAAAAAAGATGCAACGAAACAAATAATCATTTGAAAAGGACACAACAAGGTTATCTAAACAAATAAAAAAAAAAGTTCGTTATCACAGCTGATATATGACTCTCATTACTGCAAATGGAATCTTTTGTTGGATCCACCTGGTATTGTGCGTTCTACTGCACCAAGCTAATTAATTGTAATTAAAGCCTCGGTCACAAATGCCATTACGAACTGCTACGAACGCCGTACAATCGATTTTCAGACAATGGAAATTCGAGAAGACAATGGAAAAACATGGAGATTCGTTCGTACGAACCTTTGTGACCGTAGCATTACCATTGACATTTTCAATGCATTCATTGCCATAAGGGCAGGCAGTACCAGTATACAATGGGTTAGGTCGTTTCGTTATTCAGCGGTCTACTCAAACTCTTACACTGCCATGAGACTGCTAGCGCGCTATTGTTATAGTGCCATGTGCACGCGAGCGTGCTATCGATTGAAAGCCACGTTCATGCTAGCGAGCCACCGCTACGGTGCTTTGTGCGCGCTAGCGCGCAGATGTAATAACAGTTATTGTTCATGCCCATTGCACCGTGTTGAGTGCTTTTGCAGCGCTATTGAAAGTACCGTCGCGTGCATCAGATTATCGGCTTTGTATTACGCGTCTTTGTATACAACAGTCAGATTGGATTTTCTCGAGTAATTTAGAGATTTGTTTTTGATATCATATATCATCATTATGCCTCCCCATCGCATTGGATTGGTTCGACAACTCACTGATAGTGCTTATTTACTTCAGCAAAATTACAAATTCATGAAATGATATTGGTATCAATGGAAAAAGGGTGAAATTTCCTACAACTCTCATGTACAATGTTTGTTTATACAACATACGAATGAGAATTTATAGTGGATCAAACATAGTAAAGATTTTAAAAACACGCACTTGAACCAACCCTAAAATTAACTTGGCACGCAGGGGCTTTGTTGCTGGCACAATAGAGATTAGCACTGTGGCACTGGGTGCATTGTATGGGTGGCAGCCTAAGAGTTAATAAATTCCATTCGCATGATTGGCGTCATGGCAAATATTATCAGGTTTAGGACAAGACACTAGGTGTTTCTTTGGATAATGTAATTACTTGAACGAACACAGAATATTAATGTCCCAGTAGGTATGTCTTCATCAGCTCGAGATTGCCAAATAGCCCGCTATTTCTGATTTGGGAAATAAGCCCGAAGTTACAAATCGCGTCCTCATCAGCTCGAGACTCGACCTCGAAAATCGAAACTCGAGCTCGAGAAATTAGCTTGAGACATTTTGCTCAGCTTTCGCGCATAGTACCCTTCCTCGGGCTGGTGAGGACACACCGGACAAAAAGCGGGATATTTTGCAAACTAGCCCAATATATCCCGGGATGATTATCTCGACAAAATATCCCGGTAATTGCAACTGCGGGCTGATGAAGACGCAAAAAAACTGGATAATTTGCGATCGGGATAGTTAAAATAGCGGATTATTGGGCAATCTCGAGCTGATTAAACCAGGCCTATTGATTGATGGCACCCATGCATGCGACCTTCTCTATATCGTTGATCATTCAGTGATAACAATCAGCTCTTGATTGCATGCGAAACCACCCTTTTCTCGTTCATGCTCATCGCATTGTTGTGGCTCAACGGAAGTGATGCAGCGAGGGGCTATTGTCAGTGGCGAAGTTACAGTAGGGCATGGGGTACGAGACCCAACCCCCACCCCCCTCCCGCCACCCGCTCCCCGAAACCCAATCGAATAGCGACAAATAAAGATACATGTAGATCTATCGAGGCAGAGGGTGGTGGATTACTAGGTCCGCGTTCGAGTTCCACAGCGGAACTTACATATTGCTCCGGTTGTCTCATTTTCGCTCGCTGGAACATTGCCAGCACAAACCTCTGACCCTACCTACTGGACGGATCATTGCCCATTCCCATTATACGTTACGTACTAAAAGGCTGTATTGTCTGACCGTTCATGAATATTCATGTTTTTGCTTACCTCGGCCAAACGCTTGCCTTTACTAAATGGTAAAAAACTACGGTGGGGGTTGGATGAAATGGACATAATGAACAAATCAGAACTGATCTATAATAATTCATGCTTCCTATCCTTCGTGTGCTTCACTTATAACCTTACAATCGCGTGGTAAATTGAGTCCAAAGTTCGACTTGTTGTACATGTGTTATATAGGCAATGGCGAGCTTGCGACCTATTTTTATGAAATTACGGTGGGTGAATTTTCAAAAGTCGATCAGACATGAGGGTTCCAATGAAAGAGGTAGTGAAAACGTACGTCGGGGTGGATGTGCTTTTTCGTTTAAACAAAATATGAATGTTTAACGATTTTTTTTTTTTTTTTTTTGGGGGGGGGGGGGGGTAAAAAAGTCCATAGGCAAACATGTTAGGGTGCTGACTCTGACGATAGGGGGCGTTGTCAAAAGAGACTTAATGGAGCTATATGTGTCCTTTCACTTCTTTCGTCATTTTAGAGCAATAAGTCATCAATTAACAGCTAGCAAACGGTCTACGATACGTACACAGTGCATGCAGTATGGTGGTGTGACCATAAAGTTCGCGCGTGGCCAAAGTTCGCGTACTAACACAACAAGCGCTTATAGAGGAGAGCAATACGCAGCGTATACAATTAAAGTGCGTTGCACTGTGTAGATAGTAGCCTATCTACACAGTGTAACGAACTATCTTTCATCACGTGATTTACTTTTGACAAATCGTAGAGCAAGATTCTTAGTGTGTGGAATATAATGTATTAATGTATATAATGTATTAATATACGACCACTTACCACCCTTTTAATAGCACCACCCTGCCCCACCCCCTTTGATGCTTGAAGGTCATGTGCAGCCGTTCATTCTCGGGATAATGATACAGCCGCCCCCTCCCCTCCTCCCATTTCTCAGTGTCCTATCCGTCGATAGCCGTTCTGGATCACCCTTAATCCCGACGGCTAGAACAGTGGTAAAGTCCGGCGCGGATCCAGGGGGGGGGGGGGGTGAGCGGGCCCTGCCCCCGGTCCCCCCCCCCCCAAAAAAAAAAAAAAAAAATGTGACCAGAAATGTTCCTTATCTTTTTTGCTCAAGGGGGATGGGGGAGGTGTTTAGTAAGCGTAATATCGGCCGGTGCGATTGACAATGTTTAGTGCTCACCACCCTCCCCCCCCCCCCCCTTCCCCCACTGACCGAAATATCGGCCAGCACGATTTTTCAAATTTCAGCACACTTAATTTCTAATTTATTTCAAATTTGGCCCTGCCCCTCCCCCTCCCCCTCTAAAGGAAATAGGCAAATAAATGTTGACACTATGACACACTTAACTGAATGCATTAACTCATTAAATTGAGATTGATAATGCACAGGAATGAGTTTTGTTAATTTGACATTATAGTGACATGGAAAATGAGTATTTTAAATTAGTGAGTTATTTAACCCAATGTTGTGAGTAAATCTCTCCATCTGAACTAGTGAGTAATGCTTCAATTACTCAGTCAGTCAGGTTATTAGGCTCATCACATAGTTTATGTGGCAAATGAGTAATCTAAATTAGTGAGTTATTTAACCAAATTATGTGAGAAAATGGGTGCGCAGACAAAGGGCTCCCCATTATATACATACAAAACATGATACATCCAGGGGCGTCGCTAGACCTTTTTCAGTGGGGGGGTGTAGAGGCCAACGATTACCGACAAAACTAGCCACCAATTACCGACAAAATTAAATGTCCAATATCTAAATATTCAACCCGATAAATAAACCCGGGGCCGAAGGCTAAATAGTTTTTCCTATGGACTATCTGTAGTACTTGCGTATGCGCAAATGGTCATTTTCCACGACGAGACAAATATACGAATTATTTCGTCAACTAAGTCAGCATTCATAGCTATAAATTTTAATGCAGGCGCGGAGCTAGGATCTTATTTTAGGGAGGGGCGGTAGTGAGCAAGCAAAGCGCGCTCATAAGGGGGGTGTGGGTGGTAGGCCTTCCGCGCGAAGCGCGGAAGCTTAGACGTTTCCTTAAATAATGAGGAAAAGAAGACGATTTATTGTACCGTTCTCGACTGTTAATCCTTGTCTGAATGCAGTTTCTCCCCCTCCCCCGCGCGAAGCGCGGAAGCTTTGACGTTTCATTTAATTATGAGAAAAAGCAAACGATTCGGTGTACTGTTCTCGACTCTTAATCTTTATCTGAATTCAGTTCTCCCCCTCCGCGCAAAGCGCGGAAGTTTTTGACGTTTAATTTAATTATTAGAGAAAGTAGACGATTCGTTGAACCGTGCTCGACTCTTAATCCTTGTCTGAATGAAGCTTCCCCCTCCTACGCGAAGCGCGGAAGTTTTGTTTGAATTATTAGAAAAAGAAGACAATTCGTTGTACCGTTTTCGACTCTTATTAAGCCCTATTCATCTGAATACAGTTTCCCCTCTCGCGCGAAGCGCGGAAGCTTTGACGTTTCATTAAATTATAAAGAGAAAGAAGAGGATTCGTTGTACCGTTTTCGACTCTTAATAAGCCCTAATTGTATGAATTTAGTTTCCCCCTTTAGCGCAAAAGCTTTGACGTTTCCTTAAATTATTAGAAAAAGAAGACGATTCGTTGTATCGTTCTCGACTCGTCTAAGTTTTCCCCTTCGCGCGAAGCGCGGAATTTTTGGCGTTTCATAACAATATAGAGAAAGGAAGACGATTCGTCGTACCGTTTTCGACTCTTATTAAGCCCTAATCATCTGAATTCAGTTTCCCTCTCTCGCGCGAAGCGCGGAAGCTCTGACGTTTCCTTAAATTATTAGAGAAAAATGAGGATTCGTTGTACCGTTTTCGACTCTTAATAAGCCCTATTTGTCTGAATTCAATTTCCCCCTCTCGCGCAAAGCGCGGAAGCTTTGACGTTTCCTTAAATTATTAGAGAAAGAAAATTACCTATCGTTGTACCGTTCTCGACCTGTCTAAATGAAGTTTTCCCCTTCGCGCGAAGCGCGGAATTTTTGCGTTTCATCACAATATAGAGAAAGGAAGACGATTCGTCGTACCGTTGTTGACTCTTAAACCTTGTTTGAATTTATTTTCCCTCCAAATTTTAAAATTCTGATTTCTTTAGCTGATATTATAGGAAAGTGAAACTCGAAGTCGTCACAGCGGATAAAAAGTCACAGTTCGTAGCGGAAAAAAACTTGTCGGCCGACCGACAATATACATCTCACCGACTTCAAACTTCTGCATTGATATAGTACACGAGGATCGAGCAAGAATACCGACATAGCTGACCCGACACAGCAACATATTTACCAGTGTCTTTCTTGCTCCCTTGACGAGACGACTCCACCCAACAACCCCCTTCTCTCTTTTACTCCCACTCCTCCTCTCTCAGGCTCTTACCTCCCCCCTCTCTCCTCTCTTTCACCCCCCGTTTCTTTCCCTTTTATTCTTTTTTTTTTCTTTTCTTTTCTTTTCCTTTCTTTTCCTTTCTTTCCTCTCTTCCCTCTTTTTCTTTTTCTTTCTTCTCTTTTCTTTCCTTTCTTTTCCTTTCTTTCCTTTTTTTCCTTTCTTTCTTTTATTTCCCTTTACCTCTTTTTTTCCCCCTCCCCCTTTTCTCTTTTTTCCCCGACAGCAGCGCAATTTTACCGACAATATCCTGACAAGTGGGGGGTGTCGCACCCCCCCACACCCCCCCTTTGGCGACGCCCCTGGATACATCTGCACATACATGTACAGGATGTTCTATGCCAGCTGGGGATCTTACAAAGTAGTTAAGATGAAAGAGAGTCCCGTATAGACTTGCCTATGGGCCTCGCGATTGCAGGACTTCGCCATGCACTCCATACACTTCGGTCGTGCACAAGAAGAGCTTCAAAATGTCAGCACTAAATCTAGATTCTATATCTAATCGGTAGCCTTAATTTTTGTAAATAAAAGTCTGAAAAAAATTCAAGGGATCCCCTTTCAGTAATATTACTACTGATTCAAAATTAAGAAAAATCAAATCTACTTACACTTATTCTGTGGCTCGTCGGCCGCTAACGTGACGATCGGGTACGTACGTACGATCTCGAACGCGTACGAATATTCATCAGCGAAATATTTACGCGCATGCAAAGAGTAAGATAGCTCCTAAGACTAGTACAGCTTCGAAGAGACTGAGGTTGTTGTGTTTTTTTTACTCATCCAACGAATAAAGAGTCAGTGACATATAAAGTGTATGTGACATATTAGGGAGCAAAAAGCCACTCTACACACTTGTAAATATTTTTACTCATTCGGTCACTAAAGTTGGAGAATACTCATCCAATATCAACTTACATAATACTTTAATGAGTAAAAAGACTCATCGAGAAAATATTCGGGTCACATACTGTGTATTCACCAAATGTGTAAAATAATGTATTTATTAGATATATTCTCTCGACTGAATGAGTGAGCTACGATTTTTACTCACCATACTTAGTTCCGTTTTTGTGTGTGTAAGGAAAGGTTATATATGGTCCACCCCCTGTACGACTTCGAGAGCTGGGCGTTGAATAAATCCTTGGAGAGTGGAATCTAAGAAGCAAAAATGTGATTTTTAGCAAGAATGCTTAGGATACCTTGGACTGACAGGATATCAAACAAAGAAGGTCTCAATAAGGCGTGTGTCAATAGATCCGTTCTAAGGAAAAGACAGCTTCAGTTTGTTCGGCATATTATAAGAAGAGAACGAGCAGAAAACAGGATACTAACCAGCATGAATGAAGGAAAGAGACGAAGGGAGACAGCGCATCATATACACGGTTATGTTCACTGGGCTGACTGGTAACACAGGTAGCGTCATGTTATAAAGAACTAGAGACAGAAATAGATGAAAAGCCTTGATCGCCAATGTCCGGAACAGACAAGGTGAAACAGACAAGATACTTAGCAAGCAAGCAGTACATAAACATATTTTAAGCTGGAGAGGGCAGCATCCAAAATTAAAAGTAAAGCTTTTTAATTTTGGGCTGACCGAGAATAAATAAAGTGATTAAAATTTCGTTTTAAATCACATTACAAACAAAATATATAAACACAGCCAAAAGGAAAACCTTCAAACACAAGACAAGACAATATAAACCAATATCAAAAACTAAACGAACAAAATGCTTTCTTTATAGAAAAAGTGTAAGGTATGTGTGAACCAAAGAAATATACTAGGCACAACTAAAACGAATAGAATGAACAAAAAAGCATGAAAAAACCCAGCATTTTATGAACCAACTATAAAGAGTTTTACTGATGTCGTACTTTTCTACTTTACAATCCCAGCCTGCCCAGTCGGTTGGGTGTATGGGCACACCAAGTGTTTCCTGATCCTTAACTCACTCCAAAAGTACGCTGATTATCCAAATGCTCGTGACTTCTGTAATCGTCTGGATGCAGTTACCATAGGCAACGGAGAAACGGTCGAACCTTCCCTGCTCTTCATTGAGAATATGGTAGAGTACTCTCTACTGCAACCACACGTGAACTTGCACGGAGAGTGGGTCTGGATGAACTGCTTTTTTGTCGATACATGGAAGTGTTTCACGGACCGAGCAGGGACCACAAGTGCCTACCGAAGTAAGTTAAAATTTGTTCGTTTGACGATGTTTTGTTTTTACCTGACTACTTAAACAGAGTATATACATGTACATGACATGTTAACGAGGAGGTGCGATTGCTCAATAGTAGAACAGTGAGTTCGTAACTGAGAGGTCCCGAGGTTCAAAACCACGCATAAGTACTATGCCTCATAGGGATAGGTACTAATCGTCATTACCAAGTCTCTCTGAGAGGATTTTTAAAAGCCGTCAGCCCTATGGTTGCTCACTTGCAGTACGATAGAATACTAGCGCATCGGTTTGGTTTTGAATGGAACTTCCCTGTTCCTGGTTGATTTCTCGTAAAGGTTTAGAATATAGAAATATATATTATGAACTATCTCATTATTGTAATCGCCTTTTGGGGGATAATACACTGTTGCCCGTGAAGTTGGATTAATGTTTCTTTACCTCTCTTCATAAAATGATTACGACAATTTTAATTTTTTCTGAGAGAGATAAATTAAACTTGCCAGAGCTTTTTGATCAATCTTTATGACTCAATAAAATTCTGAGAAGATAAACACTTTATCTGTCAAGAGTATTTCATATTGTCTCAATCTTTCAATAAAAAGAGGTAAATAAATATCATTCTAACATAATGGTCAACAGTGTAGAAAAAGTGTTCCCTAAAATGCCTTCATGTTAGTGGCGGGCAATGATCTGAACGCCGTACCTTGTGATCGTCAGTCCGGTGACTTATCCACTAAACGATGCCACCTCTATTTGACATCTTAATGTATGTTGTCTTATAGATTGGGATACTGGTCAACCGACGAATTATTCTGGCGAGCGTTGTGCGATGTTAGCTCCATGGGGTGCACTGGACGACACTGATTGTACAAAACTACATACCATTGTTTGCCAAGTCAACATATAAGGAAAACATACTGGTACATCGGCATTCGATAACAAATCAGAAATCACCGGAAAAAAATAGTCCACCAATCTTTAACTCACATTTTCTACTCGACTCACCCCATCGATTGAAATAAGAAGAACAAAGATAGAGGAAGATAGAGGAAACGTAGTAATAGGAATCGTGAGAGAAACTATTTTTCATGAATCAATATATAACTGCACTTACTCTTGCTTTGTTAAGACCCACATCATATCGTTTAGCTACTTGAGCCCTTTATATAGCAAACAATGCCTAATCGGTGCCTGTTGGTCCCCTATGATCCTCTTTTTCTCATGTTAATTGAGCGCTAATTTGATGAGATAACCACCTGTCAGTGACCTTGCAGAGAGGTGTATTCCCCCTAGCCAAACAAGTGCACACGGGCTTTTGAAGTTTCCTTATTTGTGAGAATAAAGGCTTATCTTTTTGTAGATTGTTTAAAAAAAATAACACAATATTAATTGTTTTGTTCAATTTGAAATGGTAATAATTCTTGTATATAAACATATTATATAATGCACTTATATCTGACGAAAGACGATTAGAGCCGGTCATAATGAAAAAGCGAAGACTAAAAGATTTGTATTTCCATGTTTTAAAAATAATTATAGAAATAATGTTATGCATTCACTGTCCTGCTCTCTAGTAAAAAGTATTGTACTACTTGTTTACTATCTTACGATAATCCATGTTTATCTTTTTATCACACAATTATCTGTCTCCTCTTCTCTCACTCTCTTCTTATTACATCTATTCCTATCCCGCTCGCGTCTTTTTTCCGTAACCTAGCCATCATGTCGCTGCATTTGATTGGCTCAATATGACCTATACGGCATGCGCTAGTCATCAATATTCATGATACGCACGCACACAGAATCTGATGCGATAATTTATCAAATATTAGATTCATTCAAAATTACAAATGCAAAGCTAAGTTTACTTAAAATAAGTGACATTGCGACAAAATCGGGAGGCTTACCGTAAATGAATGACTACCTAGGTCGTAACTTGTCCATAATCATTGCGACATACTGGTTAATTTAGTCCAGAATCTGGCAGATTTAGTTTTGAATTTGATCTCCACCTCACCGTACCAACGCAAATATTCATATATTCAAATAATAATATGCATTCTAGGATGGCTAGGTTACGGAAAAAAGACGCATCCCGCTCCATGATCATCCACTCCTGCTCAGGGTTATGATTTTGTTTAAAGGGATCCGGTATCTTTGTCTTAGATCCTTTAAAAAAAATCCTTTATTTAGCTCATGCTGCAATAATAATTCTAAACATTTAGGTCAGTCAGGAACCCCATGCTTTTACAAGCCGATCGCCTGTCTGATTATCAAGATATTTATGATTGAAAATCGAAATCAAATTTTGCGTTTGCCAAACGTTTTTCATAACACTACAGTCTATTGGGGAAAACGAGTATGGTAAAACCGGTCACTCAAATGTTTTTACTTTTTTGAGGCACTGATCTTGACCATTTTGAAGCGCAATTTGTTTAGGGCATCAATAACCTCTTTTCGTAAACAACTTACAAAATTACTCTTAAGTGAAAACCACGAATCATAACCTCGTAACTATATAGTTGTATATAGTAACCAGTCTCATTTTAATATTATACACCAATCTTATTTATAAGATTTGGAAACCCATCATGTATTTTAAAATTAACTTTATTTTAGGCTTTAGATAACGAGAGTCAGACTCGACTAGCACATGTGCTATTTTTTACTCTATTTTACCATCGATCACAAACTCATTGTAAATAGTCATTTATTGTTTTACTCTTGAAGCAAAGTTTACTTTATCTTTGTCATAATGTACATGTATATCGCTGTAGAACATGTATTTTTTATAATTCATGTCATGCATTTATGTTATATTGACATTATCATTGTACATTTTTATCTTTTGTTTCAATGTTTTCAATGATGGTGAATAAATAAATTCAATTCAAAAATAAATTCAATATAACACCATATCACAGACCCTGGTAACACGTAGGACCGTGCATCTTAGATTCAACATTGTTAAACGATCCCTTATGTGTGGTACAATTTTAGATAGTAGAATGCATAAACACGAACCTTTACATGTTTTACCAGAACTTACCTTTATCTTTAATTGTTTGTTTTTTAATTTACGCTTAAAACTAGACAATGTTGGACATCTTTTTGAGAAAATCTGGTAAATTGTCCGAAATAATGGATCATTTATATCTAATAACTGCTCTTGATAAATTACAGCGAAATGGAGGAACATAAATTGTGTTTGAATTTCTAGTACAATATTGATGTATATCTCTTTAAAAAATAAAATAATCATTAAGACAATCAGGTAAAGTAGTTATATTGTACATGTAAGATAACATAAAAACTCAAATCCTTATATCATATATATTATATAGTTTTAAAAACTTCAACTCAATAAAAAATGTACCTTTATATTATGCTCTATAAAATTGAGTTTGTTATATTAACCCTGACGGCTCTTGTTTGTAATAAAAATAGCTTTTGAGGCAAATATGAAGCGCAATTGCATGATACAATAATAAAATAATTAAAATAATGTTTAAAGCACCAATAGCCTTTGACAGCTTGATAGAAATATAATTGATGTGGTCCTTCCAAGTTAATTGTTTATCAATATTGACACCTTAAAAGGTTACTTGGTGTACTTGCTTAATTTCTTTACTATTTATACAAATCTTAATAGCGGCTTCATTTACCAATGTATTTCTTGTTTTAGAAATTAAATAATTTGTTTATTCAAAATCAATCAACAATTTATTTGCACGGAACCACTTATTTATTTTATTTTTTTGTTGAAATAAATCTTTATTCAGGTAAAATCATGGATAACATCATAGTACATAAATATTCATAACAAATCACTGAATCACATGTCTAAATGAGGTCAAATCAAATTATATTTCTATTTACTTAATAGCAGATTTTAAATTAGTTATAGTTTCCTTCCACTTAATAATATTCAAATTCGTTGTTTTAGTTCTGTTTTCCTCAACTTCTATTTTGTATTCTAACATAAACAAAAAATATTTGCTTATTATTCTCGTCACTACATTTTTATTAAATTGATTTCCAACACTCGCTTTATAGATTGCAAATAAAGCATAATGAAGTATTAGATCAATATCTATAACATTTTCTTTTGCGTCATGAAAACCATATACAACACATATGGGTGAGAATTTAAAATCTTTACAGAAGGAGTTACATAATAATATTTCGATAACGTTCCAAAATCGGTAAATATTTTCGCATCAAAAAAATACATGTATAATAGTACCAGGTTTATTACAGTAATAACACAAATTGTTTTCTTTGATTTTCCATTTGAATAAATTAACAGGTGTTGGTAAAATATTATACATAAATTTAAAGTTGAATTGTATCAAATAATTATCACGAGCATATTTCAATTTAAATAACCATAAAGAGTCCCACTTTATAGTAAGTTTGTTTGTAAGGTTTTGTTCCAGAAGTCTACCGCCCTAGATGGTTTTTGGATTAATTTTATGAGTTCCGTATATACTTTTTTCACAGTAATAGAGTGTATTGAAAATTCAAAACTATTTAAATTCAAATTAGAGTATATAACTGATTTACGTTTGTAATCGTTAAAATCATAAACTTGTTCGCCATATTTTATGATTCGCCTCCATCTTTGTTGTATTGCGGTTCTTATTTTTGCATATTCACTCAACCATCTACCATCATAATAGATAAGTTTATCTTTCAATTCTTTGACTGTCAAAAATCTATTTCCTATCACTATATCCCCTAAAAATAATATACCCGATTTTATCCAATTTGTATACAACAATGCTTTTCCTTTAAATTTGATATCACAATTTAACCAAATCATTTCTTTTGTAACACTTCCATAGGTGTGGTGTATATCTTTTACATAATTAACTTGCTTTACAGTAAACCATGTACAAAGTAAGTCACAATAAAAATCAGGTATTTTCCCTCTATAAGAAGTCACATATTTTGGTAAACATTTACAGTTCATACCCAATAAACAAAACACTAAAAAGTAACCTCTTTTGGGAGTGTATTTTAAGTGATTTTAAAGTATGGTGCCTTTTGAACTAAATTTAAACGTTATCGACACGTGCTTTCATTTAAACAAAAAAGGTACTCCTGTTCACGTTTTCATCTAACCTAAAAACCACCAATTTATCACGCGACTGGAGTAACGTGATTCCACTTACCTCTGTAAATCACGTGTTTATGACCAAATAACCACTTGACCAAGCAACGAGTTTTTTGTCCGTTAACCGATGGTGGTGATAAATAAGTAATTATTTGGTCTTGTAAGCACCTTAATCGATTGGTTTCACAGGTTATCCAAGGTTGATGGTAATAATCACGTTACTTACACCGGCTAATCGTCTGATTGTTCTGTCCGTGAATCTCTGCGGGTTATATTTCTTGGTTATGATCACGTAGCTAAAACTGATTACTAATCTAAGCTGTGAATCCGTGATATTTAGGTGTGAAAAATTAGTAATTATTAGGTGTCTTAAAACACCTATTTAAATGGTAGTCAAAGTTGCCAGCAGTTCCACGGTGATGATCTCGTGACTCAAACGGATTATTAATCTAAGCTGGACATAAGTGACTTTTAGGTGTGAAAAATTAGTAATTATTAGGTGTCTTAAAACACCTTTTTAAATGGTTTCAAAGTTACCATAACTTTATTGGTGATGATCACGTAGCTAAAACTGATTACTAATCTAAGCTGTGAATTCGTGATATTTAGGTGTGAAAAATTAGTAATTATTAGGTGTCTTAAAACACCTATGTAAATGGTAGTCAAAGTTGCCAGTAGTTCCGCGGTGATGATCTCGTGACTCAAACGGATTATTAATCTAAGATGGGTATTCCGTGATTTCCAGGTGTGAAAAATAAGTTATTCTTGTGTGTCTTGATGGTTTCACAGTTACCATTTAAGTTCCGTGGTGATAATCCCGTGTCTGTTGGCATATTTCTATTTTCACCAGTTGATAACTGACTGTTGGCATATTTTCATTGCACCAGTTGATAACTGGTCTGTGTGCATATTACCAGTTGCACCAGTTGATGACTGCTGGCTGACTGTTGGCATGTTTACAGTTGAACCAGCTGACACCAATTAATTTGCATATTGAATATGGGGTGCGTGCAGATCTATGTTTTTTAAACAATTTATCTGAATTTACAGCATATTTCTTAATTACTGATGATTTAGTTATATGCCATTCATTTCGAAAATACTACAAATATAAATTGCCAGTTATTAGGACATTTGGCTACTTAGTATGAATTACATTTAATTAAACATGAATAAGGAAAACATTAACTAGAACTAAAATAATTTCAATAAAATACAAGTATATGAAAAATTTTCGATTAATTAAATTATGTAAGTCTACTTATTACCAATGCCCTTTACATTGGAAATACAGACGTACCAGTATTGAAGTGTTGTTGCCGTTTAACTGGTTGGAAGTTTTACCGAATGGTTCTAATGGCTCAGCTAGACCAGTTGAATTCTAACTGGTCTGGATCAACTGGATTATTTAGCCCATTTCAATTTCCGGGGTTACCAGTTGGCATCCACTGGTTCATCAACTGGACCAGTTGCAACTAGCTTTCTCCTCTGGGATGTTTGCAACCACCCCCCCCCCCCCCGAACCCCACCCCCTCTAATCCCAAACTGCTTCCGGCGCGCGCGCCTGGACGTAATTATGGAAGATCCAAAACACGATGCTCAGAAACGGGATGAGAACGTCATTATTTTGGTTCATTTATTGTGTAACATTTGCGTAATTATTAGGTTGAACGCGGGTTACAGTAATATATTTCCTCTTCGACGTAATATTCACGTGAATTTCACGCATATATTTTGACTAAAACTATCACTAACGCTTCACGTGTTTCTGTGACGCGATAATTTCGTTTATAAAGATGTAATTTCATAACCCAAACAACACGGGAGTATTAGGTTTCCAAACCATGGTCTCCAAGGTAGGGATAATCACGTTATTATAATGGTGATATTGCAGTGACAATTGCGTGATTTAGTGTACGTGTGTTTTAAGTGACCTAGTGCAATAAACGTATTAACACATTTACGTAAATGTCCGGTGTTTGAAGAACGTAACTCTCCTCAAGTCGATACCTTGATATTGACGTGATTTTCACGTGATTTTGTTTATTGGGTAATAATATCAATCCCTCCCAGCTTTTCAATCCAATACTCAAAAAAAATTATCCACTTCCCTTTCTTTTCTTGGATTTCTTTAAAACTTAAGAAGCTAAACAACCATTTTATTTGTAAAGACAGAAATTGCGTACACATGTCGACCATATTCATGCCTCCGTTTTGAAGAGTATTTATCATGTTTTCTTTTTTCACTTTTGCTCTATTACCCCATAAAAAGTTATAAAATAACTTTTCATACGCTTTTATCCATTCCATAGGGCATGATAAAACTTGAGCTGTATAAATCAATTTTGAAATAACAAGGCTTTTTAAGATAATTACTTTCCCTTTAAATGTCAAGTTCCTCCGTTTCCAAGAATTTAAAAGCTGTTGTATCTTAATGAATCTTTCTTGAGACCAATTCATATTCACACTCAAAGATTTATTCTTACTGAAGTATATACCCAGAGATTTAACAAAAGTATCACACCAACTTATATTTTTTATTGTCTCTGAAGGAGGAGTTTTGCCCAACCATATAGCTTTAGTTTTATTCGTATTTAAATGTATTCCTGATACCCTTTCAAAATTTTCAATCACATTTATTACCTTCCTTCCAGATTCAACGTCTTGTACAAAAATTGTCATATCATCAGCCAGTTGAGCGACCTTAATTTCTGTTTTGTGTCTTCCGATAGTAATACCTTTAATATTTACATTCTGTCTTATTTTGTTGCTTAAAACTTCGACACTCAGGATAAAAAGTAGGGCAGACAGGGGACAACCTTGCCTTATGCCTCTAGATGGTTTAATATTACCAGTAAACCATCCATTTACTGTAACTGATAAGCTTGGATTTGAATATAACAATCCAATCCATTGCCGAAATGATTGCCTAAAACCATATAACTGCAAACACTTGTCAATGTATATCCATTCCAACGAGTCGAAAGCTTTTCTAAAATCTGTGAAAATAATTGCCCCATCTTTAGCCGTTAAATGATGGTAGTCAACCACGTCTTGAACTAGTCTAGCATTATAAATACCGCTTCTACCCTTTAAATAGCCTACTTGATCTTCATTAATAATGTCTGCTAACACATTTTGTAACCTTTTGGTCAAAACCATCGCTAATATCTTGTAGTCTATATTTAAAAGAGTTATTGGTCTCCAATTGTCAAGTTCCTGTTTATCTCCACCTTTAAACAATAAAGTAATAACGCCTTTCCTTTGTGAATAACTTAAGTGTCCTTTCTCAAAAGACTCGTTCAAACTATGAAGAACCAGATCGTTTACTTCTGACCAAAATCCTTTATAAAATTCTACGCTTAAACCGTCGAGCCCTGGTGCTTTATTAGGTTTCATACTTGTTATCACTTCAGTAATCTCTTCCATTGTAACGAGCCCTTCGCATGCATCTGCTTCGTGTCTATTTAGACGTGGTATTTCTACTTCTGTCATGTATGAATCTATTAATTCTTCATTACACTCATTTGACCTATAGAGTCTTGAGTAAAACTTCTCAATAAACTTTAAGATTTTGTCCTTGTCGTACTCCAACTTTCCCCCAATCCTTAAACAAGAGATTGATCGTTTTGCACCGTTTCTTGTTTCTAAGCCTAAAAAATATTTGGAATTACTTTCCCCTTCTTCAAACAGAGTTACCCTTGCTCTAGCACCATCACATACATATTTGTAATACGCATTTAATTCCATTTTTACACTAGTCAACTCTTCTTCTCGTTCTTTTCTTCCGTTGCATACTTGATCGTGCAATCTTTCAAATTTCTTTTCTAACTCAAATAAGACTTTCCTTTCGTTAAATTTCATTTTTTTGGAAAACATAATAGTATAATCACGAATCTTTAATTTACACATGTCCCACACAAACTGCGAACTAGTGTCAGACTCTGTCCTATGTTCAAATGTCACGTTCCGGATAACATTTCTAACACCAATTTTATATTCCTCATTCTTTAACAAGGAGTAGCACAATGATCTGGACACATAGATATGGGTTTTATACATGTGCGCTGTACAAATTCCTTAAAGGTACTTTAAGTCAATTCTCGACGCCATGTTTAAATGAGTATTTCGATATGTAAATTGTTTTATATCTCTATGCATTTTTCTCCAAATATCAATCATACCATATTTTTTCAGTAACTTTATATATTCTTTAGGCTGTTTGTAAACTGTTCTGCATCCAATAGTATCAAACGACGCATCGTTAACACAATTAAAGTCACCACCAATAATCAATGCATAGGAATCTAATTTGTCAACATTTCTTATACATCTAGATAGACGTTCATAGAACACATCTTTGTTCTTTTTTTCAGTTGGTGCATAGACATTAATCAACAAAATTTTCCTCTCTCCTGCTTCTATTTCAACCACTATAACTCTACCGTCATTTGATAGGTGAATTAATCTGGTATGAAATGACACGTTCTTCTTTATAAGGATTACAACACCCCTGCTATGCTTCGTTCCAAACGAGTGAAAAGTTTTACCTCCCCATTCTTCATCAATTTTTTTTTGTATTTCTTCTGTCAAAAATGTTTCCTGTAATAAAATTACATTTGACTTTTGTCTAACAAGAAATTGAAACAACATATTTCTTTTTTGCTCATTTCTTAGCCCTCTCACATTCAGAGAAAAGAGATTTAAACAATTAACACCTTCGATCATTGATATAATGTCCCAAAGTTGTTATATGTAACCAGGCTTCTCCTTCGTTTCTTCGATTTTCTTCTGATGAGTATAGTTACCTGAACTATTTTCTGTTTGAACCCTTTCTTCTCCTTTTTCTTTCTTGTCGATCTTTTCGTTTCTTATCTTTGTCGCTCTCCGCATTTTCTGATCGGTGGTCGGTTGATTCATATCCGTCAGTGTTATCGCTGTTCTCGGGATCCGAGCACGGAACCACTTATGTATTTAACAATTTCAGACTTTAATAAAATATTTACTTCTACGGGGTCTCAACCAGATAAAAACTAAGTGGTGTCATCAGCAAAAAGAATAGAAGATAAAATGTTACTTACAGATGGCGAGTCATTGGCATACACGGTATAGCCACAATCAGTGTGCAACTATTCTACCTACAGTGTTACGCGTCTCTCCTGGAAACACAAAGTCAATTAATCAAATGTCTTTTGGCCTGAAATGTTGGACCATATGAGTTTTTCATCACGCAGCAACTTTTGTTTGAATTTCATTTGTGTTGGATGTGTGACAATGGTAATAGAGGACCCAAAATACCACTTTTGGGCTGTTACCGGTTTGTACTTTGAAAATGTTTCTTTTTTTATAAGGTGTTAGCATGGAATTAAACAAGATATGCCACCTTATAGTCCTTTTTATATCCACTCATTATTTGTTTACGGCTTGAGATGACTCAAGAATTGCGATACAGTGGTTATTCATGTGAAGAGACGCAAGCGTAACACTTTTTTGAAAAACAGCTATGTGCATAATTTTGCCTCTAGTAATTCATATATTTTAGCATCATATCAATTGGTAATTGGTTATATTTTCTGAGTAAAATATTGTCCTATCATCATAAACAAAAAATAAAACATAGATACAAATTTTACTAATATTTGTAATGATATTCAGCTAAGCATAATTTTTTTTTGCAGTTTAATAAATGGCATTTGTAGTGTCCGTAACGTTTGTAGTGTCCGTAACACAAGTTCGTGATGGAATAAAAATACAGCTTGATAATTAAATACCACTAATTTGATACAGTTGCTCTTGTCAATGAATTAAAATAATTATCTTTCCCTGGAAGGTTTTCTCCTGGATATTATATTTTGCAAACAAATGAGCTATCTTCCATGTATTTAATTTAAAAGATAAAACAAAAAATGACTAACGAGTAATTTAATATCAATATTTTATTTCAACAATATCAGTTAGATGTAATACAGTATAAAATTCGATGCATCATTGTGTTTTAGATTCAATATCGAGGGTAGAAAAGAGTAGGAGCCAGTGTTACGGAAACTACAGATCTGTGTTACGGACACTACAGAAGGAATAATATCAAGGCCTGCAAGCCAAACTGTACCTCATTTTCTGGATAACAGTGTTCTAAAATAAATTTAACAAAGTAAAAGCTGTCTATGACATCAAATATGTATGATGCATGAGAAAATACATTATTTTAATCATTTAATTGCCACCTAAATGTATAAGTCGCTACAATGTAGTTTATGTCCGCACACACCAGTACGTGTATGACTAGACAAGTGTCTCCTGAGGACTATGGGAAAATACCTTCTTTTGAGGACACCCCCTTTGAGGGGATTTACGTATACATTATGAAATATCCCATCGTCTACGTTTTTGCTCACATTTTCTCTCGATATATTAAGCTTATTTGATGGAGAGAGAGAGAAAAAATAGAGTGAGGTCGCTTTTGACTTTTATACCGACATTTGTATATATATCTGAACATCTGAGGATTATTGAACAAACGTTTCAGAAATGATTATTGATTATACCATAATTTTGCATATAGATTAATTATCACTTCCTCTTTTTTGAAATACTTTATTCCTATTTTTCGGCTTACACTGTCTAAGGTTGTACAAGTTTACCACTTAGTTGGTCGAAATACTCTTCATAAAGAACAGACTGTGATTTCATTTTTACCCCAAATGTTCCAACGCTACTCTATGTGTTCTACAAATACTGAATATATCCTACATGGCTACTTTCTTGTCCAATCATATTGTTTTCCGTCTCACTGAGCAAATCTTGTAAGGTCCTATAAGATACATTAAGGTAAATAAATCTTCATGTACTTTGGTGTAACTTTCTCCAATAAATAACACACTTCGAGAGAAAGAGAAATAAAAAGAAGTATTTCATTTAGAGGCTAAAAAAACCTTCAGATTGGTGCTCTCTATAAAGCATCATACTCGGATCGCAACATACATTGTGTCCATAGCTGGCGCTATAACCCGTATCATTGGAGAAAATTTACATCTCCAAACAGCGTATACAGTGTAGAACAACAAAAAACAGCATAGAATGCTATGAACACGATATGACAGAATACAATAGGCAAACAGGTCATAAACATTAAAAACGGATATCAAATCAACAAAATACAAACAAATGGAAGCATATTTCACAATATGGCAATATAAATGACATTTACAAAAGCATATAATACATGTATCTACAAATGATGTCGAGATGAAAATACAAAAAACATAAGCATATTATAATACATCATTATACCGACTGAAGTGAATGCAAAAAACAGGATGATTATGGAATGGTATGACAACGGTACAATATACAACTCCTGAAAGTGATCCTATTCTTTCTATATACATGTTCAACAGTTTGTATTAATACTAAAATAAAATCAATCAAAGATATATATCAAACACTTTGTGATAAGTGGTTTTTCCTATTTTTTTCCAAATTATCACCAGCCTCTTTCCCCAATGTCAAACCTTCCGACACGTGATGTTATGTAAAGGTGAGATACATATGGATGACTCTTATTTTTCATTTCTTTCAATGTAGACAGATTACGATCCTACATTATATGGATTATGGAACATCAACACTATACAGAGTGAGTCAGAAAGAACGTCCCACTTTTTAAAAGTTGTATTGTTTGTAGTATGAATATTTAATCGTAGGTTTCATGATATGTCTTGATAGAGTTATTCTTCCAATATATTTAGGTACCATTTTTATTTGAATCTCTGCATGGATGACTGACCATCAGACAATCTTTATAAGACTGCCAAATCTCACTTGCGCCAAGTTTGCTGTGTGAGGAATAAAATAGTGTTTTGAACAAAGAATGCCAGACAGACGAAAAAAAAAAACACACACACACATGCCTCATCATTGCAATTCATTAGCATGAAAACAATTTATAATCTTAATTCCTCATCTGTCTTATTTACAAGAATATCAAAGTCATTATGAGAAGCAAAAAAATTGGTGTCGTCTGCGAAGAGGACAAAATGGAAAAACGAGGAAACAGTGCATGAATCATTTATATAAATAAAAAAGAAGCGGGCCCAGTGTTGAGCCCTGGTGGACTCCACATTGGACCCTCGTATGATGGGAAATAACATTGTCATAAACAGTATAATGAAAACGGTCAAATGAATAATCCTTAAACAAATTGAATGCAATACCACGTATACCAAATTCAGCTAACTGAGAAAGTAAAATATTGTGATTAATTACACCAAACGCCTTACTCAAATCGAGAGATATACCAAGTGAGTGTAAGTTATTATTGTTCATATTATTAAGGACATGATCATGAAGGTCAATAAGTGCAAGATCACAGGAGGAATTTAATCTAAATCTATATTGGCTGATAAATCCACTACTGGCTGATATCGGATCATATTTGTAAAGATTACATACAATATGGAATATTTCAGATGAAGGTCGTATTTCACCTAGGAATTAGATTAAAACTGATGCCTTGTAACAAACCACGATGGAAAAGATGATAAGATTGACCATCGCAACAGCAAGAGCAATACCAAACGATATGAAAACTGCGTGCATCGAAGATGTGACATCATATATGTGCCCTGATTGAAATGAGATAAAGAGAACAGTTTAGTTACATAGTCATGACACAATAATAGAATCTGAATGTTATAGTTTATTATTTATACCATGTGAATCAATGATAGACCAGTGATATGGTTAACACAATACGGCTCAGAGGCGGCAGAGCGACTTCCAAAGTGGGGGGGGGGGGGGGGGGGCACTTACTAGGGATGAAAAAGCACTTATGACAACGGGAAATGGACATTTGTCGACGGAAAAAAGGCACCCATCAGATTTCGATAGGGGCAATTATAAGAAGTGAAAAGGGGCATTTATGAAAAAAGGGATAGGTTCCGTATTAGAAAAAAACGGGGCACTAATTATAAAGGGAAATGTGCATTTGTTGAAGGAAAAGGGGCACCGATCAGATTTTAATAGACACATTTATCGGAGGTGAAAGGGGGCTTTTATGAGAAGGGTGAAGTGGCTCTTATGAAAAAGAAAAAGAAGCACATGTTAAAATAAACGGGGCACTTATCATAGATGAAAAGGGGTAATTATAAGAAGGGGATGGGGCACTTCTAAGAAGGAAAAAGAGCATTTATTAGGAAGGAAGGGGGGCAAAAACACCCTAATGTTTATTATGGAGAGGGGTAATCAAATTTCTCCCTACAAACCATAATTTATGTTCGTACAAAAGTTTCGCCCCTGACAGAAATTTTAAAAGAGGAAAAGGAAAATCATATCTCTCTTTCTTCAGAAAAACCCTTGTATGTGCCTGTTTAAATAAGTAGATTTGAGCACCAATAATTAATCCATGCATACCAGGGGCCTGTTTCATAAAACTTTGCTCTCCGCCAATCACATGCCATGATTTCAGTAGCTTATAACAGTAGCTTGTAACTTGTTATTGATATCAAGTTTAATGAAACAGGGCCCAGTACCACCAATGTATATATACCTGATATTGTATCTCCTGCTCCTACACCTACTGCTTCCAAGAAGAAAAAGAGGGAGAGTGCACTTGGTATATTCTGTGCATCTCTTACTGCTAGCTTCGCCATCACGGATGAAATAGTTGGAAGCACGAACAGGGCTAACCCTTGGAAACCTGCCATTACTGCTAAGAAGATGAAAGTCGAACCGAGTGTGTCCAAGAAGAAAGAGATGGCAGACAACAAGCAGGAGACGATGATGATGATTGTTGAGTCGTAGTTAAAGTGAAGGAGCACCAGAAAGACAATGCTTCCAAATGTACCAGCAATGCCTCCAATCGAAGACAAAAGTACGGCTCTTGATGGTTCTATTCCCAAACCCTCTGCGTGAGGCACTAGGAATAAGAGCCAAGCATAAAAGACGTAGTTAGCCAAAAAGACGGCAGGCATAACTAGTGTACATAATGGCTCTTCGACCAGAATGAAGGATTTAAACAACTCTCCAACTGAGGGTAGAGAATGAAAGAAGTCCACTACCACCTGCATGTAATGAGTGTTTGAGCGTGAGAAGCCATCATTATCTGATTCAGTTCCCCAATTTGCACATCCTTGGTGATTCTCATTCTCTATGATAGAGGGGCTATCACTTGATGAATGTGTGTCTATAAGCTGCGTGTCTTCTTCTGTCCTCGAAGGTAAGTCCTTTGGTGGTCTAAGAATCACCGCAGAGACCACAGCATGAAGACAGATCCCACCTAAGATGAGACAGGCACCGTCATAGCCATACGCTTCAAGCGATCTCTCGACTATGATGGGTACTGTGAAGACACCACATATGACACCAAACTGCGTTAGTGAATTCGAGAAGATAAAGGACTTTGGGAAAAATCTGGCGAGGGTAACCAATGAGGAGAAGATTGCCATGACTAATCCAAATCCTATAGTAAAAGAAGAGAAAGAAAATTTAAAATAAATCATATCTTAATTGTGATAATAATGTTGGTCTTATAATGCATCAAACTCAACGTATTTTTTATTCTTCTTCAAGTACGGTATTTGGTTTTAATTATTAACACCTGAAATTAATTTTAAAATATATTTGTATTTATTGATCAAAACACTCAACACACCTTATTTAGAAACACTTCGGTTTCATGAGAATTAATAGGCAAATATCAATATCTCAAAGACAATAATATCTATTAGCATAAACCAATTGGGTATTTATTCTTTCAATTGATAGCAAGGTTCCGGGGAGTCTCGATGAGGGGTTATGAAATGAGAGAAGAAAGGCGTGTCATTAACCATTACTCTATTGTTTGGGGGGGGGGTGGGGGTCTGGGAGGAACAAGCAACGATGTCCCATGGCATCTCACCAATTTTCAGTGCCTGTTTTATGATCTCTATTATTTTTAATTTATTTCTCTTACTTCACTACCCTCAGGCTAAATGTGTAATATATTGCCTCACTCTAAACCCCGCGCATGGTATTATTTTGATGAAAAATGCAAGGATATGAAAATTAAGGAATCCGTCGCTTGTAAACAAAATAAGACGCCATTGTATTTTCAGCTGCATACACCGCGGTATGTTCGTTGTTTTAAGAGGTAACATATGCCGTCCATGCTATCATTTCGTGTGTTTTTTTTTAATATTTGAAAGTGTGGTTTCTTTGATTGTTCATTAACCCCTATCCTGTGTATTTACAAACAAAAGATTTTAGTTATCAGAATCGGTTTCATATCCTTTTTTGAATGGTGTAAAATTCCATCACATTGATATACACTAAACTCATTATTATTTGAGAAATAAGAACATTGCAATTATGTTCATTCTTTATGGTATGTCTTTTGCTTGGGCAGGATTAGTTCATATTGTGACGGCATTAAAACATCGTTATTTTTCTGGCGAATCTCTCGCATATCCCAGATGCTATGGAGTGGAGATGGTTATATTTTTATTTGTATAAATCACCCGATATGTAGTTGACCTAAAACTTGTACGAGAGCCATCTGTTAGCTTCTAGTTATACGTTATTTGCCATATTTGTAATTTTCTTTGAACATGCACTTTAAATTCTTTCCAATTAAAGCTGGTTGCATGTTACATGTATAACTTCACATGGTACGTCACATTTTCAAGAAAATGGCAGCGGCCATGTCATGCTAAAAGGCATCACATCATGCCCATAATTATCGTAAGGAATAATGTACATCGAAGGGCAGGAATACATCGCATTTGTATTATTGTGGATGAGTTTCCCTTTAAAACCCCTTCTTCAACAGACATGATTGTGCTATCTCGAATTCCTTAGTTGGGTTATTTTTAAACAAAGCTCCGGGAAGATATCACAGTCAAGTTAGGGAAAATATCGTGAGTATTGTGTAGCTCTAACCAGTGCGATTTAATGAAAAGGTAACATAGAAATCGAAAATGTTCAATCTAATTACACTTTAGTCTTCATAAATAATCAAGGTAGTATACATAGGCCTATACACGCGGATTATTTTCTTCCCCGCGTGCATGGCTCGTTATATAACTGATTGCTATAATTGCTATGTTACTCCATTAAGCAACAAGAGGTATTTAAAAGAATACAGATAGAGGGCTATTGTATTGGACAGGGCAGTGGCAGTTCTGGGAGGGGGTTTCAAGCCCCCCTGAAGTTTTTTGGAAAAGCAAGAATCCCCACTTCCTTTCCCCTCACCCGAAATGTATTATCATTTTTTTTATTTTTTTTAAAATTATTTTATTATTATTTATTATTATCATGATTATTATTATATGTGGGACAGAGAAACAAGAAGTTGGCCTAATTACGTCATGTTTTGTGACCATAGCATAACTTTGATCCAAAGAACTATTGTTATCCAGGAACTACACGTCTACTTACCTGTTAAAGATATCAGTATACCGAGTTCAAAGACTGAGTTTGCAAGCGGGGCGCACATTATAGATATTGCGGCCAGTAGTCCACCGAACATTCCTAAGGTCTGAGGCTTCATCACCTTCAGCATAACATTAGCAATAGGAGCTATTGAGGTTAAAGAAATACAAATTAAGAAATATATATACATGAATTAGAAAAATCACAGCTACAAGTTGTGATGCTTCATGTCTAAATGTTGTTGTACTATAAAATGGAGAGGCACATGCTTCATAAGTGTAGGCTTATTCGGCAATTATTGACGAGCATTCTAATTCTGGCTATAAAGTATTGTTTCATTTTTATTACTAATTTGTGTTTACATTTCCAAGTTTTGCTCCATAGTATATAAATACAGTTTTTAGAACGAATATACAGTATATATTAAGTTGGTTTACTTAAAACAGACAATGAGAGTTAGAGATAATGTTATGTTTTTTCTCCTTAGTTTTAGGTATTCTGTAATTTCCAATACTTTTACCAGGGAGGTTTAAATGACACCTCCCTGCCTTTACGTTCAAGAAAAAGATATGCATTTGTATTACCAGGGAGGTTCCTCCCTGGTATTACCCATATCAATGGATATCGTCTGAGAAGCAGACAAAAATATACTGGGTCGGTGGAAGGTCGTATTAACTTAATCGTGACAAGTTGATCTGAGTAAGAGCGTAAGGACAACTAATGGTGTAAGTCTAATATTTATTCAATATGGAATATTTATTGCTGCACGGAAAAACGTACGCCGACTAGGAGGCCACGTCTGAACATGGGTACTGTTTGTTCTATATAACAACAATTAATGTATGAAATTCGCATTCTGACTATTGAGAAACAATCATTCATGACAGTTGAATGAAATGATATGTATTATACAACACCTACGTGGATCCTTGTCATTTGATTGGAGGATTGTTGGTCACATGATATTCAATAGATGGTATATTGCACGGTCGTGCATTTTTGGTTATATGCGCCGTGCATTTTTGGTTATATGCAGACTGCGTACCTCTCAGTCGTGCGCGCGCGTATCCCTGCGTGTATCTGACGCGAAGGCAATCTCAATGTAATCGAGAAGGCTTGACTCCAACTTTAATTTATCTTTAATATAAGGAGTAAAGCATAATTTGTTGATTAACGTTCTATTAGATCTTCTTCGATGTTGTATAAAACAAATAATGAATGTTTTTCATTCGTTCAATAGTGCAAATATTTCCATTCGTTGAAAGATTAACGTTGATTCTATTCAACTCGGCTGACGCCTCGTTGAATAGAATGTTAATCTTTCAACTCATGAAAATATTCGCACTATTGAACTCATAACCATTCATTATTTGTATAATATAGCACTTAATAAGGATTACATTACGAAAATTATTTCGGGGTATCAAAGATTGGAACCCAGCCCGCTTTAAAAACCTTAAAAAGAAAGAAAATGCAAAAATGAAAGAATGAATGAATGTCTGTCTTCAAAACGCAAAATTAAACAAATGGGATTTAAGGTTGCTCTAGAAGTAAAACTAATTATGAAAAACGAAAATCATCAACTCTTTCCATGTTATGTGTTTATGCGTTCTGGTAAACGACATTCAATGAGCTGTCGCACTCAACGCTTTCTAAATTCCTTCGTTCCTTTCTCTATCCGCAAATCCCATTAAAAAAAATAGAAATAGAAATAGTGGTGGTTATTTTACCCGACAGCTAAGAAAGTAATAAATGCTTGTTAGAAAGCAACCAGGAAACCGACGGCTTAAGGTCCTCTCCGAGGGACCTGGTAATGAGGATTAATGCCTTACCAAAGGGCACTAGCGCATTGACTTGGGTTTCGAACCCGGGTCACCGGATAACGAGACCACTGCTCTACCAACTGAGCTATCGCGCCTCCTCCGTTAAAACTGTTACCTGGATTTTACGTTCTTCTTTATTTCTGTAATGTTATTTTTGTAACCATTCCGGACCATCCCGTTCACTCGAACACTTAAAATAATTAACTTACTTTGTTCATAATAACGTAAGAAAACTATTGTATAGCAATATTCTGAAAGATTTCTATCATAGTATATGATATATATTATGTATGTCGAGATATTTTGATCCTTTGTACGTTTATATAATGTGAGGAAATTTTCCAATATTAGACAATCAATTGAAATTAAAGGGGAAAAAAAGAAGTTTAAAATTAATTATATTACCTGTCATGAACATCAGTGAATGCAGACTGCAGATAAAAGCAATTGTCTTGTAGTCACTATCGTACCGGTCCACCATCTCGGGAATGAGAACTCCAAACGATTTAGCCATCCCGCCATCCACAAAGAGGACTAGAAACTTACTAAGAACTATGACGTACCGCCACGGATCTTGCGAATCATTTAGATGCTGAGTTTGAGCCATGGTTGTTGTAAGGCGCCCTTGGTGATGTTGTAAAGAGACACGAACAAAGAGAGCAGGAGGAAAAAACTTAGTATGTGAGCCTTTATTACTGGTTCTCTGGTTCTAGGGTGACAGGTCTTATAATTCATAGCTACAAACGGTGCTTAGTTTTAAGCGACTAAGAACTCCTTCTTCAGATGACGAAGTGCGAGGAGAAAGCGGCAATTTTAAAACGAATGAGGGATGTCCCACAGCCATCAATTATTCTAACTACATAGAGGTATGTGGTAACAAATCTGACTCTAACTCTACGCAGGGAGGTATTAAGATAAGGAGTGGAAACTCTTGTAATTTATTGAAACGCATGCGTGAGTTCTAAAGCATAACAATGGAATGCGTAATATTCCACTTGGCTTTGAAGTTCCATGCTCCGATCCGCTCTTTCACTGCGGGGAATTTTCGAGGCCATGAACCAGTTTCACATTTATTAAGTTAACGGAAAAATGTCAGTGTAGATTATAAACTTTATATGGGGATTGTATTGGGAATAGTGCTTCAAACAATTTGACAAATTTAGTACTCCACCCTTCCTATAATTGTGTTCTAGAGTTCGTAATTGAACAAATTAGATCCTGACAAAAACTCAATGTTCTAGGATAATCTGATTATTTTCGCATGTTTTAATGTCTCGTCATTTAATCAATGATTTACAATCTTCGATAATTTTAAGTTTGCGTATGCATGCTTTCACGTGCTTTTTGTATTTTTGCAGTTGAAAAAAAAAGTATAAAATTACAAAAGTTTCTGTTCGCTTGTTCAACTCATTACACATTCAACAATTGATGAGAAATCATTAAAAGGGACAGCGAACATTTGCTGAGATACCATTTTCTGATGTAGGAATTCTAAATCCTGATAATAGTTAATACTTCATGCGCTCTTTTATATCACCACCTGGTCAACAGTTGTGGAGTAGCGCATACGTTTTCGGCGGCACGGAGCATTGGTTTTAAGGAGATCGGCTTGATTCCACTCCATCTCTATTACCTCCCTGCTCTACGGAACGCCTTTTGCGTGACATATTGCTTAAAGTGTCGGGTGAGGATAAAAAAGGTATACCTCATATCCGAGAAAGTCATCAACATTGAAAGAAAAGTGGAGGCATTGGATACGAGGATCATAGATTTAGAGCAAAGATTTGGTTTCCTGGAGACAGAATTCATCGAGTTGAAGCGACAAGTTGTGGAAAACAAGGAGGCCAAAGCCGACATGGATTATGTAAATGAGATGAGGCAGAATATTGTGGATCTCGTAAATAGGAGCAAGCGAAACAACAAGGTGATTCATGGAATTCCGGAGGATGTTGAAGGTGACTCCCACGACTACACAGCATACGTCAAGGCATTTTTTGACACACACTTGAATGTTGCCGATGCAGAAGTTGAAAGAGCTCACAGAACACCACGTGAAACGCCCAAACACAGAGATTCAGATGCACGCCCACGCGGGCGCGGATCCAGGATTTCTTAGGGGGCGGGCAATTTTGAAATTATGCAAGCCAAATATTGGTACGTAATGGTAACCAGCAATGGCGTAATGAGCATAACGTTTGTTTGTTTGTTGTTGTTGTTCTGTGTTTTTTTTTTTTTTTTTTGGGGGGGGGGGGGCAGACAAAATATAATAATCCGCAATCGCCCCCACTCTAACATGAATGTCCCGGTCAAAAGGCGGAGCCCCCAGAAGCTCAGGGGATATAAACATTTATTTACGGTCAGATGAGCATATTTTGATACCTTATTCATGACACTGGCATGTCAATAATTGGTGTGGGGTCCAGAGGGCTCAGCCCCTTGAACCTCAGGGATTTGAGGCATTTTATAACGGTAAGATAAGCATCCAGGGGCCCGCCTTAAACCCCCCCCCCCCTTGTGGGGGTAGAGGGGGCGGAGTTCCCAGCAGCTCTGGGATTTTAGGCATTTAATAACGGTCAGACTAGCATATTTTGATACCCTATTTGTGACACTGGCAGGACACTAATTGGCGTGGAGTCAAGGGGGCGGAGGCCCCAGAAACTCAAGAGATATTAGGTATTAAATTACAGTCAAATGAGTATCTAGGGGCCGCCTTAGGGTCCTAGGTGGCGTCCAGGGGGACGCAGCCCCCAGTGCCCCCGGAAGCGCAGGGGTTGTTGGCATATTACGGTCAGACGAGCATAGTTTGATACCTTATTTGCGACACTGGCAGGGGCGGAGCCCCCGGAAGCTTAGGGGTTTTAGGCAATAAATTACGGTCAGATGAGCATCCAGGGGCCTCCTATAAGAGCCATTGGTTGGGTCCAGGGTTTTTAGGCTCAGGGGTTATAGGCGTTTAATTACGGTCAGACAAGCATATTCTGATACCTTTCATTACGGTCAGATGAGCATATTTTGATGCCTTACTTGTGACACTGGCAGAACACTAATTCGCTTGAGGCACCATAAGCTCAGGTGTTTTAGGCATTAAATTACCGTCAGATGAGCATACCGGTGCCCGCCTTAGGGCCCCTGGTGGGGTCAAGGGGGCAGAGCCCCCGGTAGCCCAGAGGTTTTAGGCATTTAATCACGGTCAGATCCCAATAAACAAAAAACTAAAAAGTAACCTCTTTTTGGAGTGTATTTTAAGTGATTTTAAAGTATGGTGCCTTTTGAACTAGATTTAAACGTTATCGACACGTGCCTTCATTTAAACAAAAAAGGTACTCCTGTTCACGTTTTCATCTAACCTAAAAACCACCAATTTATCACGCGACTGGAGTAACGTGATTCCACTTACCTCTGTAAATCAAGTGTTTATGACCAAATAACCACTTGACCAAGCAACGAATTTTATGTCCGTTAACCGATGGTGGTGATAAATACGTAATTATTTGGTCTTTTAAGCACCTTTATCGATAGGTTTCACAGGTTATCCAAGGTTGATGGTAATAATCGCGTTACTTTCACCGGCTAATCGTCCTATTGTTCTGTCTGTGAATCGCTGGTTATATTAAAATAGAAATTCTGAGGTGTCTTACACACCTCTTTAAATGGTTTCAAAGTTACCATAAATTTCTTGGTTATGATCACGTGGCTCACGCTGATTACTAATCTAAGCTGTGAATCCGTGATATTTAGGTATGAAAATAAGTAATTATTAGGTGTTTTAAAACACCTTTTTAAATGGTAGTCAAAGTTGGAATAAGTTCCGCGGTGATGATCTCGTGACTCAAACGGAGTATTAATATAAGCTGGGTATTCCGTGTTTTCCAGGTGTGAAAATATGTTATTATTGGGTGTCTTGATGGTTTCACAGTTACCATTTAAGTTCCGTGGTGATAATCCCGTGACTGTTGGCATATTTCTATGTTCACCAGTTGATAAATGACTGTTGGCATATTTTCATTGCACCAGTGTGTGCATATTTCCAGTTGCACCAGTTGATGACTGACTGTTGGCATATTTCCAGTTGAACCAGCTGACACCAATTAATTTGCATATTGAATATGGGGTGCGTGCAGATCTATGTTTTTTAAACAATTTATCTGAATTTACAGCATATTACTTAATTACTGATGATTTAGTTATATGCAATTCATTAAAAAAAATACTACAAATATAAATTACCAGTTATTAGGACATTTCGCTACTTCGTATAAATTACATTTAGTTAAACATGAATAAGGGAAACATTAACTATGAACTAAATAATTTCAATAAAATACAAGTATATGAAGAAAAAAAATCGATTAATTAAATTATGTAAGTCTACTTATTACCAATGCCTTTACATTGGAAATACAGACGTACCATTGTTGCTGTTCAACTTGTTAGAAGTTTTACCAAATGGTTCTAATGGCTCAGCTAGACCAGTTGAATTCTAACTGACCTGGATCAACTGGATCATTTAGCCCATTTCAATTTCCAGGGTTACCAGTTGGCATTAACTGGTTCATCAACTGGACCAGTTGCAACTAGCTATCTCTTCTGGGATGTTTGCACCCCCCCCCCCCCCCATCCCCTCTAATCCCAAACTGCTTCCGGCGCGTCTGGACGTAATTATGGAAGATCCAAGACACGATGTTCAGAAACGGGATGAGTACGTCATTATTTTGGTTTATTTATTGTGTAACATTTGCGTAATTATTGGGTTGAACGCGGGTTACAGTAACATATTTCCTATTCGACGTAAATTTCACGTGAATGAAGAACATGATTCATCTCAAGTCAGCCTCGTAACATTCACGTGAATTTCACGCAGATATTTTGACTAAAACTATCACTAACGCTTCACGTGTTTCTGTGACGCGATAATTTCGTTTATGAAGATGTAATTTCATAACCAAACAAACACGGGAGTATTAGGTTTACAAACCATGGTCTCCAAGGTAGGGACAATCACGTTATTATAATGGTGATATTGCAGTGACAATTGCGTGATTTAGTGTACGTGTGTTTTAAGTTACCTAGTGCAATTAAAGGGAAAGTCCACCCCAGGATTTTTTTTAGCTGACGATATAGACCTAATAATACCATGAAGAATGATACAAGTCTCATTAAAATCCATGATCACATAACGAAGATATATCGACTTTTTTATCGAAAATCAGCCGCCCCCCAAATGCAAATGCGTTACATGGGCAAAAAACGATCGCCAAAAAATAACCGATAGTATCGAAATTGTGACGTATGTTGCGAGCTGCCTTCTTATTTCGCAGACATTCACTTTCGCTCGCGGTACACTGTTATCGCACTGACACGACGAATCATGAATGAAAGTGAAAGCGAAAGTGAATGTCTCCGAAATAAGAAGGCAGCTCGCAACATACGTCACAATCGTTTCATGCCCATGTAACGCATTTGCATTTGGGGGGCGGCTGATTTTCGATAAGAAAGTCGATATATCTTCGTTATGTGATCATGGATTTTAATGAGACTTGTATCATTCTTCATGGTATTATTAGGTCTATATCGTCAGCTAAAGAAAATCCTGGGGTGGACTATCCCTTTAACGTATTAACACATTTACGTAAATGTCCGGTGTTTGAAGAACGTAACTCTCCTCAAGTCGATACCTTGATATTGACGTGATTTTCACGTGATTTTGTTTATTGGGATGAGCATATTTTGATACATTATTATTTTGTGACACTGGCAGGTCACTGTTTTTTCTTTCTTTTTATCTTTCTTTTTATTTCTCTTTAATATACTTTTTCCAAAAAAAGGCATAAAAAGTAAAAAGCAAGTGAGGAAAAATCTCTGAAAATTATGTCATTTCAGCAACATTTGTAAGTCACCGGAATCAAATTAGAAATAAACCACATTAGATTTTTTTTTTTCGAGGGGGGAGGATTCCCCCCCCCCCCCCCCCCTCCACCGATCTACACCTTGTTGGCGGGGAAACATTGCAACTGATCTCCCCTACCTTCCTTCTTTTTCTTTTTTTCTTTCCCTTTCTCTCTTGTTTCTCTTTCCCTTCACTTCCTTCTCTCTCTTTTATGTTTGGTGGGGGGGGGGGGGGGCAAGACCCCTTTTCGACCCCCGATCCACACATTGGCGGGATGAATCGCAAATCGCAAATGATTTCCCCTTCTTTTCACCCTTTTCTTTTCTTCTTCCTCTTTTTTGGCGGGGCGGGTGGGGTGAAGAGGCAAGGACCTTTTGCCCCCCCCCCCCTCCCGATTCACAACTTGTTGGCGGGAAAATTGCAAGTGATATCTCCCTTTTTTCTCTTGTTTTCCTTCCCTTTATCTCCTCTGTTCCTTTTTTTTGTTTTGGTCTCGAAATTTTAAAAATTTGACATTTTGCTCCGTTGGGGGGGGGGGGTAAGGTCACCTTTTTTAGGTCAGCCATGGGAGTATTATTATTATTTTATTATTTTTTAATCATAATAAAAAAATAAAAATAAAAAAAGGGTGGGGGGGGGGGTTAGGTTTTGTTGGGGGGGGTTTACACACATAAAAATAACAAAGGGGGGTTAACCCCCCCACCCCCCCCCCCCCCCCCCCCCTGCGTACGCGCCTGCTATCAGCATGGTTTGGAAGTGGAGAGTTCTTTTTCCGATTCAAGAGACGATTAGCCGTAGAGAAGAGATTTTTAGAGTCATGTCCACAGTTATCGATTAGCCCAACAAAGTAGGAACGTTTGGCTCGTTCGACGAGATAGTTCGTGAAATCTCGTTGTGCACGGAACATCTCTCTGTCAATGTAAAGCTTTCCGTTAGATCGCCATCTCCGTTACGTATCTCAGCAAAACTGAACATAAACCGTGAACAAGGAACAAGGAACAATGGACAAATACGTAGACACGCCTTGCACACTAGGGCGCTTTAGTAATGAGACGGTCCGCCCCCCCCCCCCCCCTACCCTCCCCCACTCAGTGTTATTTAGGGTACGCATATGCGCGTGTTCCCTCCTTTTGAAAGTACCCCCTAAGTCCGGTGTGTAAAGTCAATTTTGGGTACTACGAGCCGGACTTTGGTGCGTGAAAAGTACCCCTTTACCGGACATTTTGGTAGCACGCATGCGGTCATTCCGACCCTGGAGTGGGGGGGGGGGGGGGGAGCGGGCGAGACGGAAGGCAAAGAGGACGGGAGAATTCACTCAACCGAGATCAAATAGTGGATGCAGTTCGGATTCTGTCTATTGAAATGCTATAATATGAGGTAAATGAAATCATTTGTATTGAAGCACTTCACAAAGACTGATGCATTAAATTTGGTTACATTACGAAAATGGCGGAAGGCAAAGACGAGGGTAACCGAGCAAAATAATAAATCTGCGCATGTGCGAACGAGAATT